>JAUBOD010000228.1:360298-373847 GCA_032353885.1 Nothura maculosa | reverse complement strand
GGAGGTGAAGGGCAAAGAGGCAAAGGGCGCCCAGCGCCCACTGCAGTAGCTCGTGTTCGTGTGCAGGACGTTTCTGCGATCCCGTCCGGCAGCGGGGACGTGGCGGCCTCGCCAGGGCGGTGCAGCGCGGCGGCACCATGTCCCGGCACCGGCTCCTCCTGGCCGCGGGAGCGCACGGCCGGTCATGGACAACCTGCTGCCCGCTGAGACACCCACACTGCCCCTGCCGCCCGCAGCGCTCCGCCACCTTCTTCCTCTCCGAGCATTCGAGGGCACGTGCTGGCACGAGCACCTGGCTCTGCTCCGGGGAACGTGGGGTGCTGAACCGGCACACGATTTGCGGCGTTGCCTCTGCTTTCCCTGCTGCAGGAGCTCGGCCCTGTGCGCAGGCACCTGGAGCACCTTCCCTCCAGCCAGGAATTATCTCCTCCAATAGTCCCTCCCTCACAGGGAGAGCGGCAGTAACAATGTTCCTGTGAATTGCTTTTGCAAACAAATAGACCAGGGCTGCTCTTGAGTCAGGGAAATAATTGTACGTGCCTAAATGGGCCCTTTCCTCTTTATCTTCAGCACTGGTTTTCTTCCACCTGCTCCCTGATGTGCTCCCACTGCTCATTTCATCCCGCTCTCGCTCGTTCTGCAGTCCTGGCTATTTTACCCCTATTGCTGATAATCCAGCAAAGTCCTTTCTGCGAGGGAGAAAAGAAAGCAACTTCTGATTTTCCATAAGCTACTTGTGGGCTCCAAACCCATTAAGACAACTGTGCTCCCGGGGGCTCTGCTTTTCTCCTGGAGCAGCGGGGAGGGATGGAGGCCCGGCCAGAGGCGCGGGAGGCCGGGCCGTGCGGAGCGCGCGGCGGCGCTGCGGGGCAGGCTGGGCCACGGGCGCGCGCACGGACACACGGCACGGCAGGACAGCCCGGACAAACGGGGCTCAGCCCCTTCCCTCGAGAACACTCGTCACAGCGTGTCCTACTGAACGCGTTCACCAACCTGCGTGGCCGAGCGACGGGGAACATCTTTAGCCGCAAGCTGCAGGACTCATCACGGGATTTACTTTTACTTTGGCCAAGTCTTCAGCAAAGTGAATTGGAGAAATAGAGAGATGCATACGATAGAGCAGAACTATTTGCCCTGTGTGCACTCTGGGGAGAGGCTAAGGGGGAGCAGCAACTTGGCCAAAATCTCTGCAGAGTTAATAAGAAAAAGGAGACGCCCGTGCAGAGCTGTGAGCCCTGCCGGCAAGGCAGGAGTCCGCCCTGCGTGTTAGTGTTCCCAGCATTGTGCCTTGGATTTCCATTGCACGTTCTGTGTCTCCTTCCTCAGACATACACCATAGCAACTCAAGTGCTTAATGAGTTAATCCAGCCCCTCCGAGTGCTGCTGCTGCCCCCGCACCTCTGCTCGCAGGGCAACTGGAAGAATGTGCTCCCCAGGGACACCTGGAGTCCTCGGACACTCTTACATGCAAAATATTTATTGCTTTGGTCCCTTCTGTGGGTGATTCACAAAGGATCCATCTTCACTCCTGCTCCAAAGTCCTCTTCACAAGCCCTGCAGGACCTGGTCCCCGCGAGTGCCCACGCAGCCCCAGGCACACTGCATCTCTGCATCCTCCAGGATCCTGCTGCATCCTTTTGCATCTTCCTGCATCCTGCTGCATCCTTTTGCATCTTCCCTCATCCTCCGAATCCTCCAGTATGTTCCAGAATTCTCTGCCGTCCTCCTGCATCCACCCACATCCTCCCAGGATGAGCCACTAGCATTTGCAGCACAGAGGAACTCAGTAAGCAGTCGGTGAACCCTCTCCTAACTGCATATTGATATATATATCGGCATATATATCGAATATATATGCAATATATGCATGCAGTCAAGCCAGAGCCGGAACTCCCCCTTGGCACAGCAGGGTTTTTACTAGGAAAAAGCCCATCCCGTTTTCCAAAATCCATTTACGCACCTGATGTCTTTCTCCTTCAACATCGCTCCTGCAGCCTCCGAGCGTTTGCTCCATCCAGCTAAGGAGCCCTGTGGAGCTGTTGGTTCCTCTCTGCTCAGGAGGCCTCCCGCTCCATCCAAGACAACTGGTATTTAGAAGCCTGATTAAAATAGTGTTGTTAAGTGCATTTTCAATGAACAATTGACTTCAGATGTGAACAAAAATGTATTATTAGAAATATTCAGCCTTGCTGAGCTAAAATGTATCAATTCTCCACAAAAAATTATTGTTGTGACAAGCAAAAGAAATGTCTTCTAGTAAAAAAAATGAGTTGCTCTCGAGTGGAGAGTGTTTCATGTTTTTGCTTCTCCTTCATAATATTCATCAGAAAGGTAGCAAAAATAACAGAGATTTACAAAGTGCAGCTGAATTAAAGCTGAACCAGAACACGGGCTTTGGTGCAGCGCTGCCAGCCAGGGGCTCGACCACCTTCCTGCCACCGCTGGCTCCTGGCCCCCTTCCTGAGGGCAGAGCAGCAGGGACTCGTTAACCCATGCAGGGCTCCTGGCTTCCCATCCATTCATTTCTTATTATAATTTATTTTTATTTATTTTAGTATTTTTAATATAATTTATTATTAATTTATCTTGCATAACCCAATAAATGAAATTTGCCTTGCACATTTAAGAACTGTATTTTCATCTGAGAAACATAACTGTTAAACTCTTCTTATATATCTATGTATAGCATCACAGTGCAAAAGACTGTGTGACTAGGTGAAATTCTAGACTAGGTGAAATTCTCTGTATTTCTTCATACTATGAAAGTTGCACCATTCTGGGGTAAATAAAGCCTGGTCACAAAATGCCACCTGCTCTTTAATTATCCGTTCCTGGTGGTGATGCTGCCATTAGGAAACTGTTCCAAGTGTGTGCACAGGAACTGCCACCCACGACGCCTTCGTGTAGGGCCATGTGTAGGTATAAGAGCCTGCCTCCTAGAGCCTATTACATGGGTGAATATAGCTCAGCGGGAACGCGCTGCTCCTTGCAATGGGTTTGTGTAAGGATGGATTAGCCTTGTGGAACGTAATGCTGCTTTCTGTTGTTCTAGGCTTCACTAAATGGAAATCATGTCTTGCATACAGTAATAATTCCAACAGAAAATGCAAAGGAAAAACATAAACGTGAAAGAGAAAGACAGAGTGCATAGCAATATAGTGTATTTGAAACTTGGTTTGAAAGTCAAATACATAGCTTTATTTACAGTGCTCCAGTCCTATTCAGTTACCCAATGAATTTCCCTGCAATAACATCATCTCTGCACGTTTCTGCACAGCCTGGATGCAGGGAACGCAAAGGCGACAGCAATAACGCGAGCTCTGGCCTGCAGAGCTCCCCTCCACGAGGTGCTCGTGGCGCTGCTCACTAACACGGCAATGAAGAAGTCCAGGCATTTAGATGAATTTCACCAGCAAGGCGAGCTGAGGAAAGTGCCACTACAAGTGCCTCACCATGTCAAAATAATAACAACAGCAACTCCATGTTTAGACTGTGCTCTATGATGTTAACTGAATTAAACCCACAGCCTGAACATTCGGCTGCAGGTTTCCTGCTTGGCACACAAGTCCACCCGGCAGGCGAAGGAAAGTTTCTCCAAAGAAGAAATATACCCACAGCTACCAAGACAGAGACACGGCTCTTTTCTGTGCGCTCAGAAGGGATATGCTTGGAGGGTGCACGTGATGCATGGGTGCGCAAGGTTGGTTTAAGCTCAGCTTAAAGCCTTCCTTGGGGTGTGCTCATCCCTCGAGACGTGTGGAGACGCCATGCAGATGTGTCTGCCCCACCAAGCAGGGTGTGTGCTGTGCTCCTGCCTGCACACTGCTGCCCCTGCAGCTCTCCTGCGCGGTGCCCACGGCCATGCCATGCGTGGCCCTGGCGCAAAACATTCTGCAGCTGCATCCTTGCTGCCCAAGTGGTACCCGCTGCATGGGGAGGGGAAGAGCAGGGCCCTGCAGCAGCACTGCACTGCCATGAGCTGCACAACACTGCTCCTTGACTCTGTGCAGAGGTACAAGGGGGTTTTCCCCAGGGCTGACCACCCCAAGGCTGTGGGAACCACCTCCAGCCTCCTCATGGTGCCACACTTGCCTCCACGCAGCCTCCTCCTGCCTCCCTTCCCTCCGCAGCTCTGCTCATGTGTGCAGGCTTCGCTTTATGGAACCTGAAGTTTCTGTTTTCACAAGAAACTTGCAGTATTCAACAAGAGCGCAGAGGTCTGGGTGGGGTCAATGGGACTGCCTACAGAGCCCTAAATGGAGGATAAAGACAGCTCTGCCGTTTATTCTGATGAAGGGCCAAATCTTCATTTTCTTATAACACAAATTAATCCCTGATGATGTGCAATTTGGGTTAGTGAGAACACTAAACAATTCTCCTGTGTATCAAGCAAATCAGCCTTTCCTTCTCCAAGCAGCAGTTTGTACAGATGTGTAAATAGAAAATGTTCTCTTGCTTCTCGAGGGATCTATTGTTTGGTGGAACAATAATAATAGTTTCCAAATGTATTTCAGCATTAGAGCATGTGTATTTCTGTGCAGACCGGCTTGTCTTACAGGAACACAGGCCCTTGCAGTAATTGCCAGGAAGGGCTGACTCACAGCCTCGGACTGCTCGGTGGGAGCAGAGATGAGAAGCCGAGAGTCTCACTCCAACAAACAGCTCCAATGCTGCAACTTCATGACATATGAGGCCTTCTAGACTTCTCAAATTGCCTTAATATTTTTCATTTAATATTTCATGGCATACACTGTGTGTTTACATCTTAACACTGAAGAGTATTCTTTGGACCCAGGGTTACAGAAATAATAGGGTAGGCCAGCAAAATGGGATGAAAAACAGATGTCTCCAGGCATCTAGAGGAATCTAAGAGATACAGAACTGATTTATGAGAAGAGCATGACACTGAAAGAATTGGATGCTTTTTAGGTTATTAAATCCAAGGTTGCCTGACTTGAAGAGGAGCTCGGGTCCTGCAGCACGCAGGATGTGTGAAACGGCCCAGAGCTTTATGCTTTATGCCAGAGGCATTTGGGGCTTCCAGGGTTGCGGCCAGGTGGCTTTGGCTGAAGAGTTGAGTTGGAATTGGCCAGGTGAACATTAGACTTGCATTCATATGGGACTGGGTTAGCCTTCCCTGGACAGGCACCTCCAGGCACGAATGCGTATGAGCGAGGAAATGCTCCATATTGCCCCGAATGCCCCGTCACACTCTTGTCTCCGGGGCTGGGAGAGGGTCTCCCACTATCCCCACTGGTGGTGGCCAAGGAAAGCTGGAGGGAAGACTCTTGGTGTAGTGGGGTTGGCAGCTTCAGCCTCCCTCCAGTAGAAGAGTTTGGTCTTGAGGGACGACTTGAGAGCAGAGCCACGCAGGGCGCTCCAGGAGAACCAAATGCTGCCCTGCGACTTCCAGCAAACGCGCGGACAGGGGCTGCCCGCGTGTGCCAGGAGGGGCCCGCTGGGCAGGCGGCAGCGCTGGGAGCAGCTTGGGCAGCCGCAGGTGACGAGCAGAAGGTGGGTGTCCGAAGCGCAGAGCCGGTGCCCGACCCCGGGGCGATGGTAAATTAGAGGAGCTGGAGCCCAGCCACGAAGGAGAATGTAATTACACACTTGCCGAGGCTCCTGCGGCGCTGGCCAGGAGCCCTTTGCAAGGGCAGGGAAGGCTGCAGGCCGGAGGCACAGGGCAGGTCGCAGTGTGCACAGGACGAGTGTGCACACCTCGGGGATTTGCTCTGCCGTAATTTGCCCCTCAAGGAGCACAGCACAGACACGCGTGGCCAGGCTGTGACCGCAGCCTCCTCCTGCTCATCAGCGCAAGATGACAGCGGCAGGGGGGATGAAGGACAGGGCAGGTATCAGAGGTGTCAGCTCTGTGCGCCTGGATGCAGCCCACAAGGCGCCCAAAATAACCATGTGCTGCAGGGCACCGGGTGAAGCCCAAGCCAAGGTCCCTGCGGAGCACAGGAGGTCTGCAGGCTGCTTTGGAAGCCTCCTGTGTGTCACACGGATCTGCATGCTCCGACCCGGCGGGAAGTCAGGAAGCAGAAGGAATCTGAAAGAGGACTGATGGAAATAGCCTGTCCCCACAAAGCACTCGGGACCTCGCAAAACCTGCATCAGAAGGCAGACCAAAGGTACACACAACATTGCACATTCCTTCTGGTTAGCTCAGAGCACACTTGAGGAAAAGGCAGCATTCCAACATTACTTTTTTACCATTTCAGTCATACAAAAACTTAATTGGCATCATTTTCAACAAATTGGCAAGATATTTAAGACTATTTCTTTAAAATAAAATAGAGTTTAAAGATAAAGCAAGTCCAAACTCCTG
Organism: Nothura maculosa; assembly: GCA_032353885.1. Classification (NCBI taxonomy): domain Eukaryota; kingdom Metazoa; phylum Chordata; class Aves; order Tinamiformes; family Tinamidae; genus Nothura; species Nothura maculosa. Next base: position 367,516 of record JAUBOD010000228.1, on the reverse strand, counting down.
ATCAGGATGCACAGAAGTTTCAGGGTATTGGAAAGGAGATATGTGTAAGAATTTTTATAATGCGTGAGATAAAAATATTCATATAAAAATGAAATGAATAAATTCAAATTTGAATCCAGGGTTGTATTTTTTTACTTTAACTTTTGAAGGTGTTCCAAGTATACTCTAGCAAGAGATAATACTTCTCTATCTCTGCAGCGTCTACCCATGCTTGGCTAATGCAAAAAGCAAGGCGGTAACAGGCACCAAGTACCAGCTGTTGTCAAGGAAAACAGACGTGCACAGTTCTGGGCTGCTAATGCAAAGCACAAAGCAAACGGGCTGCAAGTGGTGCTTTTGTAGCACTGGGCGTGAGAAACTCTGCCTGATCTTCTGCAGACCTGAGGACAGAGAAACACGTCTCCTGTGCCCAGGGGACGGGCGGCAAGAGGATGTGAACATGGACCGCGATGCAGGGCAGCCCATGCGAGGGGCCTCCGTGTCCTCCTGGCCGGGCAGAACTCGCCCCTTCTGGGCTCAAACTCCCTGCGCTGGATCTGCCTGCGGGCGACTGTCTGGTTTTTGTTTTCTTCTGTTTACTGCAAAGCTTCAATAATTGCATCTTCTGAGACTGAGGGGAAAAACACTTTTATCGCTACCAGCAAACAGCACAACTCTTCTATCAAAGAAAAGGGCAAAGAAGAGGGATGGTAACTGAAGTTACCCATAAAGCTGATGTTCCATGAGAATAGCGGCTGAACCTCAGGGAGAAGGGAATGACCCTTAAGACAAGGCAGTGAGGCCTTCCTGGCTCGGGCTGTCCATCCTGAGGAGCCCGTGGCTCCCAGCAGAGCGGGGGCCTGGCTGCTCCCAGCAGACCGGGTCCTGCGCTTGCCCTGGGGACCCTGTGGCAGCAGACGCAGAGGTTGTCCCCAGGGAGCTGCTGCCGGTGCCCGGCTCTGCGTTCACATGACACTCTGTAACCAGACAGAGATTTAACTTGCTTCTCCCTGCCCACCCCGGGGGGATCTTGTCCACGACATTCCGAATTTGCATCTGCGAATATTCCATATCTTCCCTTAAGAGCACTGAGATGTGATCAAGGGTCTCCTCGCTAAGCGGAGCACCAAGGCCTTGGAGCTGTAGCTGAATCGGGTGCTCCCCAGCTCGGGCATGGTCCCCTCCTTGGCGCACGCCACAGGCCAGGGCTCGTGGTCCTTCCGGCCCTGCCTGAGCCCGGGCCAGGCTGGGGACACGACGTGGGCATCTCTGCTCTGCACTTGGCCAGCAGGTCACCCGGGCCGCGGCGCCCGCTCCCACCGCCCGCACCACGCGCCTTCCAGCGCCCACCCCATTGCCAAGTTGCTAATGAAAGCTTTGAATAATATCAAGCCTCGGACAGGTCACCAGGGAACCTTGGTAATAACCTTGCCCTCGCTCAGTAAGATTCACTGCTGAAAATGATTTTTGCAGATCTCATTTATAAAGTTCCTCATCCAAAGCAATTTCATAATAAAATGAAGCAGGCTCCAGTTCTGCAGCTTCTTTTCTCAGCCAGACGCAGAATATCAAATAACGTAATCAGCGCTGTCTAACCTGTAAAGTGGTGCTGATCAGCATCAAATACATTTTTATATTTTTTTATCTCTTTGTGAATTTAATTGTGCAGCAGCATTGCACATACTGCCCAGAATTGATGCCAAGTTCTCAGAGTCCTCCAGCTCAGGCACTTGAAATGTTGGTGCAACGGGGGGATCTGGCCCTGTTGAGAGCCTGGTGGTTCAGAGCACGGGAAAGAAAAGCCTGGTTCAGCAGCGGTGGGAAGGGCTGAGGTTCACTGCAAAAGCTCCACCTGACCTTTTTAAGTTTGCTGCACACAGAAGCGTAAGATGTTTTCTAATATCACTTAAAGGAAAGATCTTACTCCCACAAACAATTGGAAACAAAAGGATGTTAATTGCCAAATCACTTGATTTGGCTTGGTATTTGGCTTAGATAATGGTGCAGGTGGGAACTTGAGTCTAAGATTAATGTGGCCCACCAAGAAGATAGAAATATGTGCAAATTCCACAGTGCAGTTCATAAAACTGAGAAGACACGTAGCATGTACAAGGTTGTATCATTCTTCTAGGGGCAGATGAGCTGGACTTTCCCACTGGGCAAACATTTTCCTTCACAGGGACAAGAGATGTCCCCCAACGTGGGACTTAGCTTGGGGAGGGCAAGAGAGGTGCCTTAGGGAACCACAGGCATCAGCCACGGGGCTTCTTCAGCTACCAACATAACGTGCTCCTGTTATCGCTTATTCCCTCCTATCTTTTTTTCTCGAACAGGGAAAAGCTTTGAAAATAAGGTGAAAGCCAACGAGTCTCCTTTGTAGCATCACCTGTTCCTGTGTGTTTTCAGCCGCTCCTAGCACCAACGGTGAGGCCAGGGGCACAGAAATGTCCCATTAGCTGGACATGCACAGAGGAGGGCAGGGCCCAGCCCTTTCGCACTGCCGTTTTGAACCCCCACCACCGGCAAGGCTGGCCATTAGAAGAAATATTTGCAAACCGCCTTTGAGATGTGAGGTGTTTGAGACCATCAGGAACCTTGTGCATTTTGTACCTATGCCTAGAATCAATTTGAGACTATAAATCTCCTCTCAGCCATATCCTGGCCCACAATAGTGTTTTGGCCAAAGAGCAAGACCTTGGCCCTTTAAGAGCTGAGAGGAAAAAGAACTTCAGGTATTTTTTAAATAACTTTGTATGACTCGCTCTTTAATCTGCCAATTTACATTTTCATAAAAGTCTTTTCTCCACAGTTATTAAACGTCTTTAAAATATAATTTAAAAAATGTAATAACCTTTGTCATCGGTTCTACGGCTTGCCTTCAGCCGGCACGCTCCTCGTGAATACCAAATTTCAAATTAAATTTACTAATCTCATGAAAAAAGGACTCTTTAGAAAACACTGCACACAAAACACAGTTCATACTGCTGCAGTAAGCGAGGAACAACTAATTCTATCAAGTAACAAAATAAAACGTACGTATATCCTTTCTCCCGGCTGAGCCACGATCCTTCACCTGCTGGAGAAGCTCCTCCTGGCCAGGTCGAGGACAGTACTGGCTGCCCAGGGTCTCTGCTGCAGGGAGCAGGGCTGCACAAAAAGCAAAAAAAAAATAAATAAATAAAGAAGAAGAAAATAGAAAGTGTCAGAGTGTCATACGTATAGGAAGGAGGTCAGAAAGCCTAACTGCAATGAACATAATGCCCAGCAAACTGAGCGGCGCCACCAGGACGGGGCCGGGGACCACAGGGCCCCGTGCTGAGGTGCAGGAGGTTCATCCCATGCTCACATCCCTCTCCCGCGAGCCGTGGCCGTGCCGCGGGCTGGGGCAGGGCGCGGAGGCGGCGCAGCATGCGCTGGACCAGCTGCAGGACATGCAGGGTGGGCGTGCAGCAAGGATATGCAATGAGGACGTGCGTGAGAACATGCAGCGCGGATGTGCAGCGAGCACGTGCAGCTCAGATACGCACTGAAGAGGCGCAGCATGGATGTGCAGTATGGATGTGCAGCATGGATGTGCAGCATGGATGTGCAGCATGGATATGCAGTATGGATGTGCAGCACGGATGTGCACTGTGGATGTACAGTGCAGATGTGCAGTGTGGACGTGCGTACACTGGGAACTTCCTGCCTCCGCATCTGGGTGTTGTGTCCACCCTCATCCTGTGACTGAGAATGAAAAACGTGAGCTGCTGGTTACCTGGGATGCTCTTCTGAAAATGCCGAGCATCCTCTGTGCTCCCTTGCAGCCACAGGGCAGCCCAGGGATGTGATTTTTAACGTGTGCAGGGCCTGCATGTCCCGGCTTCGGGAAGCACTGCTAGCGCACGGATCCAACACCAGCACAGCTCCATTTGCCTGCTGCCTGGAAAGGGGGCTCTGTGTCCAACCACAAACGCCAAGAGCTGGGAAAAGGTGCACGGTGACGTCCCTTCCCACTAGCTGGGAGCTGGGAGAAAGAGGAGGATGAGGAGACCACCAGCTCCTGCTTACCAGCAGTGCACTTTAAGTGTAGTGTTGGATTAATAGAAAGAGAAAGAGGTTGTGACCATAATTTGCGTTTGGCATTAAAGAACTTGCAGCTTGTCAATAGCATTTTAAAATTTTATTTCAAACTTATTGTTGTGTTTAATTTAATTTTAACCTTAAACAGCAACTCTAAATTAATACTGTTGTTTGGCAAGTGTTTAATTGCTACAGCTGAATTGCAATGGTAGCTGTTTCTTTTTTAATTTTTCTTCCTGATCATTCTCAGCTGAGCATGGAAAAAACAAAGCGGGCAGTGAGGAGCCCAGGGAGCTGTTCCGGGAGGATCCCCTGGACACTTCCATGTCCCCGGAGCGGGATGGAGCGGCGGGTGGCCAAGGGGTGAATGCTGCTGGAGGCCTCTCACCCTGTTAGCAGGAGATTTATCTTTGCAGGACAAACTGCTCCCTCACTTTGAAGGGGTAACGTTGACAGGAAGATACGTACGTTACTATACCCAAAGAAACTCGTATCTGAGAATAATGTTTTCCTCTTCTCCCACAGAAGGAGTCCAAAAGGACTCTGGCTGTTATTCCTATTTAAGAGTCTGAAAAAAAATGATGTCATTAAACTAATTTTAGCTTGAGTGCCTAATCTCCAAAGGCCAAGGAAAGGCACGGTGGTGCTGTGAAGACAAAGAAGGAATTAAAGTGGAAGCTGACCTGGCAGGTAATACTGCTGATAAACTGGAAAAAAATAGGTGAAAACAGTATTTATTCATTGTGTTTTGATTTCCAGCCATCTATTACTCCAGAGCTTCAACCTTGACTTGTCTTGGCCTGGAATCACTCTTAGAGGACACAGTAAAGAGCCGGTGCAATCATTAGCATCCTAAGTGGTCCCTTAGAAAAGTAAAAGACATAGTCAATTCTATGGTGTTTTTCAAATGGATCTGGGGAAAATAATGTGATATATTCTAGTTAATAGAAGTCCTTAATGATTTAGAAGTAAATTACAAGTCAAAAGCTAATGGCAAGTACCTGGCTCATATTCCAATGTAAGATGTGTTGCTGCAGCCAGTTTCGTGTATTAACGGCAGTAGCGCGCGGATGCCAGGCAATAATGGAAAATGCAAAGCAGGTAAAACTGAAAGCAGAGGATAAAACAAGTGTTCTCTCAGAGGGAAAAAGAGTTACACACGTTTTCCAAATTTCCTGGCACACTGGCCAGGCCGAACATACTAAACTGGGCTTAAACCCACTGTTTATGCCGGAACGAAGCAGGTGCCCATTGACAGTGGCACTGTCGCTGCAGAAACCTCATTGAAAAAGCTCCTGAAGTTGCTGAAGAAGCAGAAAAAATGCATGTCTCTTATTTAAATGGGTTTTACCTTTTTATCCAGAGACAGAGAATAGCTGAGGAGACTCAGAAATGCCACAAGTCTGAGCAGCACCATAAATAGATCCCTGAATCAGATGTAAATTAGGCTTTCTGCTACATTCCTATAATAATCCATCCAAAGAGGAGCAGAAGCTAAAAACCATAATAACAATGGGATAAATTATACAGCCCCGCATTTTTCCCAGCGCCGCTGTTAGCATAACACTAGATTGATGTTGTACCTATTTTTATTTTTGCTGCTGGAACAGTCTTTGTCACGGAAGGAGATGCATGAATCTCAATATCTAATAAATTCTGGGCAATACATGGCGTGCTGCACTAATGTGACCTTTTCAGATGTTTCATTTCAATGGGCCGCTCACCCCAGTCCTCCGCACCGAGTTAGATTCCGCTTTTAATGGGAAGGGGAGGAGAGCAATGGTCAACCATTCAAAATACTGAATATTAAAAAGGTCAGTGGAGGATGGCACGGCAATGGGAAAATGAGACAACACAAGCCCCGATCGCTCATTTCGGTGACAAAAATTGTAGCAAGAAGAGGAAATGTCACAGCACGAATCCATTTCCAGGCAGGGCTGGGGCTGCGGCAGGACGAGGCTGTCCCCGCTGCAGGGTGCAGCTGCACACCACACTGACCACAACTCAGTGTTTGCAAGATGTTTCTCTGTGACCAACTCTATTTGTGCAAATTTTGCTCATAAAAACATGTGGCATATTCAGTTCTTGCGTGGTGTGGTATCTGCTTTTCTCTGTGTGCAGCGGTGCCCTAAGAAAGGACACGTTGGCCTTTGAGGTTGGAGCAGAGGGGTCTGGAGCGGCTCTGGCTCCTGCATGTGGCAGCCAAAGGGATCAAGGGAACAAGCATTTCTGCAGCTTGTGGTTTTATAGGAAGCAGCAGTAGGAAGAAATCTCCTGACATTGGATAATGTACTGCGAGTTGCAAAGAGTGGATAAATATTGTAACTAAAACCACTGAGGGGAATAAAATGGCAGTATTTCTCACCTCACTGCTTGCCAGAGAGATATTTCAGGTTCCACAGTACATACATTTCCATAGCAGGCAAAAGGACACAGCTGAAAGTTCATAAAAACGGGTTTAAAAATTGTGACTCCAGACAAAAGGTGCAGTTTTGCCTTTGGAGCGCTTCCCCTCAGCAGGGAGTGCGGTGGTTGGGATGCGCCGGGGCCCCCGCGCAGCTCCGGGACACCTGGGACACCAACAGGGACCCACTCGGGCTGTGACCTGCGTTGGTGCCCGGCCGACACCCGTGTGCGTGTGAGAGACTTTCCAAGGCAGGGTTTGGGCTGCCTTGGTTTGGGTTGCTTTGTTAGTATTCACCAGCTCCTCCTTTTCCATTTAATGCATTGAAGAACAAAAATGGTGTTTATAAAGGTTCCCCAGAAACACCTGTTAGGCTTAGCGCACAAACACTGTTTTCCGTGTTTGAAACACCAGAAAGGAGCACTGTTGTAGCTATCTAATTTGCCTTGAAAAGGTAAGACAGTATATGATAAATACAGATTTGAGGAACCCGGCTTGAGATACCCTTGTTTGCAAATCCCAGCCTATAGCTAGGAGGAAGCGCTGCTTTAAAGAACGCAAGCCCCACTATTCACATAAATAAGCTGTAATTGAAAACAGGATTTCTTCCCACCTCAAGCAGGAGGACGCAGACTCCGAGGACCCTTTCCAGCAGTAAAGCCACATTTCCTTTGCACGCTCAAAGACAGAAATATTGCTACAAGTAAGAAAGCAGCTCCAGCCACGGGGCTTCGTTACAGGCTCATGGGATCCCGCGGTGAGACTCGGCAGAC
>JAUBOD010000228.1:344625-360198 GCA_032353885.1 Nothura maculosa | reverse complement strand
TGCAGCTGCAACTTGGGAATCTGGTCTCAGTTGTAGCCTGGTTTTGCTCTCAGTACAGCGGAAAGGCAAGTTATCCATGCGCTCTGATCACAGCGGGGTTAGGATCCTTGGTATGCAATGACAGTATTAATTGCCTGGTGTGTGGGCTCTGGAAGAATACAAGTTAGGAAGGATGGTTCCACACCCCCAAGTCATTAGTACAACAGTGCAGTTCATTATCTGTGTGTTATTATTACTAATGACATAGTAATATCCTTCATACTAACAATAAATATCTCTATTCTAGTTAATAGCCCTTTTAACTTGAAGGCAAAGGTTTGTGTCATCCTTAACTGAAGCGCACTCGCTTGTCTCTGGCGGAGAGCTGCTTAATGCACTGTCACAGCGGCGGATGTTTTCTTGCAAGCACGTGCAGCAGCACCAGGCTGTGGGACGTGCGGTGCCCGGGCTGCGCTGGGGGAGCCACGAGTGCTCTGTGGAGCTGAAGGAGGGCGGCCGAGCGGCGCTGCCTTTCTGCCCTCCCACTCCTATTGCACCATCGGTGGGACGAAACCTTTCTCAGAGATACTGGTATCAGCAGGGAATATCCCTGCAAATCTCTTTGTCTGCAGCTTCAGGAGCAAGATCTACTTGATACATTCCTTCCTAAACATAGGAATAAGTCTTTCCTTGAGAGCAGAGTGCATGGCTGGTTAATCATCCCCTCTGCCCTGGGACCCTCCAGCCGCCACTGGCCAGGGCAGCGCTGTGAAGTTTCACAGGGCCAGGGAAGAGTTTCTCTCATCCTTCAGCCTGGGACACATCCGTTGTCACTCACACAGCTCTGCTCGTTGCTCTGCCGTGCTCCTCTTCACCTGCCCAGATTTTTCTGCACTCGAGCACGTGCATGTCAGGATGCGAAGGGCAGTGCGCCCACGGTGTGAGTACAGGGGCTGCCTGAAGCAGCTCATAAATCAGCAGCGGCTCCCGGAGCAGGAACAGCATCTTTCCTTTCCCCCGGGGCTCCCAGTGCAGCCTTACGTGCACGAGCTGCCAAGGTATTTGCAAGCGTAACTCGGTGCTCTCAGCACACGTGTGTGCACTCAGGGCTGGCACAAGCAGCTGCTTCGGAGGGACATCCCAGGAGAGCTGCTGCCTCTGCCACCATTGCACAGGGAAGCCAAGGGCCGGGCAAGGAGCTGGTCCTGGTGCTCCGAGCTGGGATGCGCTTGGCGCTTCTCGAGCTGCATATGAGGAACACCACGCATGATTCTACAGCGAGTGCTGGCGGGATGAGCCCAGGAGAGGACGAGGGTGCTCAGAGGCAGCGCTGCCGTGGTGGGTGCGCTCGGCTGCTCGCGGAGCCTGCGGCAGCGCCAGCACTGAGGAGCCCTCCTGGCTTCTTCACTGCCACAGTGATGCCCTAGCTGTGCTTCCCTTCTCCTTCCACACTACCGGCTTTCCAGGGATCCGCACACCAGGCCCTGCCTTCCGTGCAGCCCCCAGCTCGCCCCCAGCTCCCCACACCTGTGTTAAGGCAGAGGCTGCAAAGCGTCTGCATGGGAGGTTCATGCACCTGATGATGCACCTTGACACAATGCTGTTCGGGAAGCGTCTGGGACCTGTGCAGCTAGTGCAGCTAGCGCAGCACGTGCCGCACCAAGGGCACCGCGCGCTCCGGCCTCAGGAAAACCACAGCGGGCAGCGTGTCCGCACACGATCCTGCTTCCAGGCACAGGTTAACCGCGATGGGCCCGGCTGCCACGGGAATATGAAACCATGTTAATGACAGGAAAATCTGCACCCTTCCATATGTCCCAAAGCAAATTGGAAGTTATGGAGGCAGGGTCATTAGCATGTGCGCTGTTAGCAAGACCTGGAAAATACATCTTTTAACTTTAATTGAATTTCATAAGTTGCAACCTGGCCTTTAACACAGAGGTTTCATTTTAATTTATTATGGACCAGTGAATTTGCTATAGGCTCACAGATTTTGTCTTCAATGTTGTTGAAAGCTTTTTACCCCAATTGCGTTCTAGAATCTAATGCAGAAGCCCTTAACAAGAAAATCAACATGTTTTTACTTTAATGTTTTCTAATTTAGATGTAAGTGTGCCCAGCAGGGACCAAATGCCTGACATTTTTCTGCCTAACGTTGCTCAAGCTGTCTAACAGCCAACTTGGCTAAATTGCCTGTCTGAGGCTAAATAGGAAAGTGGGTATTTACACACATTGAGGAGCTCTGTATCTTCAGCCATCACCAGCTTCTGCTGTGACCTTGAGTCCCTCGCCAAAAGCTCAACTAGTTCCTCCCCATCCTCTGCCTCCATGATCATTTTGTTGGACAGGTGCTTCTCCATGAGACCTGGGAGCACAGGGATCCTGGCTTGGATGGGAAGAGAGCCGTGCATCAACTTCGATGGGAATCAGTTCGGTGCTGCAGAACAGGGTGTTTCCTGGGCTTTATTCCCAGGTGGCTCCGCATGGGAAGCGCCTTCCCACATTCTTGCCGCCTGCCTTGAAACACCTGATGGTGAACGGGACCTTTATCTTCTTCCCTCAGAGCCCAACTCTCAGGGCTGTTGCTCTTTCATGGTTTATGAAAATTTTTTTTTTTCTTCTTTTTCTTCTTTGTCCCTTCTCACCTGAATTGCACTAGGGACATAAGAGCCTTGGTGATGCAAAAGCTGGAATATGCTGAGCAGAAGAGTCTTTCTCATGGTCTGCTCAAGCTGGTGAAGCACGATGTCTTTGGGCTGTCTTAGAGCAATGTGACATTTCTGAAGATGATTTTGCATCACAAGAAGCAGCTTTTTGAAGGACTTCTGCCTCTGGAGGTGACTATATCGCAATGGTGAGGTAGGATGGGGTTCTGAAGATATCTTTTTTCCTTAAAGAGTTGTTTCTATGTATTTTTACTGGAGAGAACCAAGATCACATTAGTGTTTACGAAAGTCCCATCTGTTTCCATAGTATATCTTCAGCATGCTGAGTCCTTATCCTGGCTGAATCCTGACGGCTGAACTCACTTTTCTCTTTTCCTAAATTCCCTGATTTGCAAGAGCAGAGTTCAAGAGGATTCTGAGAAGAATTGTGTCAAGCTCTGAGGAAATGTTTCACTTCACCTTTGGTCTCATATTAAGCTTATCTTATTTCTTATTAATACCTTTATAAGACGCTGCTCCGGTCAGTATTCCAAGCCTCCTTCACATGACTACTCAATTAGTCTCACTGCAGTGTTCCCATTACCTGGCAAGGTGGGAAAGGAACCATGAATCCAGTTTAAGAGCCTTAAAAAATTATTTTAAGATTGTCAAAGGACAACTTCAGAAGTTGGCTTGAGTTTTTCAAATAGTGACGCCTTCTACTGGTGAAATAAACACTTTCTTTCTAATTTGCCTAACAAAACAAGGAATAGACTGCAAACAAAAATAAATTTTTGGTTGAATACTCAACATAACTTATTCTACTTCACCTCGGTGCTCAGCCAACCCTTAGAAATGCTGTGAGTCTCCATGTTTTTGCTCCCTGGCTCCAGGGATCCAGATTCATCCTCCTTAGCTCATGTCCAGTTTTTTGCAATGCTGGAATCCTCTGTGGCTCCTCTCCTTGTGGTGCCTCTGGTTGATCCCACTGCTAGGGCCGGGAGACCCTTCGGAGCGTGGCCGTGCCCAAGGACACGGTCTTACATGGCCTGGGGACAGGAGCGAGTCTTTGCTGTGCCCTGGTGGGAAGTTTCCAACCAGACTCCCCTTTTCTGGTTCTTCCATGTCAAGTGTGCAGAAATATTTGCTGACTGAAAAAAAAATGAAGAGAAAGGTATGATTCAAGCTGGAATGGCCCATGGAATTACAGCAGCAGATCACGGAGTTTTAAGACACATTAAATTAGGCCTCCCCAAAACAAGATAACACTTTAAATGCACTGGAACTTGTTTGTTTAGAAAACAAATATCTATTTCATATTACATTGTTGAATTATTTACGGCTCAAAATACTTGTATTGTTCGTGCTAGCTGCCATTGCAATTACCCAATTAATATTCATTTATTTTTCCACTTATGTTGTGGAGATCGCATTATGACTTTATCATTTTTTTTTCTCCAAATAAACTTATTTCAATCCAATTCTCAGTGTCATGTTACAGATAAATGAAAGCAAAGGCCCCCCATACTACACGTGAGATCTGTGATACCCTGGCTGTAGGGTAATGCCTTAAACAATCAAGCTAAATATGTCAGGGGACTTCTTAATATGCTACGCTGATGAAGCAAGAGTATTAAATTTATCCAGCCATGAAGACTTTGATTATCACACACCTCAGCTGTGTTGCTGTGTGTTGACCACGAGAAAAAATACAACAGAAAATGAAATGTGATTAGTTCCTGATGGATTGAAATGCCTTTAATACACGTGACATGGAGGGAATTCATATTAAGAGCTTCCATCAAGAATTTTTTCGTATCTCCTCCATAGCATAATGAATCAATGTCTCCCGAGTGTGATAACGTTCTTATCAATAGCTGAATGGAAGCACATGGGACGGTGCAATTACTGCAGGTTTATTGCTTGCTCAGTTAAGTGAGACACTCACTGAGCTCGTCTCTGAGGCTCTGCAAACAGCCGGAGCGGTCCCTGCTCTGGGCAGCAAAATGCTTCATGATTGCTTCAGGGGAGGTTTTTGCGTTATTTTTTTTTTTCCAATAGATTTGACAGTGCAGATTTGGAAAATTGATTAAGAAGTTGCAAGATTCTTTCTAAATTATGTTTCAGCTGAAGCTTAACAAAAGCCTGGCTTGAAGAGCTTAGTTAAAAAAAAAAAGCCATAATGCGTTTGAGTGAGAAATGATTATAATGTACGTGAGCCATTGTTATTAAATGGGAAAAGTTATTAGAAAACTTAAAAGGCTCATAATGAGTCACGTGGCTTTGGCAGCCCCGCAGTGCTCGCCCCGCCGGTCCCTCGGCAGGCGCTGGATGTGCAGAGCTGCAGGTGAGCTGGTATCAAAGAGCAGCCTCGTGCACCCGTGTGCACGGAGCCCCGGGGCTGCTGCAGCTCCATGCTCTGCCGCCCGCCTCCCTGTGAGCGGGGTCAGTGGGACCAAGTGCCCATCTCGTCTTGGAGCGCTGAGCGGCGTCAACCCATGCGGAGCCCGGGACGTGGGGCAAGTTCCTCTCGTGTAGTCACCTGGCAGAGCTTACGGGGGATTTAATTCCCTGGGCATTATGTATGGTCAGCCCAATGGTATTTTTATGGTCTTCCATTAAACTCTGAGGGCTTAATGGATGGTTTATGATTTTTATGCAAATCATGTCACAGCGAGCTGGCTGCTCGCCGTGAGTCCCACGTATGACAGATGAGAGCACTTGGGAATTTGTGTGTTCTAATAGCATGCACGCTGACGATGATAAATACAGTCTTCATCGAGCAACTCCAAGGCTCACTTTCTTTTTCTTAGGAGAGCTATGCATACGGCTAAAGCACTTACAACATGAATGATACTTTGCTGTAAGAGAGACTGCGATGGACAGCACAAGTACTTCTGCAGTCTGCACGGCTGCTGGTAGACGAGGACTGTGGCTTTGGCTTTGCATTGCTAACCTGAGGTCGCAGCCCAAGCGGGTGGTTCTCCTCCTTTCCAGGGGTCTGGCCTCACCTGCCCCTTGCTGACGGCGCTGCAGGCACTCCAGCCTTGTTACAGGGCACGGTGTCCATGAAAAAACACCTGTGTCAGTTGGAGGTTGTTCAGGGATAAGATGAGCAGCTTGGTGTTTGGGCACTAGCTGAGCAAGGTGGGAGGCTGGGTTCCCGCCAGCAACAACCCTCCTGTGAGAGCTCTCCAGCCCTCAAGCTGGAGTCCTGCACATCACGGGCCCCTAGCTTGTAGATATTTGATTTTCATGTGGAGAAAAAAGCCCTTCGTGTTGTTTACAGCCAAGTTCTCTAGGTGCGAGGGGCTGCTGCCCCTGTGGCAGTCCTGGCGTGGCAGCGGAGCTGGCGCTTGCTGTGCCGGCCCCGCAAGCCGCCCGGCTGCCCTGCAGCACGGCCCGCCCCTGCGCACAGCGGGACAGCGGCGCGTCCCACCACCACCAGGGACACTGCTGGCGGAGACGCACGCGGCTTCGGGGCTGTTAGTTCCTTTTTAACATGGGGACATCATTTGCAACTTCTTGTGAAGAGAGAAGTCCCATGACAGGTTTCAAGTCTTTGGCACAGCTTTATAACTTTATCAAAGCAAAGCATCAAAGTGAGAACTTTCTTCTGAATAGAAGGGAAAAAATAATCAATAGAAGCACAACAAAATATAAGATCAGGATAATCGTGTTGTACCATCAGAAAGGTACATTTTTTGTGCTTTTTGTGATGTTTTCTTCATGACAGTTCAGTCTCAATGGCACAGTGAAAATAACTTTTGTGTGTTATGATTGACAGGAAATGTAAATGCCGGAAAGCAAATGCCAGTAGGAAAGAAAAAAAAAACAACTTAGCTCACATATTGTATACCTTAATGTTAATGCAGTATTGGCTCCAACTGATTTTCCTTCTAAGCTAATGGGTAATTGGACCCATATGGCACCCAAAAAAGTGCAAATTTGGGTTTTCAGTTTGAGAAGTTACCTGGGAAACTGTCTGTTTTGTTGCTTATCAATATTCAGCGCTCTTGCCAAGACAAGATAAAGGAGCAGGATGGGAACTTGAGAGAGCTACAGATAAAAGCAGGCCAATAAAAGCACCAGGAGAGGCTTTGGCTCTGCAGCAGCTGCTCCCAGTATCGAACTGCCATCCTGACCATCGTACCAACACTAAACATCAGCTGCGTTCTCCACGAGAGCCCAAGCTCGAGCTCGGAAGGGTCCGCATGGAGACACCATCGCCTCCCTGACTCAGCACCCATCCTGGATGAGTGTTGGTCGCTGCCCACGAGCCGTCCGTGGCAGGGGACAGTGACGAAGCCGCGGGGCAGCCGGGGCTCAGTGCGGCTGGGACCAGGGGAACCCTGCGGACGAGGAAGCTGCAGCCCGGGCAGCTCCCTCGGGCAGGCGGAGGGAGGGAGCCGCTCCGTGCCGCGGAGCCGTGGGGAGCAGTCCCGTGTGCGCAGTGGAGGCCAGGGCAGGGGCAGAGCGCGGAGCACGGCGCACGGGAGGCACCGCGAGCCACCAGGGCAGCCTCAGCCTGGCCAACAGTGCCACTTCTCATTTCTCAATTTTGGTAGCCAAGAATTCTGGGTACGACTCCTCCCTCCCTACCCCAGCAGCAGTGCTGTTCTATAATCTGTCTCTCCAGGAGATTGTGGATAGACAATGTTAAAACACCTCACAAGTCTCATCAGAGGTATGCATTTGTTTTTTAAGGAGAATTTGCTTTGTTTTGGCACTGTACATGCCAAGAGCATCTCTACAGGACCACTCCACAGCTAGCAGGAGAAAGGAAAACTTAACGCACCAGGAATGCAGCATTTCCGAAGGTCACTTGAGCCTTTGTGCTGGTACCAAGGACTGGAGTTTACCAAGCGAGATAATTCTGTGCGATTCCCTTTGGCCCATGAGAAGAGTCCGACCCTCAGGGCAGCTGCTGCCTTCGTCCCATCGCCTCCCGGGGTTAGTTACCTGGACAACACAAGGGAAGACTTCCATGAAAATAAATCTATTGTCATTTTAATCAGCGCGGGTTTAAAACATCATATAAATATCAGTAACTTTTTTCTTCAAGTGCTGAAATCAAGTATTCCAATAGAGATTATGTGTTTTGTTTCAATACTTTTGTCAAGGAATATTGTTGATCTGAAGCTTTTAAGGAGCTTGTCCAGACCAAACAATTAATGTCTCTCTGCTCGTACTTCTAAAGAAAAGTTTTGAAGATCAAAATCATAACAATATTTTGATTCTGTTAGAGGAAAATCTTTTATTAATTCCAATGGATGCTAATAGCTGTTAGAAATTGTTTTTATTCAAATTTGAAGATGAAAAGTATTTCATTGAAGCAGAAAACGTAGATACTGCACAGATATGTGAATTATCATCTATTAAGGGGCCAAGTTTTGCTTTAAATTCAGCTAAAATGAAAACTATTAGCCCCAATTACAACAGAGAGAATAATGAATGTTTCAAAATAAGATATGCCCAAAATAAGCTAGTTTAAGTTACATCATTACAGAAATCATTTTCCTGGTGATAAAAGTGGCTATAAATGGGAAAAATTTTAAACACTCCTTTTTTAAAAAAGAAAGAAGTTAACAATTTTCCAGAATATTCTCAGTAAAGTTCATAATATCTAATGAAAGTATTGCTAACTTCTTCCCCTTTGTGGGGTCACACTTCCCCAGCAAAGGGGACTGCCGTCTGTCCAGAGCGTGTCCCGTTCCTCTAAGCACACTTTAGGAGCCCGGTGCCCACAGCAGAACATTCCTCTGCCTCGAGCCATGCCCCTGCCAGAACCGAGGAAAGGCCACGGATGTCTCCAAGGTGCTGGGACCTGCCAGCTTCCAAACCTGTACTTCCATGCTGAGGACTGGCAGCAGCACCACACTAGTGCTGGGGGTTGATTGACTGATTGATTCTTGGTCTCTTAGGACATTGGTGCTGTAATGTAGCTTCCTAACTTAACTATAGCTTGAACTTTGAATTCCCTGGACCTCGCTGACCCAAGGAGGATGTTCCCTCTGGATGTGCAGCCCATGGATCACACCTCACACCACCTGCACCTTAGGCACCGGGCCCCGTCCAGCTGCTCTCCAACCCTGCACATTTGCAAATGTCCTGCTCCCTTTCACCACTGTTTCGTTCTGGAGGAAATAAATACACTTCCACAGATCAAGAGATGCGTCCTACCACTGACCCTTCCAAAGAAAAAGGAAATTAGCCAACCGAGTCTTGAAATAATTACATTTATGTCATTAACTGCCGCTATTCTGGAAAAAATATCAAATGATTCTTTGATTCTTTGATTTTTTTTGACAGTAGTGTTTTATGAGGGAATTCATTTATATTAATGGCACTAATTGGAATGATCAGTTACATAGGGACATATTAATTACATCAGCATGAAGATGAGGCTTGTCAAATAAGAGTGAATATCCATCTAACGAGAGGCACTGGGGGCACATGGGAACCTGTGTGTCTGTGTGAGGCGTGGGTGCCAGTGGGGACCGAGCTGCAGGCACGGTGGGAAAGCAGCATGCAAGGTAGTCAAGTACTTAAATGCTTCCAGCGTGATAAAGTGAAGCATTTAAAATGCAAATTGATGTGCTCCACACACAAATGTCTTTTGGAAGGATGCCTTAAATGCTGCTAACCACAAGGCATTACCATTCAGAATCCGTTTGGAAGAGCCAGAAGTGAAGCAGAAAAACGTCAACAGGCTGAAAGATTGGAAGTAATGAACCATCAACCCCCAAGGTGTCAGTTATGGAAGGAAAAAAGTAAAATATAACACGCTGAGTTAAAACACCAGTTGCGGATTAATTCAGGATCTTGGACACCTCGCTGATCCGTGGTCCCCTACAAAGGCCTTTCTTGACCCGCGCTGACGCAGTGCGGCCCTCCTTGTGCGTGTCCCCGTGTGTCCCCATGCCGGTGGGATGGAGGGGCTCCGCAGGGGCAGGCGGAGCAGCCTGCACATCAGAGCCTTGCCCATGTCGGTGGGTGACCACCTGGACACGCTGCAGGTGACAATCAGCCTAAATAATCCTGTTAATTTCATCCTGTTGCTCCTAGCAGTTTACAGTGTAAGTAAATCCCTCGCATTCTTCCTGCTTGCACCTGTGTGAGCTATTTGTTGTGACCTTCTTGGGACGTATTTTCCATCAGTGAGACAATTGCCTTGTTCTCCACGTGGGTGTTTACTCAGAAGGTCTTTGCAATGGAGAAGACCTTTCCATCCACTGCAGCGGTCAGGATGCCTGGCTCGGAGGAACCAGGTGGGGCCCCACGGGCGGTGCAGGAGGAACCTGCCTCCCCATGGAGCGTGCATTCCCATGGAGCGTGCATCCCATGGAGCGTGCATCCCCACGGAGCGTGCATCCTCACGGAGCGCGTGGCCCCATGGAGCGTGCATCCCCATGGAACGTGCATCCCCACGGAGCGTGCATCCCCACGGAGCGTGCATCCTCACGGAGCGCGTGGCCCCATGGAGCGCAGCGCTGCCCTTTCCTGAAACATCCAACACTTCTGTCAAGCGATGCTCCCTCCCCATGCTTCAAACCATCTCCATGCCGTGACAGCGGCTGGTGAACCGACGGTGTGGGCCGGGCGGGACGAGCTGCGCGCTGCCAGCCAGGATAATGGGGATTTGGGGAGGTTAATTTCAATTTGAAATGATTTTAGACAGAAAATATGAATGATGGGGTTATAACAGCAACTGACAAATACAGCCCTGTCACTTCACGGTTATTTCCCGTTTACCTCATGCTCCTTCCTTTTAATTTGTACCCGCTTTTGGAGCCATCTTTCAGCCTGGGTTTTTACCTCCCTGGCTGCGGCGTGTCCTCCGAGCGGCGTTTCTGCAGAGCGACCAAGGCCAGGTGTCCGCGGTGCCCCAGCTGCCTGGGGCGGCACCTCGCGGGCCCCACCGGCCCCGGAGCGGGGACGGACCCGACAGCGATGCCCCGCGCGCGCCCCAGAACGGGGCTCATCCCACGGCGGCGGCAGCGCCGGCAGCAGCTCCGCACCCGCTGCACTGCTCAGCACCAGCAGCGCCGGCCGCAGCTCCACACCCGCTGCACTGCTCAGCACCAGCAGCGCCGGCCCCGAGCTGTGGCATGTTTGAAAACGTAGCCTTTTCTGAGGCCTCTCATGCTTGAGCTGGGGAAAAGCTGCAGCCTTTAGGGGTTTCTGGTGTCTGCGGTTCTGCATGAGATGGACTCTGATGATAAAGCAATTGGAGCTCAGGAGGTTTTTAATGAGCAGTATTGGAGCTCTCCCCATATTCCTGCTGCTTACGTCTCACCCCTGCTTTCTTACTGATGGTTATTCAGATAATCTGGCATTAATTGTGATTGGAAAATGAGACAGCAAAGTGAGAGGCTATTCTCTCTTAACAGTGTAGTAAGCATCTCTGATTAGACTGAGCTCTGTGTTCATTGCCAGGTACCTCTGAGCTTAGCAATAAGGCAGGAGTGAATAACTCATGTGGTGGGAGGCCTTGCAGCAAGTGGTGGAGAGCTGGGCCCTGCGCACAGCCGGGACCTCTGCTTCCCGTCTGCTCTTCAGGAATGACAGGAAGGATCAGGTCTCAGGGATGGAGCGCCATGCTCTCCATCAAGCTGCCCACCAGGACTCTACTGCTTGCAAAGCCGCCGTACAGCACCTTCCCACCTGAAATTGCTTCAGTGGGAAGTGAACTGATAAAGACTTTCCTAAAGACGGATGTCAAGAAGCGGTCAACACTGGCCTAACGCACAGACCCTGCAGGTTCCGGGCCTCGGTGCCGGCGTGCCGCAGCGCCCAGCGCTCCCGCGGCGCCTCCCGAGCCCTTCCTGGCGCCGGCACAGGGGCTGGGGTGATGGTTCAACTGGCAGCGCTTCCCAGAGCGCAGGCTGCACTGGGCGGTACCGAGGGCCCTACTGACCCCAGCACCTGCCCGGCCCTCTGTCCAGGAGCTCATGGCGCTTCCGTGCGGACTCCTCTATCGATGGCCTATGGCTACTTTAATGCCTGTGCAATGCACAAAACTGTGTTTGACTGCCTACCAGAGCGCCACTACGAGATGCATGACAGACGTAGGCTTTATGGACTTCTTACCATCTCAGTAGGTGTCAACCTAGGGAGGTGGTGGCCTTCTGTGCTTGTCCTCATGCAAGCAAAGTGAATATCACCACTCAAAAACAAAAGAACTAGAAAACTGTTTGTTCAGTAATTTTGTTTCACAGCTGCAGTATTAGCGCCCCTTTCCCCTCAGTCCATTTTCAATTCGTAAGACATTTCTTGCACGTTAATTTCACAAGTAATTATATACACAAATAATTTCTTGTGTATGCACTTACGCATCACCTAACTCTCTTAAAATACGGACTAAAAAGAATGTTAGTTTTGGATCAAGACCCTACAGCCATTTTAGTTTCTCCAGATAACATAAGAGAACAAATCTCGCGAGCCTGTTAGGCAAGATAAGGACTCACCTCTGAACGCACGTTCACAATTCACGCCGTTGAGCTCGGCCGCGTTGCAGCGCTGCGTCGCAGGGGCAGCGCAGACGTGCGCAGGGACCCCCTGCAGCCCCTCACCGCGCTGCCCGCAGCTCTGCAGCACAAGGGCCCCTCAAAACGGAGTAACTGAAAACGGTCACTCACCACGCTAAGAGCGAGAGGCCTCACGGGAGCTCTCTTCATATATGTGGCTGCATCTTCTTATTGAACCTTCTGGAAAACGCTCCTCCCCGGGCACGCGTAGAACCAGTTGTTACTCAAGGTGAGGGTTCTAAGAAGCACCTGATTTAAAAAGCATACAAGAAAGTATACAAGGAAAGCTAAGGAGTGAATAAGTCCATTTAAAATCAAATAGTATCTAATTAAAACATGGCTCAACGTGAAAACCTAGCTCTGACCCAGCACCAAAGCTGTTTTCCCTTGGCTGGCCGAGGCATCGATACGGAATCAATGGCTTCTCTGCAAACCTTTGCAGCACTGCCTGTTCAGGACACCCTGCCACATCACATAGCACTAGCACCTGATGCCCTCGCACGGAGTTCTCCCTTGGAAATGCACTGGCCTTGGTCTGGAGGTGCCCGCAGCACGGCCAAAGGAAGCACTGCAGCTCAGGGATGTTTACAAAGCTCATCTTACCTAAGCAGAATCATAAGGAAAGATCACTTATTTTATTTCAACGTTTATAATGAAAATTATTTTCTTATTAAAAAAAATCAAAGAACAATAATTGTTTTCCTGGGTTTTTAAAGGATTAATGAGCAGTAAACTCAAGCAATTATTCACATACATTATTAAATGTCATTGTTAAAGAACTGCATGTTATGAAGAGACATCAATTTAAGACAGAAACCTTGGTTGGATTTCCTACTCCTCAAGTCTCTCTCTGCAATGTGATGCTTGAATAATTTTATGTACTGCATTTCAAATCAAGTAGAATTTCCTTGATGTCTATTTGACTATGAGTTTAATTGAAATGCTTCTTATACCATCTTGTGTGTTAATTCAACCAGCAAAAACCCCTATGTGCTTCTAAATGATACAAAATTAGATAGTATATCACATTTTAAACATGATATATAATGACACTAAAGAATTTGTATTGCCTTCAACATCTCACTACCTCAGAGTTTGCAATTCCCATCATCCACAACAATAATTATTCCAGCAAGAGCACTTTTAATTAAATGTCACTCTTTCAACTCAAGAAACAAGCACAGGGTTGAGCATCCAAGGTAAAACTGGCCAGATTCTTTGCAGGGGTAGGAGGCTCCCTTAAAGTTTTGTCAAGCATTTCATTGCTCCTGATGTACCTGCAGGATAACTACAGTTGTAACATATTTTTATTATTATATTCATTTTCTATTTAATGCATTGCTATTAATACTAGGAAATTGGTGTGTAAAATGCTATATTAATGGGGAGCCAAAAATGCCATAAAATTTGATTCAGTAGAAAATGTCTTAGAGATCAACATACAGAAGTTTCTAATAAAAGTATAAAGCTCTGCTTACATGGATGTAAATAAACCATTACAATTCCAATCCCTTTAATAAAAATATTTTTAAGTAAGTCCTTCAAGAAGTTATTGTCATACGATCAGGAAACATGGCTACACTGGGAACAAGAAAAAATCTGAACCAAATTTCAACAGACTTAAGGTAAAACTGAAGGTATAGGTATGAAAAACAAATGGAATAAAGGAAACGTTAACAGTAACAAATATTAATGATGTGGTAGATATTCACAAAAATATGAAGGGAAGCAAGGGGAAGAGGGAAAAATGGTACGTAAGAAGCCAGGGTAGGAATAATAATTTTTGGAATGGGTATTATGACTAGAAGTAGTTGCAGCTACGGGCTGGGGGCACTGTGAGAGGGGCATGGAGGCACCCCAGGAGCAGTGGGGGCGCGGGGCGGGAGCAGCTCTGCGTCCCCTGCAGAGCCGAGCCGGCCCGGCCGGCAGCGGCAGCGGGGCGCTCCGGTGGCACCAGGACCCGGGGCTGCCCGCGCGCTCCCGCCGGCCGCGCCGCCTACCCGGGAGAGCAACGGGGCGGCGGGGATGCACCCAACGGGCACATGGAGGAAGGGAAAGATAAATAACGCCAATGCAGTGCCATGTGCTGCTAAGGGATCTTGTCAAACCACACTGACAGCTTCTGCTAATGAGATTATGATATTTTTTGGATAAAGATAATAATGTTGTGGCCAACTTCTGTACAATGTTTCACTTGGTACCACATGTCATTTAATTAAGAAATTGGGAAAATATAGGAAAGTGCAGCTAATAAACACGCAGCGGGGCCAGCTTTCCCCTCCGCTGCTGCAGGCACCCCTAGCTCTGGGCTTAGCAGAGCTCCCGCGTGCTCCTGGGCTGCAAGGCAGCAGCAAGACCATGAACAGAAGGCTCCGAGACGCTTTCTGGCACTGACAGATGTCAGGAGCTCAGTTGTTAGAGGGTGAGACAATTGCTACCTACTGGTAAGGGCATGAAGAAAAAGCACTAGAGAAAACCTCAGCTAGTGGCCCTTCCGAGCAGGCAAGAGGCATGAACTCCGCAGCTCGCACTGCAGTGCTACGAGCTGCAATGGGAATCGGATGCTGATCCTCATCAGCGAGGAGCTGATAATCAACTAATAACCAGCAACAAATAACCACACGTATTGAAACAGAGCTATTGAGGAAGAAAGAGAGAATTTAGGAAAAAAGAAAGAGGAGCATTAGCAATGAAGCACTGCATTTCTGCTCCCCGAGCGGATTACTTAGTGGGTTTTTGATGAGTGATGGTGCATGGCTGAGCTCAACTCTAACCGTTCATGCCCCACCAGAAGCAGATGTGTTTTGGGAAACTCTCAAGGATCTCGGATCATCTTACGGAAAGCATGCACCTGCTATAAACAGATGTCACACAATCTAACACTCCAAAATACTCACACGTTTTGAAGAGCTTTACACCTTTTTTCCCTCACCGAGTCAAGGTCAAATTTTCTTTCTTGCACACATGAAGTGAACTCAGTCTGTAACATCTCATTCATTAGCGGCTTAAGGACTCACCAACATAATTTCATTTTCAGTCTAATTCAGCAAACCTATTCTTCACATATTAATGTCTCATTGACGTCAGGGACAATAAACATAATCTTAAGTTACTAACGCCTTTAAATACAGCACTGAAGTGCAGCCCTGCTCAGCAACAGAGCCTGGCAGGAGTCCTGGCCACTTGTGTGAAGCATTTGGTTCTAACAAAGCTTGGTGCAAAGCTGAGCTCCTGGGAAGCCCAGCAGCACCAAGCTGGGCTGCTCTGCACGTGGCTGTGATGGCTGGAGACGTCCTTGTGGGTGTCACAGTGTGCGGGGCAGGGCAGCCCCTTGGCCGCGCACGGAGCCCCTGCCCAGCGCCCTGCCCTCGGCTCCTGCCCAGCGCCCTGCCCTCTGCTCCTGCCCAGCGCCCTGCCCT
>JAUBOD010000228.1:304992-316750 GCA_032353885.1 Nothura maculosa | reverse complement strand
TCTTCCCACCGAGCCCACCTGCTGGAAGGGCCTCCACACGGCCTGCGCGCATTCCTCATCTCACGCCGTGCTGCGGGAAGCGCTGCTCGCATAATTGCACCAATTAGTCACCTCGGAAATATCAGCCATCATTAGCAGCTATTATGCAAAGGAGGATACTTGTTCTTATCAATGCATCCACCCTAGTAATTAGTAGTTACTTTCACAATCAAGTTGTCTGAATATGAACCTGTGCTCTTGGAAGTGGGCCTGCTGCTTTCCCTTAATTCATTCACAGTTATGGCCACGTTGCCCGGGTCAGAATTTCTCCATTCCCTTTTAAGTGTATTTCTCTTATTTCATGTTATGGAGAATCTTTCTGACACGAATGTTCTTAGTGCCCTGAAGATCAAAGTTGGTGCTGCGATGGTTCCCTTGTGCGTGTGCCTCTGTGGGCAGCGGCAGCAGCCCGTGCCCGTGCGTGCCGAGGTGCGTGCCGAGGTGCGTGCCGGCACTCCTAGCGAGCCAATGCTCCCGGCTCACAGCACTAACACCCAATCTGCTCCAGACGTTCTTTCCAGCGGGAACGCTGCCACTCCAAAGCTGCTTGTCTCTAAAATAGCACTAACAGCGGCTTACCACAAAGCACGTGGCGTGGGATCTGTGTGGGACATGGGCAGCTTGGGGACCCATGCTCCCCATGTGCACACAGAGGCTGTGGAGACCTAATGAGATCCTTCACAGCTGCAAATCACCAGCACTCTCCGAATGCACCGCCCCAGAAAGAGCCATAATGCAGCACAGGTACCAGAGAGGAGCAGGGAGGAGGCTGCACTTCATGTAAATTTAATCAACAAGCCCTCAGAACTAATTGGCTGAAGTGGCTGGGGAAGCCGCAGGCGCGCAGCGACCCCAGGGCTGCCTGGTGCAGCCGGGGGCGGCCGGGCTGGGATGGGTCTGTCTGGGAGAGGCTGCTCCACCTGCGCTGCCCACGGCCTCCCTGCACACAAAATGTGCAGCGGCCTTTCCTGGCCGCTCCTACAGAGCTGGGCTGCTCCCATGCTCACACAGAGCTGTTCCACATGTGGGCGCGTGGACATCACTGTGCCTGCTGGGTGCTGCTCACCTGTGAGCTCTCAGACTCTGCCTTCAGTGCACATGTTGCTATTCCAGAGTCTCTTCAATATCCACTGTATTAAAAATACTCCTTCTATTGCCTTTGTTGTGAAAAGGGTAATCTCCATCAATGATCCATGGCTTGTGCAGACTTTGAGTTCATCAGCTCAAGCTGAACTGTTACCAGACACCAGTAGCCAGAACTGCACCTGGCCCTCAGTGACCAGCTCTTAACATATCTGCTTCTTAACACTACGTGAGCTACTCTATATTTCTTCATTGCAGTGGCACAACCAGCTTGTCTCTGCATAACTTAACCTCTAATTTTTAAAAATACTGAGTGTTTGAGAAACAACTACGGCCAGTATGCTAAGGACACATTCTCCAACTGCCCGTCTCCCTGATCCCATGTACAGGAGGTGCTCTGGCCAGTCTGTGAGGGAGGAATTCCTGGGGTCTGTGTCCCAAAGTGACCCAAATTAGGTGCCTGGAATAAAAAGTGGAAATACTTTACCTAAGCAGTGTCACCATGAGCCTTATTTGTTGTGATCTGCGGTACACGTGTGAATGAACACATAATCACGGACAGAAACGTGGCTGCTTTTACCTCATTATCTCGCTTCATCTGCTGCACTGGCCTTAATATGAAGTGATGTCTATGGGGACTTTGGCCTTTTTTCTTCCCGAAGTTCAGATCGGAAAAGTCCACGGATTTTCTGTTCCTGCTCTGCCAGTGTCGGGAGCTGGGAGGAAGGGAGCACAGGGCCCACCATGAACCTGTGGGAGGCAGCGGGCATCCCGGCACTCTTGCAGTCCGGTTAGGAGGCAGAGGAGCTGCGGGCTGTTCCTCATCATCTAGATAGAGAGCTTCATACATAGGTAACTATACAGCAAACACATACACATATGTAACTAATGACCCACCCTTGGCAAAGTCAGGCTTGCTGCACCCTCATGGCTAACTCTATTACCTTCTTGGTTTCTCTGAAGTCCATATATTTGGACAAGAACGGATCCAGTTTGAAGCACAAACTGGATTTTGGCAGCTGAGAGCAATGCTGGATGGCAGATCCCACGGTTCTTTCTGTGCCTCACATGGGATACCACAAACAAGTCACTGGAGACCTGCAGCGTCTTCCTCTTCTTACCTAAAGGGCCCCACAACTATCAGAACAGGTATTTGCTGCTTATGCCTTTCTCACTCCTCCATAATCCTGTAAAGAAATACTGAAATCTCTATCCGTAAATTACTCAGGTAAAATATCATATATTAATCATAAATAATTTATCCAAGCCTGTGCTTTTTCCAGCAAATGGAGATACTGCAGATCTCAGCAGTATCATAGGAACGTTCTTCCCAGAGAGCATTCCTCTGGATTCTCTTCTGAAATAAAAGGAAAAAAAAATGAAAAAGAGAGCTGGCTGAACGTTTCTTTTCTCACTCCTGTTTGATAGGAACAATCCCCTGTACATTTCCTCAAGCCAGTCTTTTAATTTTACGTAACACTAACAGGTAAAGCACAGAAAGCTGCTGCAGGCTATTTTAGCTACTGTCAAAAGCATTGGCATTAGTATATCTTGTTTTATGCTGCTCAGCTCCCTAGAATAATGACAGCAAATGCTCTTCTGCTTTCAAGAGCAAAGCTGTATCATACATTGCATTCTACTCCATTTCATGAGAACTGCTGGGTATAATTTTAATTCATTTTCTACCATTACATCTTTTTGGCTGGGTTGTTTATAATTCACTACTTTTCTCCCCCTTATCTAACTGTCTCTATAGAACAAGGGTTTGCTGGTGACACGTAAGCCCTCAGGAACCTATTTGGTCAAACAACGGAAGAATGTTATCAACTTTAATGATGATTTTCCCACTATACAAACACCTGTTTTCTCAGAGTACCACATTGAACCACTTAGAACAAGGTCAGTGATACTGTTTTATCTTCCATCACTTTGAGGCAGAGATATCAATCTTTATGAGCAATACAAAGGTATGAACACCAAACAGTAGCAGGTAACAGGATCTGTTATTCTTGTAAAGGCAGATTTCTATTTGCTTTATGTTACACGGATGGAGAAAGTCAGTGATGAAATCTTGGTTGTTCGAGGGTCCTTAGAGAGACTGTATGAGGCCAAATCTTCCACCCTGCACACAGGCTAACCAGCCAAATTAAGCTCCAGGGACTTCTGGGCACACATGAAAGGAGGCTGAAATTTCCCCTGGAACAAAAGAAAATTAATCATCCAAATTACATTGAAATGCAGTAGAAGTTGAGCGTGTAACTTCTTTTGTTCCCGTGGAAATGTCAGCCTGAGGAAATATTCCCCACAGAGTATTTCTGTGACCCTCGGTCCCGACACGTGCGTGAGGCGAGAGCCAGGGATCCGCTGAGCAGCTGCAGGGGAAGGATTCGCCATGAAACTCCTTTGGTGACAGCAAAGGCTCCAGCTCCCTCGAGCCCGGGATCCTCATGGGGCACTGGGGGTGCAGCCTGGGGGGAACCGAGCAGAAACACTCCTTATTCTAAGAAAAAAATAAGTATATATTTATTTTTCCTCAAACAAATGAGAAGACATTCTTTTTCCCTCAAACAGAGCCAGAGTTTTTATTTTGGCATGAGACATTTCAATGGAATGAGGATATTTCTGAAAGCCAGACTTTCTGGAGAGAAAAATCATCCAGGTTTTGGCAGGCTGTAATTGTGAAGCATCTACAGCCTTTATACTACAAACCTTTGGTGATTGGGAAGCCCTGTAGAGAAGACAGGGATGGAAATCTCCAGGAAGGAGAGCTGTGGGAATAAATGATTTTTTAGTGTTTGACTTCCAGGGGTACTTCAACAGACCCTGAACCTGAAAGCTAAACTTTGTTTTCTTTTTATACTAGAGAAGATGAAAGAGATTCACAGTCTTCAAATCTCAAGTCTTTTCTTCACTAGCAGTGGTGGCAGTTGGACAGTGAGGTAAAGAATACTATATTGCCTTCCAGTATATTTTACATAACTATAAAATTTATATTTACATTTATATACTTAAAAAATGTATTTAGCTTCCAATACATGAGCAAACATAATTAAAAATCTTATGGTACTAAAACAATAGCTAAAAAAATCAATTTATAGAATTCTATTTGCCATGATTATAATTATTAACAGAGGAAGAAAATTTTAAGGGAAAAAAACCAAAAGGAATAACAAAAGAAAGAAATGCAAAGGAGAGGCATCGTAAGAGCTATTAGCGGGTTATAGAAATATTTTTAGATAACACATAAGGTAAAGCAAAGACCGCTGCACTAAGCCAGACATCTGGGGAATTCTGCCTCAAGTCCTTTGTCTGTGAAATGTTTTAATTCAGGTCTGCTTTTCCTTAATCTTTACTAAAACCGAAATAGATAAGAGCACAGTAAGTAATGATACAAGCAAACTAAAACAATTCTTTAATCGTCTGGCCCACTGAAATAAATGAACATCTTGGTGTTTCTGCTTATGAAGTGGCAGAGTTCATGGCAAAGGTTTCCTTTACTATTTGTGCACAGCTTCAAGGACACTGATGGCTCTCGCAAATAAGCAGCTGTATCTAAATAGTGATCATATTTCTTCAAGCCTCTATCAAGCTTGGCTCTAGACAGGCAGCCCTGGAGGCTGCAAGTGCCTAGCAATGGGCTCTAATGATCAAAGCAGCAATCTGAGGCAAGCATGGGCAATTGGAGATCAATTTTTCAACCCCAAGAGGCATTATGCTATTTAAAAAGAGTTTCCTTTTATTTTGAACTTGACTTCAATTATTTCTTGCTCTCAGGCTCCTCTACTTCGAACTTTTTCTCACCCAAAGGTTAGTCCCCAAAATATCCAGGGAGCCCTACACAGAATAAGAACATTTCCTTTATATCAAATTGTGAAAATTTACTGAAATAAGCTAATGCCTTCATAGTCAAAAAACAGCAGACAGACACAGACAGCTACTGCAGCCTGGAATACAGATGCCAAACCAAACACAAACCCTTTTGTTTAGTCTGTGCTTTGTTTCCTTGCGCTTTGATAGAACACAAACAAAAATGTGTAATTGGGATAAAACTTGAAGACTTTTAAAAATCTATTTGCCCGTTTTTCTTTCTAGAGTTCGGAACCAGGAGCAAGCCCTTCAGCGCCAGGCGGGCAGCAAGGCAGGCAGCGGTGCTGAAGGGCCGGCGGGCTCCGGGGCGGCTCGGGCTGGCGGCGCCGCGGGCCGCGTTCCCTGCAGGCCCTGGACGGGAGGGCTCCCCCGCAGCCCTGCTCCCAACGGACACCTGGCACCTGGGCTCCGGCACTGAGTAAACGCGGTGCGTGTGGTGCATTTTAAGGCGGACCTGTCTTTGAAGGGCTTTCCATAGCCAAACGTGGTGACACATTGTGGTGGCACAGAGAAAAGAAAGGAAGTTTTGGGACCTTTCCCAAAGTGCGCGCTGCAGCCACAGCCTTTTCTGCAGTTCTACCACTTCATATTCCAGCAGCTGCATTTTGACCAGGGCTGCTGAGCCTCGATGGTCATTATGGAGCCAGGAATAGCCCTTGGCCCAGGCAAGGCCGGACTCCTCGTGACCTGCCCAGCCCACCCGGGGGCTTGCAGGAGGCTCCTGCTGCTGCGGGTGCTGACGGCGGCGCCGAGTCACGTCCCGTGGTTGTTGGCTCTGTTTAATGCAATGGCTCATGCAGCCCTTCCCAATCAATGCAAACATCTTGTTGGAGTGCCCAGCTCCGTGTTTACTCAGCTTTCTTCTTATTTACTCAACAGTGCTCAACTTGGATTTTATGCATGGAGGTGTCCGCTCAGTTAATGTCGTTCCCCAGGGCTTTGCTCTATGTCTGGTGCTTTTCAGAATTCCTACAAACCCAAAGCTTCCATTTTTTTGCAGCAACAGGGCCTCAGTTTTGACTGCTTGCTGACAGCACTCCTATTTATTTATTTATTTATTTATTTTTGTGGTTAATCTATCTGATGGAAACTGACAGATGTAAGAGTTCCAATGTTTATTTTTAAACTTGATGCTCCATAGAAGGATTTCTTATTACAGGGAGCACCTGGCCATAGAGGCATTGCTCATCCTCCTGAAATACAGATTGATGATGATCACGTCGCTGTTGCAGATGCCGCTGCAATGTTTATTCAAGTTATGTCTTGCACGCACCATGCATCATCTCTAGCGAGACAACCATATTACCCTTTAATAACTACTTTTGCTTGGCATGCCTCTGCGTGAGATGTAGGCACCCGTTCGTTCCTTCATCCTCCTCGTTGCAGGAGCCCGCCGAGGCGCGGGGACTGCGGCAGCGAGAGGCAGCCCCGGCGGGCAGGGAGCAGCGCCCGGGCTCCGCTCCGCGCGCTGCAGGACACCTCTCTGCTCCGCGCTGCAGGACACCGCCCGGCTCCGCGCGCTGCAGGACACCTCTCTGCTCCGCGCGCTGCAGGACACCTCCCCGCGCGCGTGGCCCGTGGCACTGCACGCTGCCTGCTGTGCCCTACACCTTGCACTGTGCCCTACGCCTTGCGCTGGCGACAACTGCAAGCCACACAGAGCCACGCGCTGGGCAGCTGCTGGCCCGGCCCCTCTGAGACGAGCTGCTTATTCCAAATGTGGGAATTAACCCCGTGCACTGCAGCCGTGGGCAGGCACCGCTTTCCAGTCACATTCTCAGAAATCCCCTCCTGTGCTTCTTGGTGATTTCTGTCCACTGCTTACAAATTTAATTATATCATCACTTTTTGTTGATTTTATTTTTGATTCAGAAAAAGAGGTAACTGATTCCCTGGAATAACTGAGCGGCTATTTTGTAAAAGTGCAAGGATATGTTACTGAAATCGCGGTCTTTTGATCTCTTAATATAATTGATTAAGCTCAAGTATTTAATAATTACAGAAACTTTCTAACACATTAGCCTTCATTACATCATGCTTATTAATAATGAAGCAGATATTACATTTCATATTTTAGATATAATTAAATAGCAAATGATAAGTCTTCTTATCCAGGAATGTAAAGCAGAGGCCTCACTTATGCCATAGTAGGAAGTATGAAAGAACTGATTATCAATGTTGTTAAATGTGTTGCTACATTTAGGTAATTTCTTAGTAAATAAAAGCAATTCAAAGTTTAGAAAAAGAGAGTACATTGCTCTATCTGGAAAGGACCACTAAAAAAAGAGGAAGTTTGTCTGCCCTTTCTGTCTTCTGTGCACCTACTTCCATGGTCTTTGTAACCTTTTACAATTGCTTTATGCTTTTTTTAAACAGATGGATGCAATATGCAGGGTTGTGGTATATTACTGACTGAAATCCAATATCACAATGCGCGTATTTCCCAAGAGCAATGCAAGAGCAACTCTGCTTCCAAGCATCTCTTATATTTTGTAAATTTGAAAAGTGAAATCATATTTATAAATAGCAAAAAAAAAAAAAAAAAAGACACAAAGACATCATGATCATATGTGAAAATACAGCGCAGGCCTTTAATAACAGTAATACGTTGCAGTCTGCTCGGGCATCGTGCACGCAGGGGGTTCCTATTGGTGTATGCACTTCACCAGGTCTTTACACTCCTGACAGCTCCCAGAGCTGCACCGTGCTGCTGAAATGCTGGGAAGGGAGAGCCCTGCTCCGCAGCCCGGCGCGTGGCAGCACGTGGCGCTGCCCGCTCCCCATGTGCACCTCTTTCTTCTAATTCAGCCCTAACTGAGAACGGTGCCAAGTTGGGTTTTCCGCACTCACTCAGTTATGGAAGCTGACTACACACCTCACCGCTGACTGCATTTGAGTGATCAATGTTGTGTTTCAGCAACTAAAACAAATCTCTCCTATCACACTGGATATGACTGGCAATGACGTCCGTTTTTATAAGGATCAGGAATGATGAGGGAGTGAAACCAACTCAGTCTATGAAATGAGCTGTGGAGAAAGAAAGCTACATTTTATTTGTCCAGCCTCAAAGATCCCTTTCATGTCTTTGTCATCCAGTAGGATTTATGTCCCGTGCCACTTGCAAGCAGGGAAAAACAGCAGTCAGATTGATTTATCTGGAAAAAACTATGCTTCTGACTGAAGCAGGCGTAAGTGCCATTTAGCCAAAAGGACAAGTGAGGAGTCTGGGGTCCAATTAAGTTAAAGGCCAAGGTCACTAAATGTATTAAGATAGCTATTTTTTGATGAAATCAATGGGAGTTGGATTCCCGAGCACTCCTGCGGGTAAGCAACAATTAGGATTTATATTCTTGGGCAATTAATATTCCGTAGAGCAGCTGCACCCTGCTATTCCCTTGCAGGACTCGGGCAATGTCCTGAAAGCACACAAAGGATTGCTGCTGGGGTCAGGTGAGCTCTGCAAGCAGTTACGAGAGCAGCTAGTGTGGAGGTTTCTCACACTGGGATCAGCATTAACAGGGACAGAGCTCCAAGGTGGGCTTCAAATCTATTTTTGCTCAATTTACCTTTCTTCATTAAACTGCTTATTTAACTGCTTTTATTTTTAGAGTCACTCTGGAGGTACATCAAAGAGGAAGCAGGTATTTGGGGGGCTTTCCTTACACAGGTGATAAAGCAGGCAGGGAGACATCTGTGTATTTCCAACTACATACAAGCTTAATTTACACTGCCATTCTTATCTAAAGTGCAGTGAACATCCCAATTACTCCGATCAGGAAAAATAACACAAGCTTTCTAGTTCCGTCTGGGCAGTATTAAGCCATATGTCTGATACTATAATGGATAGCGCAACCTCATGTCAGCTGTTCAGTTGACTATTCTTTTATATTACCATATATTTGCAATAGAAGGCAATTAGCTCTAATTGCAAACAGTACATAGTAATTCATTGTCTAATGCCTTGAAAGACGTGAACAAATTTTAAGTGTCCATGGTAAGTAGAATGAAGTTTGTTTCCTAAAGCACAGTAGCAGTGTGTTAGCTACATCATGGGATGATATTTCCTGTCCTTTGAGTTAAATTGCTCAGGGCATTATGTTTCATCTAATGACTACTGAATTTCCTTTTTAACTATAGAATGGTACTTGTCTATGTAAAGTTAGAAGAAAAAAAAGAAGCCGGGAATACTGTTGGTTTGTATAACAAGGTGCCACCGGCATGCTGAGAGCTGCACACATGCCTGTAATCCCAGCTTAATGATCTTATTCTCAACCCCAGGTTAATCATACGGGCAAAGGGCACGGCAAATCCTAGAACACCTCCTTGCTGCTGGAAGAGCTATGGAGCTGTTTTGGTGTTGGCACTTTAAAGTGCTACTTCTGGCCTTGTCTGTTTTCATTTGTGACCTACTGTAGAGAAAGTGTTTTAAAAGACGTTTATGCTATTTACTGTTTTGTGGGACGGAAATTAATTCATATATATTACTGCAAAAAAGTCCCCATTGGTAAAGCTCTTGCTAGGAAAAGGTTATTTGTAATGACCAAATTCGTCACTGTTTGGAATCTCATAAAGGTCACAATATAAAGTTTTCACTTGTTTTAAATAAAATTCTGTATTTTAAAAATAAATGTGCTTAACTTTCATTTCACAGAAATATCAAACCTGTTTGCACTATAATTTACTTTCTGAGCTCTTGACATTTACCCAGCTGACTGTCTTTGGAGAACAATCTCTTGATTTGGCTGTGAAGCTCTGGTAAGAAAACTGTCAATTACAAATTACAGCATGATGCAGAGCAAAGTGCCTGAATTCCTCATGTCACCGAATGACCTTGTAAAGTAACTCAGTTTATCTTATGCTTCCCGAAGCTGAGACTATTCTAACACATCTATATTTGAAAAGCATGGGATTCTTCTGTGAATTACGCCTTCCTATTAATAAAATGTAATAAAATGTTACTCAGAGGGCTGAATGGGGCAATACTTCAATTTTGCACAGTTGTCCTATTGAGCATATCAGGAAAGGAAAGGAAAAAGAGAATACTAGGAAAATCAAGAGGAATGTTACCAGATTCCTTGAGAGTTAACATCTAATGGAAACTGGTCTAAAAATGGATGGAAAAACGACCATCCCAGAAAAACACAACAACACTTAAAATTGGAAATGCACCACAAAAGCACTCAAACCACCACAGGGCTTTGCAATTTTAGGCCTCTTCTAACCGACTAGAGTTTGGTATACACATGTTTAACTGAAAGTCAGTGTCCATTAATGACTGTGAAAATCCTATTTGCCCAGAAGGATCACAGCAAATCCATAAAATGATGTGTAAAGGGCGAAAAGCCATCGCTCGTGCAAGGTGGCTGTCCCTTGGGGGGACATGAACCACGGCCACCCCTCCTGCAGGCTCAGGGATGGCTGTCTGGGAAGTCACCTGCCCAGACTGGACACTTCTTAGCTCACGTCTTCTCCTAATGTCAAGAGAAGAAGCATTGAAGAAGCAGTCACCACACCTATTAAGACTTTGAAAATATTTTTTTCTTTTCACTGGAGATACACAGGGCAATGTATTTTACAGTCCTCTATGAGTCATTAACATCTCATACCTACAATTTATGGTTTTTGTTATTCAGTCAATAGGGTAAAGTTTAAACAATACCTTTTTACGAGAGTGAATTTACGGCAGATTTAACATTTTCCTTTCTCTATTTTCCTTCTCACCATTGTGCTAATGCAGTATCTACCCGTGTTGCCGGGTGCAAGGCAGTGCAGCCGACCGCAGGAGCTGCTGCCGCTGGCCGTGGCGGGTGGCACCGCGGCGCCGGGAGCACCTTTCGGACACGGCTGCAGCCATCGGCTGCGCAGGTGAAGGCAGCAGCTCTGCAGCTTTGCTACTGCAAAGGCATCCACCTGCTCACTGTATTATTACTCCAGCCATCTGAACCCTTTAGGCGATACTATTTCAAATTGCATATCAGTAGCAAAAATAAATAAATAAATACTAAAGATGCACATACCAGGATTTAAATCACATGAACAATATAGTAATGTGCCTATGGAGCAGAGCTGTTCAGATTGAAGCCGTTCTCGTGTTTATAGTAAGAGCATTCACAAGTCTAGTGCTGAATTAAGAAAACTGAGTTAACAGGAGTCCTATTTAAGCTGCACAAGCAAGCTGAGAGAACAGGATCATCCTAATTAGCTCCAGAAATACATCTGTGTAATGTTTCCATCGCTAATGAAGGAGAGGATAGAAGCATTATTGCATCACTATATATATTCCATGTCCAAATGCTAGTCTTTTTCTTCAGGACATGTGCAAAAGTGTAACTCATGACAGCTGCTAATTAACCCTTTCATGTGTCTGCTATAGTCAATTTACTCCTGCTATCATTCCTTCTTTGGTGTTATGTGTTCTCTAAACACATAAATGGCAGCTAATTGAACAGGGCTTTGTCCTTCCTCTTGCAGCAGCAGGGCTGGTAAATTAGCCCTGGCCTCACGGGGCTGTCTCGGCACTGGCGGTTCCCCCGGGAAGCGCTGTGATCTCTCTATTACTGCTTTTGTTTCCCTTGCTCCTGGCATCCCCTCCACAGCAGCGAGGCAGAGGAGCAGGACACCTCAACCAGCCCTTCCTGCAGGGCAGGCCCCGGCAGCCAGCAGAAGGGAAACGTCCCAGGCCTGGCAGTGCCTCGGACGGGACCCGCTACAGGTGTGCGTGAGAAGTGACAGCGGACGGGCAGCTTGGCCCAGCCGGCTCCTGTTCCTG
>JAUBOD010000228.1:289929-304892 GCA_032353885.1 Nothura maculosa | reverse complement strand
TCGGACGGGACCCGCTACAGGTGTGCGTGAGAAGTGACAGCGGACGGGCAGCTTGGCCCAGCCGGCTCCTGTTCCTGCTCCACGTCTGCCCCTGTCTCGTGCCCTCATTAAGTGAGAGCACCTGAGCTGGGTAAGGACAGACCCCCTCCCTCTACCCTGCTAATGGCTGCTGCTTTTACTGATAAAGTCACAGCTTCAGGTGAAGTCAAGTGGCTTTAAACTGCCCCAGGTGCTGGAAGTCAGTGTGCCAGAGAAGGCAGGACAGTCTGCTTCTTTATTACTTACTTATTTAGGCAGGTAGGTAGGAGTGTATTTTTTCTGTTTTAGTGTCTTAGCCCAGAGAGTTGGGCAGTTGCAAGATATTGCAACTGTATCACCAGTTGAAGGTGTAATAAATTGTTTTTTTATCTTCGAGTAACATACAGATGTGAAAGAAATGAAGCTCTTGCTACATTCCTCCAGGATGAGTACTATATAATTATATATATCTACATAATTATAAATATCTATATTTTCATGCTGGTCTGGTCTAGTGGCTCTGTATGATTCTAAATAATGAATAATGTTAAGATGCTTTTGTCCTTGCTTGAAGGAAACCTTTTCCAGTATGTATGCATAAGAGATGCAAATAAAATAAGGATTAGGGCTATGTTTAGGAATATAGTAGTATTATATAAACATCTAAAGGATGCCAGAATAAGTCAGCTGATACATTTATTATTTTACTGCAAAGACTATAAAAATCAGTCCTGCTTCTCTCCTCATTTAAACTGGTGAAATTCTAAGGGTATGCTGATTGAAGTGTTTATTTGCTATAAGCTCTGTTTAATCATTACGTTGAGTAGGTCAAGAAGGATAAATAACTAACGTGAAGAAAATGCCCTGAAAACCAAGGATTAGGTGCAAGAAGAACAGTTTCTAGTCTTTGGTTCCCAATCACTGATGACTAACAGAACAATGCCAGTATGTTGAGACTAAAACACTGGGCAAAAGCTACTTTTCTGCTTAGAAATCCTTTGAGGCTGTGAAAATATTTCTCCCTTGATCACTAATGCAACCCCCCCAGGCGATTACCTGCAAGGCTCAGGTGTGCGCACGAGGCCAAGGTGTGAGAGGCTCCTTCCCTTCCCCACGCACATGGGACGAGGGCTCCGGCTGCAGCACTGCCTCCCTCTTCCTCCCAGCACGAGAGCAGAACGCGCTGCGCTCCACATCACATCCTAGCCTGGGTCACATAAAGAGAACAAACCTACCTTCTGCAATTAAAATATGCAAATGGGGGAAAAATATTAGGTCTTAACGATTTATTTACTGAAAGGCTGTTGTCACTTCTGAGGAAGCATGCTCATTTGTAGCAAAACTATCTGTAGTCCCTGATTGCCATCAGATAAGTCTTTCTGTTTTGATACACAGTGCTTAAGGTCCTCTTCCTTTTTATTATGGAAATAAAGACGGAATGATTTCTGCTTTGCCCTTCTTTGTAAATGTGCTTTCCATTCAAATTGGTATTTGCAATCTCTCTGCAAAGATATCTTTCTCAGCTGAGCCTAATCCCCCCCACTTGACTTTTTGAAATGCCACACATCTTAGTGATTGAAGACAAAGAAGCCAAAGGTGCCCAGAGTGTCTCTAACAACCGTGCTTTATCAGCTAATGAGCGAGTGTAGCACAATATACAGTTTTATAAAAAGCATTGTGTACCTTTCTCTGGGGTAGGACAGCACTGCTCAGTGCACTTGTGCTCTGCTTTCACCGACGCTGGAAGCAGTCTGCATTGCAGGGGATTCGGCAGCCTCCATATCCCGCCTAGATATGCAAATCGCCCCACTTATCAACTGCAAGACTTCATGAATGCAGCTATTGGAAAAAAAAAAAGAAAAGCCTCAACAAGCTGTCTTAACAAATGAGCAATCTGTTTTCTACCTGGGAGGTAGGATCTACATCTAAGGAGAGTTTACAATAAAAATTTGTACATGCATCTAATTATTCTTTTCACTAAAATATTCTCTCTCATTTGGGATGGGAGAGATACACTTTGACAATTCATTTGTTATTAGTTAAGTCTATGTGTTATCTACCTTTCACAGATGGTAGAAGAGTGCTTAGGGGAAAAGAGTCATTATGTGGCTTGATTTGGGGATCACTGGATAAAACTCCGCGTTATAGGAAGGTCAAGTACAGTGCCTGTGTGGTCTCTCTTGCCTAATATGTGTGAATGGAGTTTAAACTGCAAGGCTGGCAGACAAATATCCTCATCTTATTGGCAATACCCATCTGAGTTACTAGAAAGAAGAAAGGAGAATGAAAATTGTTGGCTGAATTGTCACTTTCAGATTTGTTTTTTCTATAAACATTAATTTATTGGCAAATACACTTGCCCTTGTCTGTGAGACGCTGGGAGGTTATGACAACAGCCTAGAAAGCTTGTTTAGAGAGCAGGAAAGCAGCTTTTCACATGTGAACTTGGACACTGAGCTGTGTATTTCTGGCCAGTATTTGTTCCCTGAGTTCTTGGCACTGACCATAGCTGTGAAAGGTTGTGGTTAGTTCTAATCTAGGCCCTAGTACATTTCTCTTTAAAGCCTTATAAATGTTATCTTTCAATCCCGAAATTCAGTATTTTAAGTTGGTGTCTCATTGTTGACAGAAAAGATATATATTTTAAATAGCTCTGAAACAAAATTCATTTGGATGGAGGAATAAGAAGCAAACTGAGCTTTCCTTTTCCACTGATGCGTTGTATATTACTGTCCTTTCATGTTCAGACACTTGAAACTTAATTAGTGTAAAACACAGATGATTAGTTGTCAGAGGTCATTCTTAAAATGAACACAGTATGACATTTAGATTAACAAATAGTTCAGAGCTGATAGCCATTCTTAATAAAAACTCTAATTGAGTAAGAATAAGGAGGTTGCTGTGCGATTCTTACCTCAAAGGAAAATCTTGCCCTGGTCAAAATTCAAGTGCAAAATGGCATGAAAGTATTCATCTGTAGCACACGGCAGTTGAAGATAAGTATATTGCTTTAATTTTCACCCGTAGCTCTTGTCCTTTCTTGAGTACCTATTTATTAGGAACTGAACAAAAAAAGACCATGAGAATTTTCTTTCGCTTGCTCAGTGCCCTGCTGCTGACAGCGCTGGGCCACCTCAGCGAGCTGGCTGCAGCGACCGGCAGGGCTGGCTGCGTCCTGACAGCCAGCGCGTCCTCATAGCCCAGGATCTCTTGTGCACTTGGGCTGAGCGGCTGCAGACCTGGGGCTCCTGCGCCCGCGCGAGCGCTGCAGCAGCCGCATTGCAGCCAGCCAGGCTCAGCAGCAGCCCCGTTGCTTGCAGCAGCCTAGTGCAGCAGCAGCCCCACTGCAGCCAGCCTGGTGCAGCAGCAGCCCCGTTGGTTGCAGCCAGCCTGGTGCAGCAGCAGCCCTGTTGCAGTCGGCCGGGCGCTGCAGCAGCCCCGTTGGTTGCAGCCAGCCTGGTGCAGCAGCCCGGTGCAGTCGCCAGCCACTGGCAGGGCTGTGAGCAGGTTTACTCGCTCCTCTCCCAGTGCTCTGTGCTCTGCCACGGGGTCATTTACCACCTTGAACACCAGCACGCTGGCTTGAAAATGCCTCCTCGATGCTCACTTCCAGGACTCCCATCACTGTCACCTTGTGTGAATGCATCATCCTTTGAAAAGCAGGCACTGTAACTACAGTAAAGACAGGTAAAATGTTTGTCAGTCTTGTACAGATAATCTTGCACAAATCCATTACATAAATTCAGAGGTGCATGTCAAACTATTCATCCCTTACATCGAAGCTTGATCTTTGGTTAGGAGATTTTAGAGAGGAAAATAAAGATTCACTGCATGTAAATTAGCTCAGTTTACCTCTGCAGCAACCTACCAGGCAGAGTCACTTGGCTTGAAAAAGTGACTGAATGTGATGTTTGTGGATATTAAAATCAGCCCCAAAGATCCTAAGGATCCTAAGGCATCTAGGACTTCAACATCAGCACCTAGCAAGTATTTCTCTGTTCAGCGATAAAGGACAAGGACACTCCCAGGTGCATCACACCCTGACATACAGCACTCCTGCTGCTTGGCTCTCCTGGCTGCAGCCCAGGGGCCAGGGCTCTGCGGAGGGCACTAGGAGGGAGGCAGGAAGGGCCCGCGGCAGGGGCAGCGCGAGGAGCTCGGCGGGAGCCCCGTGCCGCTTCCCGCGGCCCCTTCTCCACGGCGAGCGCTGCGCGTCGCGCGGCCCCGCGCGCGGGCACCGCGCTGCTAACGCCAAGGGGTTGGGTAACCTTTCCAAACTGCTGTAAACAGCTCATAACTACAAATGTCAAACTGTATCTACGAGAAATCTTGATAAACTACTTTTTAATGGCATTCTTAATCTAATAATTGTAGGAGCAAAGCCAATAAAAAGAACCTTTTATTGTTTTGAACAGCACAAATTTAATATATTGGAAATTAAAGTTTGAGCTTAATGAAGAAAGCAATTTATATGTAAACAACTGGTTTGAGTCAAAAGCCTGGGGACTCGAGCAGTCCGTGGCACGTCACAAGGAATTCTCGTAAAACAGCCCGCGCTGGCTAAGGCCTGACAGCAAACCCTGGCTTACACTGCGCGGGGCCGGCGGAAAAGCAGAGCCCTTCCCAATCACATTGTGCCCTCTCCTCTCGCCCAACTGATACTTGAATAAAATGGCCTAGAAATTTAGCATAATGAATGCCAAATATATATGGAGAGATATACATCTCCATGATGAATGCATTGTGCAACTATACTTAAGGATCCCTTATTTCTAAGTGCTCCATGAAGGGACTGTGCAAGCCACCAGTGCACGAAAACTCCAACTGCTCTCCTTCAGAGAGGCTTCCTTCCAAGACAGAAACGATGCAAAGCCTACACTTCTACAAAAGAATTAAAACAATAGCAAGCTGCAAATGTCAATGTTCTGTGCCTAATATCAGTGGCCTGGGAAGGAGAGTTTTTCATTTGCCAGTATAGAGAGGACTTCAACTAGAGCTTGGTACTTGTGAGTCTGCGTTTTCTGAGTCCTGAAGGTGCCATCCGAGCAGTCCTACCAACCAGTTTCTTAAAGAGCATCCAGATCACCTGACCTGAAACGGTACAGGAGTCCCTACGTCAGTATCCTGCTTTAAAACAGGTTTAAACCTGGGCATTCCCAGGACTCCACATGTGTGTCATCCTGTTATTTCACATTCAGTTCCTGAACTCCTGCTCTGCAAAGGCTAAGAGAGATTTAATCTATGGCCAATAGCCTTTTCAAAGATATTTACTACCCGCTTTCTCAGTCCAGCTGTTTCATTTGTGCATCTCATTATTTTGGAATGAGAAGTCTAGAGCAAATTACATGCTAATTATAACACTGCTTAGCATTTATGTCTTCAGACTGCACTGCACTCGGGAATGAGACTGTCAAAATTATGTTAACAAATGAGGATATGTCACAGGAAAATAGCTCTTCCTTGTACACGTTTCATACAAAATGTACATCATCTAAGTAAGTCAGTATTTTGGCTAGGAAAATGATTTTCTAAAGACTTTACTCCTAAGGAAAACTATGAAAGGATTTATGGTCAAAATCAACAATAAAACATCTGGATGCTAAAGCAAAATGTATATTTTCATAAAGTACAATTCCTTGCTGTATGAATTCTCTTTGTAAAGCTCCTCTAAAGGGGAATTTTAGGGAGAAAGCTATGGAAAAATACATTAATAGTTAAATGGGTCAAGCGGAGCTCATGGTCAACCATGTATTATCCTCAGTTACCTACGGTTGTAATTTTGAGGCCAAGGGAAACTAGTTTCTGGTATAATGAGATTTTCTTTTTATCAGTGTAAAGATTTCCTCCCCACACCTTGTAGTCAATTGGTTTTGAATTACAAGGAATCGGGAGGAGAGAAATGGATATGCAAGAAAATGTCAAAACACCTTCAGAACCAGCTGAGCCTTTGCCCAAGTACTTAGGAACCACTGTGAAGCACAGGACTGGCTATGATATACTCTTAGTTTTGTTCATTCTTCAAACTATTAAAAATTGCTTGTGAGTGGTTAGTGACTGTCCTGTCAGAGGAAACATCAGCCCTAAACAATTATCTAAGTTGGGAAAGCTGTACCTGTTACTGGATGAGGGTTATGCCATCACATCAATGAACTGTGCATGAAAATCTTTTTTGCTGTTACCTCTAGCCACCGTCTCCACTTTTTGCACATGATGTGTGGATAATAATGGATGTGAATTTCAGTGAATGGGGTTCAATACAAATTCTTTTTAGATAAGTGGCACGCTCATTAGACCGACGTTCATCAGATGCCTTTTACTTCATCTCTCCTTTCTGCTATTCTCCCCCCTCTTCCCCTCCAATTTTTGCAGCTGGACTTTCTATTCTCTCCCCTTAGGACTGCAGGTACGAATTGGAGATCGGTGCAATCACTGGCGGCTCACAAATGTGCTCTCCCGTCGGAAGGGATGTGCCGCTTGGAGACCAAGGCTTTCTGTGGAAGCCCTGTCCGTGGGCTGGGAGATAGCAGCAGCATCTGGGCACCTCAGCGAAACGTGCGGGTGGAGCCATTCCGGGGGCCACACTGCTGCGTAAGGAAGCGGAATCATTTAAACAAATCAAGGGAAGCATCAAAGGGCAAAAAAAGATCTGAGCCAAGTCTCCTAACAGACTTTGGAAGGAGGAGCAGATGCTGACTTAATACGGTCACCCCTGCATTTCTTCTCTATTGGCTCAAAATGAGACCTACATCTTAATTCCATGCTTGGAGCGGCAGATCAGCAGAACAACCTGCTTACACTTCTTTCCCAAACATGACTTTATTTTTTATTTTAAGTGAATATGAAAGTAAGTTTGCAACAGTGTTTTAGATTTTAATAGGGTTTACTTTCTTTTTTTCTTCCCTTTTTTTAAAAAAAAGGAGGGCTATATAACTCCTTTTGCAAATCGAAAACTTAAAGGAAAGTGTTTCCCCCAAATTTTTGTTCATGTTAGTGAGCCAGACTGTTGGATTACATAAATTTTATAAAATATTCACAGGAAATACGCCCAGAAGGTACATGAAGTCATCTAGTCTAGCCCTAAGGCATGATCAGCTACAACAAAACTGTTCCTGAGAGATGCCTTTCTGAAATATCCCCATGTACTTTACGTTTTTTTAGCTGTCCATATTCTTAACAGTTTATATTAGCTACCTTTCTTACACAACTTTCAAAATGCATGTAGACGATTGGATATTTTCATGTCTATTTTTGTGCTGTTTTTGAAAAGACAAACATGTTCGCCTACCAAATAAATAATTGGTACATTACTAGTATCTTCTCTGAATGCATACATAAGCTGTTTGTCATTATGCTAGGGTAATTCCCACCACTGCTGCAGGAAGCAAAGGGCCTCAATTTGTGCTCTTCTGTTTCTGGATTAGCATATGGCTTTCTGGGGGATTGTTTTTGTCTAAATATAATAAGTGTGTACAAATGAGCACTCTAAGTATTTGAAAGATTAAAATATCTTATTTTTCATTTCTTACTGGGTAGTTTCCTCTCTCTGTAAATACATCTTTATTGTGTATGCATCGTCGCTGTTGACTCTTACCGCATGGAGGAGAGATCTCCATTTGCACAGGGGAACAGAAGGGATAATACCCCAGAACACTGCTTGTATAATGCTACTGGGAGTTCACTTACGAAATATGCATTTTTCCAAGATAAAACAAGTGCTGTAAAAGGCTTTTATGAGTCAGTCTCTAGCCCAGCAATCTCATTATGCATTTACTACCTGCAGTTTGTAAACTAATATTAAGTAAATGCTAGAGGCAAAACGAATAAGCAAGCACAGGAAGTTCTGCAGAGAAACTCCTGGGCTGTGCGGGTGCCAGGGCCCTGGCACAGGCTGCCCGCAGGCCGCGCCGGCTCCTTCCCTGCAGAACCTGCCTGGACACGGTGCCGGGCGACGCTCCCCGGGTGGCCCCAGGGCTCCGGGCACCGCGCGGGACCACAGCAGCTCCAGGGGCCCTGCCAGCAGCTCCAGGGCCCCTGCCAACCTTCAGCGTTCTGGAAACCGGCACTGCATCAGAAAAGGTGGGAGTCACCATGAACCAAAGCATCCTTGGAAAGCCACAGGGAAAAAGCTGCTTTAAGCCCTAGGTGTTCTTAAACCAGCTTTAGCTGGGCCCTATACCTTGAGTCCGTCTGCTGATGAGTGAAGAAGTATTTCCAAGCAAGATTTCATTTCCCATTCTCTACATGTAGATAAAAGAAGATTCCTATCAATTTTGCATCTGATGATAAAACAAATTAATCCAAATCAGTTTCACAGAAAAATGAAAGCAGTTACTAATTAATTTGTAAGGCAATGTTTTGCCTCCTAGTGAGGCTTTGGGTTTAGTCCTCCTGCTATTTAGGGAGGCAAAGAGCATTCCTTCCCTCACAGGGAAAGGACCCAGGGCAGGGTGGGCGGGGGCTCTGCTGCCCACAGACAGGTCCCTGGGGCACAGGGCCCTGCCCAGCTCTTCACCCCAGCCTGCTGGGCAGCACTGCCCTGGGCAGCACGGGGACTGACTCTGGGATGGTCACGGCTCCTGGTGACAAGGTGCCCAAAGGGACCCCTTCGAGGGGGGCAAGGCAGTCGCTTCATCTCCCAACGCCGGGGTCTTTCTGCAGAGGAGTTTCTGAATTCAGTCTGTTGAGAAAAAGGCCAAGACTTTGCCAGGGCTTGGCCTCCTGCACTGAACACTGTCTATGCTGGCCATGGAGACATCTCGGGGACTGCTGCTTGGCCGTGTGAGAACAGTGCACTGAGCAGAACAAGAAACACTTGTCCTGCAGGAGACCAGTGCAACCCGAGGCGTTATGTGTCTGCTCCAAAAGGCTGCAGCCAGCTCTATAGATTGCTGCCAATAATCCCTGATTCACTGTTTCTTCCCTCTTTCTCAGTCACACTTTGCCAAATAGTGCATAGAGAGCTCACCCTGGGTGACAGGAGGTCTATCCAGTTCATGGATACCCCCCACCAAAGAAGAAAGACTTTTCAGTGTAACTGCAGTAGCAGAGTGTGCGTCAGCCTTTCCAGGTCTAGATGCCACCCGAGTGTTCCTGTGCCCAAACCCAGCACAAGCTGATCGTTCTTCAGTAGTTTAAGACCACAGTAATCTTAAAATGATCGGCGGAGGAAACAAATGTGGCATTGCCTCACTTTGCTGGGGGGTGACAAAGGGCCTTGTAGACACTACATAAAGACTTTGTGCTGACTCACAATGCACGCTACTGATGCAACTTTGTTGCTCAGCCTCCAAGCTTGGCATCTGTAAATATTATAATAAAATACTCTGTATGGTGTTCCTAATGAAGGCCGTGCACGTGCAGAGGAGGCAGCAGCGTCCGCTGGGCTGCGGCCTGCAGCCGTGCGGGGAAGCTCCTGCATGCAAGGGCTGGTGCAGCACCGGCGCAGCGCTGCACGACACCGCCGAGCAGCAGGCCCCAAGCACCGCGCCAGAGACTCCGAAACACCATCAAACACACAGAGAACGACAAAATGCACAAGGCACACCGAAGGAGAAACAACGTCCTGAAGCTGTTCGCCTAATTCCACAGGCTTTGTTCACAGATGGTTTTATTTACATCTATGAGCTGGAGTAAAGTGACAAAAGACAAACACTTGCTGGATGCATCAGAGCACCAGAGCTGGGACGGTGTGAACTCTCCAATTAAACTTGACAACTCCTTAAAAAATTTAATCCCACCGACGCAAAATGACAATTCCCAAACTGCAGAAACAACATGATACATGGTACTCAGCCGCTGGTGCTGAAGAATGCCGAGTTGGCATCGTGCTAAAATAGGGAGAGGCAGAAAAACTTCCGCTAACACAGGGACACCGCAAGTGAAAGCCTGTCTGCGTCACTAGAGTGCAAACTCAAATAACTTGGAACTTAAACATTTACCTGTGGACTTGATTGTCTTCCTTAATAAGGACAGCACCAGGCAGACTCAAGGAGCCCTACTGCATCTGACAATTTTGTGGTTTTTTTTTCTTCTCTTGAAATTATCTGATGGAAGGGAATGAGGCAGGAGATTAACTCTCACCTGCTCCTGGACAGCAGCCGCTCTATCTAAAATACTCCCTAATTTAGTTCAAGCATTTAATTTAAACTTCTAAATAGCTATAGCTTTGCATTCTCCACAGGTATTCAAGATTTTCGGTACAGTGATTAATTGGGCAGGCATGAT
This sequence comes from Nothura maculosa, assembly GCA_032353885.1. Classification (NCBI taxonomy): domain Eukaryota; kingdom Metazoa; phylum Chordata; class Aves; order Tinamiformes; family Tinamidae; genus Nothura; species Nothura maculosa. Next base: position 294,650 of record JAUBOD010000228.1, on the reverse strand, counting down.
TTCCATGATTGTGCTGGAAGGATTTGCTCTATTTTTTATTAATAGCGCAGATTAGATGGATCACGAAAACAATCTTCTAATTTCTAAGAGTCAATCTCACCTCTTGTTAAACAAGAGTTATTATTATTGAACTTAAGCCAGTGAAGTGCAATGTGCCAAAGGCCCCTCTCGGCACCACGGAGCGCGCTGTGAGCACCGGCATGTTGAGCACATGCTAATAGGTTCTCCACACTTTAATCCCTTATTGATTATCTCAGTTTCTATCACCTGTATCAAGGCAAAACAGCACAGCTAACCACAGGGTTAGTGCTTCCTTTTTGCAACCCTGGCGCCATTCACGTCCTCCCTGGTGACACTGTCTAGGTCTAGAGAAGAGGTTTTGTCCACAAGTGAATGGGGACCTTCCCGGAGGGGCAGCACTGACCCCCGAGCTGCAGCCTACACAAACGTCACCTCCTGTTGGACCCGCTGGTATTGGTCTAAACCAGCAGCTCTTGCTGGGCCTGACACAATAACAGTTAAAAGGTCCTATCCGTTTCTCTCTCATTAATATAGATGTTAAAATATACTGATAAAAAAGACTTTTCACATAGACAGAAAATAAATGCTTTTCCTATCTTCTTCCATTTATGATTATGATGCTTGCGTGATAATACCACTCCTATTGTTCTTGTCAGAAGTACTATTGCAGTGGATTTCTAGGTAAAAGGCGTTTTATTGAGCGTAATTCTTGAATGTATTCAAAGTTATTTTAACAGGTTTTCTCCTCTTCCCCACCCTGCACCTGAAGATCTTGCTCCGCGGGAGGGGAGGTGCAGCATAACAGTAGTTGAAAGCAGGGGAATGAGCTCCCTGTCACTCGAGCGCTCTGAGAGGAGCCTGTTTCTTCGGAGGGCGGCTGCAGCAGACTGCACGTGTAGGAACGTTGTGCGCTTGGGGCAACGCTACGGCCGGCGGGCGGGCAGGAGGGAGCGCAGCCCCGGGACGCCCAGCGGCCCCGAACGCGGCGCACGCTGCGCCCGACGGGTGCCCTGGTGCTGCCGATGGCTGCGCCGGCCTCCGCGCCACCCCGGTGCCGGCCGGCACCCACCCTGCCGCCCGCCGCGGCACCCCTGCGGCTCTGTCCCCACGCAGAGCACTGCCACAGCGCCGCACGCTGCACTGCAGTCAACAACGCACATCGGCATTCCCAACGCGGCACCTTCCCCAAAGATCTGGCTTGCGTTAAGCAATGAGGACATACGTGCTCGTGAAAGCCAAGGATGGAGACTGGGCAACTGAATGGGATATAAAATAAGAACCACTATTGTAATTTTGCATACTGATGTTAGAGCAAAAGCTGTTCCTGAATGCATATCATAACTCGCTTTGCACATTTTTTGAAACAACCGTTTCTGCATAAAATAAATATGTATAATTTGGATGAAAAAACTGTAATACTCTCTATGTTCTTCTTATAGTTTAATTGATGTGGCAATGTTTTACATATCTTAGATTTAATGAGTTAGTAGTAATCAGAATAATTTGCATATTTGGCATAGAGAAACTAAGCTGGCAAACTTTTAAGTTATTCTAGTTTTAACACACACAAGAAAGTAGTGTATTTGAATGATTTCTAGGCATAACTTCGAGAGTAAAATGGAGGCGAGCTCTTTGCCTCCCAGCTGCTCTTCGGCTGCGATTAAAATGAGATCCAGATGTTATTTACATTTAGCAGAGGTCCCATTTGCTACGTGACCCACTTTCCGAGGGTCAGACTCACAGCACCATCTGAGGCCTCGGCATTAGCGGCCACGTCTTCATCCACTTTAACCCTTGCTCCACACTAGTATCTTCCAGGCAGACCCGATGAGGAAACCAGCTGCATCTTCTGTTGCTTCCGGAAATTCAGCGCTCCATGGCGGAGCCAGACCCACAACCTGGGCTGGCTTTGACAAGGGGACGCACAGACCATCAGCCAACATTGTCTTTACCCAGGAAAATGCTGGGTGAGATTACACTTAATCTTTTGGGAGAAAACTACTATGGCTATTTATTCAGCAACACCTAACCACTTAAGCTCTTCCTTGAGACAACACTGCTTTCATTCGGGTTGAGGAAGGTAGGGAATCAGCCTGGAGAAGTCCAGGGTTTCCCCAGAATTGCTTTCAGCCTTCTCATTCCCAGCGAAAGAGCCCAGGGCTCGCTCACTCGCTGTGCCTCTGAGGTTGCCACACTGAAATGTGAGGCCCGGAGCAGAAGGATCAGGGCGCCTAACACAGAGGGCCCAGACGTGGCCACGGCTGCTTGGGAAGCTGCGGGAAGGGGAGGTGCTCCAGGAGAACCAACTGCTCGTCTCCCAGGGCCAGCGTCACTACCAGCAACATACACATCCCACTGCTGCCCGTCTCCAGCAAGGTGCACGTGGAAACGGCAGCATTTCATTAGTGAAAGCAGCAGGAGCTGTAACGTACTCAACAAAACTACCATCTTCTGCTAGGGCAGTTCACCATTACTTTAATCTTGGAAAGAGTTTCAAAGTGTTCAGCAGTAATTCTTGAAAATGACACAGAGCACCCAAACCACGGCATTTCTATGAACTCCTAATGTCTAATCCACATGTCTGCAGTATGTGTGCAACAGCTCTTGGTGACTGCAGCGGTGAGCCCTGCTGGCTGCTGCATTCCCACCGCTGGCCGTGTGGGTTCCCTTCCCAGTTATTTCTAGATTCTGCCAGACGCACGTGCTGCCCCAGGACCCCAGCACGCTGCCCTCTGACTGCCGTGCGGCGAGGCCACGAGGAAGGCGAGGGAAGAGGTCACACCTTCTCCAACGGATACAGCAAATCCACTGGAAGCCGTGGCGCAGCTTCAGGAGCTGGGCTACTTCAGCTAGAATTTCCAGAAATATTGAGCTCAAGAGTTATGTTACTCTCCAGGTCACCTGACATAGAAAAATCTTAATTACAGGATGAACCAACCCTGTGTTGACGCACCACTATCAAATGCCAAGCTATGTGTTTTACATGTATGTGTGAGACCCGCCTCCCCTCCAGGCTGACACAAAGGAGGAACCAACAACGGGAAAACATCCTTTAAAGTAAGGACAGCTCATCCCACATGCAGGACCGCTCACCTCCACGCTGTTCTACACTTAGCTTTCTAAACAGTAAGCAAGCCGGACGCTGCTGCAAAACACTTCTTAAGAGCAGGGCTCCGATGTTAAATCCTCAGCCCCGAGATGGATCAAGGCCTGCAGTGACAGTGACTTCCCTCCCTAAGGCTTTTCAGAGGGGCAGCGCTGGGGAATGGGTCCCACAGGTGAATTACACTGTCTGTGGTACAGCAAGAGGGGCAAATGGAGACAGATTTGTTTGGAACATCTTCTTCCTCTCAGGTGTCTGCACATGTGCAAGGGTGTCCATTCCATGCTTATTTTACAAATGTCACAGTTCCTCATTTTCAACTTTTCAATTAAAATGTGAGGTCCCCCATTAACCTCGTTCTAAGAACTACTTCTGTCTTCCCCTGGAACACTGAAAAGCAAGCTGGCACCCTTTGAATCACTAGGACATTTTTGTATCTATACTCAGAGTGATTAATTGCTATAATCAACACTTCTAAAATGCAAAAGCAATTAAATAAATATTTTTATGTACAAACCTTCTCATATGAATCAATAGTGTCTATCAAGCCTTATTTATCTTACATTAAATCAACCATAATCGTAAAAAACTTTCCACAACATCTGTGATCCAAATGTTGCCTTCTCGATCCTCTTCAGGCACTCTTAGGGTGCAAAATTCTCATTTAGCCACTCTAAGACACTGTTTTAACCAACTTTTGTTATGGATGCAAGGCTCTAACTGCTGCGTAAATCACTGCTAGCCAAGCAGCTCATGAGCAGCAAGGGAAAACGTGAAAATATATCTTCCCTACTGCACTTTAAAGAGCTAATTAAATCTATTTCACCTGTTTGGAACACTTATCTAAGTTTTGAGTGTTGCTTCCAGGTTTTCTCTTTTCTATTACCCATCTATCCAGGGCACAAGGACCACTGACAGCTTTCATTTAAGCGTCAGGTCCCGCTGGGGTCCAGCAGCTTCCGTGAAATGTCTCTACATTGCACTTAACAAACCATGAAGACAGTGAAGCCAAAGAAAAAGAAAAAAATCCCACTTTCCATGCCCTTAGAGCAGGAGGATGGGTTCATCTTCTATTAGAGCTGTTTAACAGTGTGCAACAGCTGCCAGGGATGTTGAAAGGGGTGAAATGTCGACGTATCTGAGCTCCTCACCTCTCATAATGAAGCGGCTGCTCTAAAAATACAAGGACCTGTTTCTTTCACTGAAGAAACATTTACTGAAAAGCCACAGTTTACATAATAGTTTTTGTTAAAATCTTTCAGTTGCATGTCAAAAGATAGGAGGTATGCGTTAGCTTTAACAATATTCATGACGAGTAGACAGTAAAATGTACGAACTCCACTAGTAACTGCACTCAGCAGCACTATGAGGCAGCCTGGTACGTGGGACACGGCGGGGGCGGCGGGGAGAGGGACGGCCCGGAGCAGCACGGCTGGACAGGGAGCGGAGCAGGCGGCTGGGCCAGGGACCCGCGGCCGGGATCCTGTCTGTGCCCAGGGCCATTTAGTCTCCTCATCCCTGTTCTTCTTCCAGAATACTGCACTAACAGGTATTAACCTCACAGGGGTCTCTCAAATTTTAAATGAGTAGTAAGAAC
>JAUBOD010000228.1:243008-257318 GCA_032353885.1 Nothura maculosa | reverse complement strand
TAAGGAATAGTAAACTCTGTTTAATTGTCTTTGTGCTAGCTGCATTTTTTATGCTAAATAGCATGGGTTGATTATTTCCTTGTTTTCCTATTTTAAGGTTTAAAAGCTGCAACTTCATTGTTATAGCTTCTCAGGCTATTTTAATTCATAGAAAAACAGTTAAACAAAGCCTCTGCCATCCACTACAACAATTAGATTAGAAGTTGAAACCCCGAGAATTCCACACAAAATTAATGGATAAGTCATTGTCTTTTACAAAGTAGCCTCAATAGTGATAGAGTCTCTCAGGATTTTTCAAAACTATTGTTCTCTGGTGGCCTGGCACCTCTAGTGGAGTGGCACTGCCAGAACATGAACATATAAGAAAGAGAACAAATGAAAACCAGATCTTGAAGTGAAGGTTATTGGAGCTGTGGGGAGGAAACAGGGGCAGTGGTTGCTGTGCCGTGTGCTGCGTGGGGTTTGGCCTGCGGCTTTGCTGCTCGGGGGCAAGGAGGCCGCCGGCGCCCTCCCTTCTGCTGCTCGCGCTGCCGCTCGGGTCACGGGCCTGGCTGCCCGCGGCTCTCCCAGCCGGCAGGGGGAAAGCCAGTTCCTCGTGCAGTCCTAGTATTGATGGTGTGCTGGTCTGTGGCTGATTGATGTGTGTGGCCTTCTTGTCTTCCTGCATCCAAGAAAATAGTTGATGTCTCTTACCAGTTCCTGCATACTTTTCTTGCAATTTGTAAACAAAATCCCCCTGAAATATCTCAGTGTGCAGATCCAAATGAGCAATGTGACTTTTCTGGCAAGAGGTCTTTTTTTCCTGCATGTTACGTTTTATAGTTCATGAATAACAACTGCTAGTATACATGATATTACTTTTATACTGTGTGTAATCACAGTAAATTAAATTTTATAACTTGGAACATTTTAAAAATAAGGAAAAATTTATTACCTTCTATGTGATTATGGAATAATTAGTGAGATGTATATCCTAGAACAGGTGTAATAACCCGACGTGAGATTTGCACTGCAAAGAGTTAACTATCTATCAGGGATCTTTTGGATGATTCCCAAAGGGCATAAGTGAGGAGCTGCAGTGATGAAAGCTGTAAACCAGGTAATTCACTTCAGCCCTGCTTGTAGAGTGAAGCAGTTAAACACCTGGGCCTTGGTTAGGCTGCAGCTTGAGCAGGGATTTCTCCTTGTGCTTCTGCCTGGAGCCCCTGGGAGCAGTGGGTGGAAGGATCCCACTTTCTTCCTTTCACAGTTTGCTGTGCAGATCAAGTGTTTGTTTTTCTATCTAACTTATCAGTTCAAGGGGACATCAATTTTTGTTGGATCTGGCTAGGCAAATCAAATATATATGCTAGGCTGGTGTTGTTAACAGGTAGAATAAACTCCATCCTCATCATATCTGACACCCCTTAGTGGCCATCCCATGTGGATTTTCTCCAAGATGATGGAGAAGCCAACCATCACAGCCTGCAGTACTTACTGGAGGTAGTTGCTGGATCGTAGGTTGGTGATTACAGACACCTTTGTTTTCTAAACGTGAAGTTTTCCATGTAGCCTTTGAGATGTAACGCTTTGAGAGCGTTAGGTCTGTGCGGGGGGCTCGGGGCAGACCCCTCCAGAGCCCTGGCAGGGAGGACGAGGTGGGCAGCGCTGTGACTGCAGGGGTACCAGGTGGCTGCAGGTAAACATTGAGAATGGGCCCGTTAAGCAGGCGATGTAATAGCGAGTTAACACACAGCTAACAACAGCATGTGTAGGCAGCAAATGTCCTCTCTGATATTTAGGAGCATAATCGTGGGTGCAGGGGACAAGAGGAGGCGCGCTGAGCACGATAATTGGCAAGTGGCTGGTTAACACGATGACAAGCGCTACCTTCAGCCAGAGTTTGCTGGTGCTGGGATGTGCTCTGTAGTTAGGCAGTCCTGTGGATGTCAGTCCAGGGAGCCCTACATCTCACTCAGGAGCTTGTTCACTTTCTGCAGAACTGCTGCCTCTGCATTTCTTGCCAGTATTAAAAGGTTTGGCTGTATAGTGGATAAATGATCTGAACTCCACCATTTCCTTTTGATGGCTGCTTTTGCACTTTGTTACCTTTTTCAGAGGTTTTCCCACTGGTGGAGCCCAATATGAGAGCAATGACGTGGCTATTTCGATATCTCCATGTCCTTGTTTAAAACAGCTGCTGCTTGAGCCCAAAAAGCGGCCAACGTGGATGCAGCGAGCAGGAGAGCTGCTTCCCCGAGAGCCTCCCAGGGCTGTGGCTGTGGTACCTCCTGGGGAGGCAGAGAGCACTTCAAAGCAGCGTGTTAGGGGATGCTCTTCTGGTACACGACTAATGACTTTCATTTCGCCTAGACTGCCTCTGGCTTCAGAGAGATCACAGTTCTCACCACTTATTCAAACAGACTTTCCTGGCTGCTGGTCTTTCTTTTTGCTTGTATCAGAAAGCTGGATGTTCTCTGCGTGTCATAGTTGCTCTCCTTGCAGCTCAAGGAGGAAATGTCCATCTAACATTTTTTCTAAACTAGATTCCTCTGGGGATGCCTAATACAGCTGTTCATATTGGGTATGACCTAAGATAACCAAAAGGAGGAATTGTGAATATTTGGTATTCTCAAATGTCTGGACTGTATCTTCTTTGCTTTCCAAAGGCTCAGGTCCTTTACTTAAAGTGAGTTTTTCTTGTGTTGGCTCTTCTTTGAGAAATCAATGAGAAATTCTGTACCAGATAGGAGTGTGAAGGCCTGTATAAAGAAGTCATAGAAGTGAAATAATTTCTAGCAAAAATTTAATCAATTTACCATCAACATCTCTTAAGACCCTCCTGAAGCTGTGTCCAGGATGAAGTGCTGCAGCAGCATAGGATGGGCTTTCTTGAAACAAGGAGTTTGCAGTTTTCTGTCTGTTGATGCACACTCTGAGGAGTGGTAATCTCTGTGTTCACTGATTTCTCCACTCTTCATCCGCTCAGATTTTGACTGCTTCAGACAGCTGCTATGCGGATGCTACTTTTGGTTTTCCCCTCTTTCTCTATCAGTATTGATCATATTAGCTCTATTGTCATCACAGGGTCCCTTGCATCAGAGTCGAGGAGAGAAGCGAATTCTATTTTGGCATGAGAAGTTTGGCAGTAGAATCTTAATCCATGTCTTCCATTGTCAGCCTTTGAAAACATTTCATTTTTCAGATCCAACTTCACCTCTTCCTAGAGTACATCATTGCCCTATCATTGGATTCCTGTCCTAGTGAAATCTTGCTGGGACCATTTCTAGTTTGTACTTTTGCTTCTATTTCCAGGCATTCAGGAATAAAATTACAGAATTATGGTTATCACCATGTTTTTTCTTCCATGGGGCCTTTTTGCTGATGCTTCTGGAGCTGTGAAATCCTACAGATTGATGTAGCAATTGCCCTGAGAAGCATCCAGCTGTTCTTGTCAAAATCTAGAGAAATGCCGAAGTGGATGGAGAGCCCGTGTCATGCTGCACGCCAAGCAGCCTTTGACTGCTGAGCCGCTCATGGTCAGGTTCTCGAGGGGATTTAGATGCCTTACTCACATTTAAGTTGGTGAGGGACTCCAGTCACTGTTGAGGAATTAATCCCTTGCCACTTTGACCTTTGTCGCAGCTTCTCTTCCAATAAGAAAAATGCTGTAAAACTAATAATCTTTGTCAAAAGAGCAAGAATGGTCAGTGAGAGTCACTGACCTATCAACTAACATTTCAGTCCATCATATTCATATTACTGAGAATTCAGCATTTAGAATGGAGGTTTGGTAGTGTGAGTAACACAGAACATCAAGCACATCAGATGTATTTAGGTTTTAAGAGGTATGTTGTAGAGTCCTTATCATGCATATCCACAACCAGTGCTGACTATAGTTGTTTGTATATATCTATACAGGAGGTGAGAGGTGTAATACATACAAAATATTTCTATTTTCCTTTGCATTATGTTTTTAAAAGGTACATTTCTTGATTCTCATACTCTTTTTATATTCTTGTACAATTCAAGATCATTATTTTGCTATGAAATCTCTCTTCTCTCTCTCTGACCTGTGAAATATAATTGTATATACATGTGCACACAGCTCTGTAAAACAAAGATGTTGCTTAGGCAGGATTTTCACATTCAGATCCCTGCCAGTTATTCAATAAGCACATTAGGGCACACGCCTCTTGTCTCTGCAGTTAAAATAAATAATTTTAGAGTAGATTAAAATAATTTATCACTTTGAATGATCATGAATGTTTCAGATGTTATGTAGAGGAAATGGAACAAAATAAGGAATCAATAAGGAATGTAAAACAGAATTGCTTCCAAACAAGATGTGAGCCGCTCTGTTGAGGGAGGAGGAAAGACTTAATTTACTTTCTTCTTGTCATCTGGCATAAGAGTTGATTGTAGCCACGTCTTAGAGCAATAAGTCTGGGAGGGTTGACGCTGTCCTGTTTCGCAGGCGGGAGGCGCACAGGCCTGGCTTAGTGCTTCATCTCTGAGCCAGCAGATTGCACTGTGCTTGGAAACTAAAGGCTCTGCTGCAACAGGCTCTCAGAATGAGATCAGAGACATTTCAGCTCTTTCTTGGAGACTTATGGGCACCTAAGGTTTGCTGTTGGCTGCCAAGTTCCAGCGTGTAGCACATGCAGCCGTGCGTGTCGGCGTCCCCCCGCGGGAACCTGGAGGCACCTGTGTGTTACGATCGCTCCTCTCGGCTCCATCTTGGCCCTGGCCAGCTGCGCTTCCCCAAGGACATGGAAGTATTTCCATGTTGATGGCCGTTCTTCAAGGACAGCATGATCCTCTTTCAGCCCTTTCCATGGTGGGACTGCCCTTTTGCAGAATAATGAAGCAATTTTGTACGCAGAATTCTCATTACTGCCCTAATAGCTTAGTGAGTCACAGCTCAGACGGTGAAAACTCAGTTTGTCCCTTGAAATACTGCATTGGTACAGGGAGAGGAACCAAGGATCCTGAGCCTAAACACTTCTCCCCTCTGACTCCTTGATTTGGAAAGATGGAGAAGTCCAAATCGGCAATTAAGTGAAGGCAAGTATAGATTAATCAGGCTGGCCACAGTTTGGGATAAATTCAATGAGATTTTAGATTTTGCTGCTGGCAGTAGAGGCAATGAATCTTGTATTTAATAATTCAAGATCTAAAAATCAGTCAAATTACTCATCATAATCATCTATAGACTTTTGCTGCCAGAGCTCTGGTCTTCTTCTGTAAATGAAAGTTATCTGAAAGTTGAAGTTGGAAGACAAATATTTGATTTCCTTAGAGATTGCTAATCCTGATGAGGAACAGGAGAATAATGTTTTGTTAAATGCTGCTCTGCTAGGAAACTGTTGTTGGCAGAAGGTGGGAATCTGGAGTTCTGAGTCCTCTTCAGTTCTGGCTGTCGTTTTCTCTCTCTCCATTAGTCTTTGAAAATAGGTCGGTACAGATTGGTCGTAGCTGCCAAAAAAAGAAAAGTCCCCCTAGAAAGCAGAAGAAATAACTTTACATGTTACCGAGTTTCCATTTTCCCCAAACTCCGTGACAAGAGCCATTCCAGGCTCTCAGGTCCTTCTCATCTCTGGTTCTCTCCTGAGTTTCTGTGGCGAGGGCTCCGCGGTGCTGCCGCGTGGTGCGGGAATCGCAGCCCACGCTGCCTGGCTCGCCAAGGCTCGCATGCCGACAGATCCCTGCCCGGGTCCCGCTGCGCTGCCCTGTGCTGCGCTGCCCTGTGCTGCGCTGCCCTGCGCTGCGCTGCCCTGCCCTGCCCTGCGCTGCGCTGCCCTGCCCTGCCCTGCACGCTCCTGGCGCTACCGCCTCGCCGCGGCTCTGCGTCGCCCCTGGGTGTTGGCCCTCCAGCTGCTCAGCGTGCGGGCAGGCTGCACCGCGGTGCGAGGGCCCCTTGTGTGGGCACCGCCGTGCGGGGCACAGACACACCAGTGGGGAGAGTTAGGTCACTGCAAACAGGTAACATTCTGATTTTCATACCTGCAAAGCTATTGCCAAAATAGGAGGATCTGGAATATGTCCTGCTTTATAGCAAAACAAGTCTTTTATTAAAAGATTTTTCTTTGGCAACAGCAAATCTGCTGGTCAAACAGGCAAACAGCTATCATTAGTCATGCGTAATTAAAACAAAGAGCATCCAGTTGCTGGCGCTAACAGTTTTGTCTTGGAAGGATCTAATTAACATACAACATTTTGTGCAAAAAATCTCCAGTAGTTTTTGTTATGCAAATTTCAATGTAAATGAAGGAGGTATATGTATTCTGTACAATAGGCTGTTCTTTTTCAATATTTATTCAAATATACAGGAACAAGATAACTATCCAGTTGAGTATAGCATCTGTGATATATACCTGTTAAATTTGCATACTGCAATTCTATCAAAAATATGCAGGGACTTTATTCCCTCTCGAAAATGTAGACATACATAATTTATAGCATATCAAAGCATGCCTTTGGTATTTCACTGGGTTCATGTCAAGAAATGTTTTAAATTGTTGTCAGAGCAGAATATAATTCACCATTGTAAACACATTTTCAAACGCCTGATTTTTATTTGACTTTTATTCTGACTAAAGTAATCATATGGAAGGAAGTCCTTTGACTATAATGAGCTTGAAGGGCTTGTATGGAGTGACTGAATTAGCAAACTATTGTACAGTGTGTCTCCTACTGCACTTGATAGCTTTTATTTCAGTAATGATGAATGAATGAAATAGAATAAAACCCAAATAATGTAAAATAACGTGTGTGTGTGTATGTATGCATGTGCGTGTGTGTGCATGCACACTTGGATCTGTTTTTGTAGAATTAGTACTGGGTTTTATATTAAAGCTGCTAACTTTCTGTCGCTGTTGCCAGTTTCCCTAACCATTGGTTATTCTAACACATCAGCATGGATCAGCAGCTGAATCTTCAGAGCTCTGCTCACTTTTTTCTCCTCACCCTCTGGTGAGGGTGAAGGTGGCTGCCCTGCATGCAGGGAGGTGCTGTGGAAGGGGCTGCCTTGTGCTGCCCTGGAGGGAACGTCCTGCTGGAGGAAATGAAAAGAAAGCTGCCTTTTTTTTCTTCTTCTTGACTCTGCTGCTTCCTAGAATTTCCTTTCCGGTTGTTTCTTCAACCCTGTTGTAAAGAAATACTGCACTTGCCAGTAGGCTTAATATGTGTCAGTCATTGATGCTTCTAAATATGTTTAATCTCTGTGAGCAATCCAGTGCATTGCTTGTATGAAAACTCTTTTTAGCATGTATTTCCTTAGCATGTTGCAGTAAGCTACCAGCTGAAGCGCTGAGACACCCAGGCTGAGGCTTTATGTCCGTTACAGAAGTTCTGGTATTAATGACACTGGTGGAAGTTTATGCAAAGGTGACACGTGAGCAAGTTAGGTGGGATGCGAGGCACCAGAGCCTCTGAGAAGAGCAGCAGCCGGGTTTTTTTGTGGTTTCATAGTTGGCTTCATTCAGTAAAGTTCAATCTCCTCTTTCAAATTAAGAAATCCAGTAACGACCAAAGCAGTCCCAGGAAACCGGGGCAGCGCTGGCGCTGTTCTTGCCAGCCCGCTAAAGGAGAGCTGATGCGAGTGGGTCAGTCCTGCTCCTCTTCCAGAGCACAGGTGCAGGTGCGAGCGTGTGGGGAGCAAGTCCTGGGACCCCAGGAGGGAGGAGCAGAGCCCATTTCGGTCTCTCTGGTTTTAGCTCTGAGAAGGCGGCTGGGCCAGGGTGGGAGCGCTGGCAAGCGCAGGGAAAGGCGGAAGGGAGAGAAGGTGACCGTGCGGGCCGAGCTGTCGGGAGAGCCCCAGGGCTCGGGCTGGCCGCGGGGCTGCGAGTGGCCAGCGGGGAGCGCAGGCAAGGCCTGCGTGGTGGCACCGCTGCGCGCAGGGGCTCGCCTGCTGCTCCAGCCTGCCCTGTTCCGACACAAACCTTAGCCTGGGCTCTGAGTGTTCGTCACGCATGTATTCAAAATGGCACTGCGTAGGCTCGTGGAGCCCTCCTGTAACCACCAAAGGTTCTTCCATTAGAGATGTGTAGTGAGCGGAGGCACCGGGCGGCTGCCTCTGTGCAGCGCTGCTGTGAGCAGGGCCGGAGCTGGAAACCTCTGCGCGGAGATGTTGGGCCGGAGCTGGAAACCTCTGCTCAGCGGTGTTGGCCTGGCACCCATTGTGCCAATACTTGGTGATGGTTCTTCATGCTACTGTGCTAGCCTGAAAGGCACTGAAAGGCAGTTATTGATTAGCAGCTGGTGGGCCCTGCTCTGCTGCAAGGGGAGAGCCTGCGTGACGTGTATGCACAGGGTGAGGAGATGCAGCCCCTGCTCCTCAGGTGGGCTGCTGGCATCGAGGGGTGAGGAGCTGCCTGGCACAGACCCTTCTCGGGAAATATGGCTTCCAGTCGGTTTTGGAATTGTGAAATGTCATTCTGCTGGTTTCTAATTACTTGAAAGAAGCTTGATGAGGGAGAGGAGAACTTAGCACAGGATGTTTGCCTGTTCTTTGTGGCTGTGATGCTACCCTTTAAAAACTCCATACTGGAACTGTAGACATAACCTTACATTTGGATAAGTTGTAGTGTCACTTAATTTTAAAATAGAGCTGTATATGCATGATGGTAAAATGAAAATGTTAAATATTGAGGACTGTGTTCTTCCTCAATGGTACATTGCAGGCCTGGAATAAACACGTGTTGTGTTGAATGTAACATGGTTCAAAGTATATATGATTACTGATGGAATTTATTATCAGATGCTCTGTATTTAGATCAGAGCCTCGTTACTGGAATCTAAGCTAGTGTTGCATGCAGCAGCAGGTGCCTGCAGAGCCGTGGCGAGGCCGGCGCGTTGTGCGGGGCTGCAGTGTGTGGCATGGAGCGGCTCTGCGCCGAGCAGTGAGCTCGCACGGGGAGCCAGGCCAGGCCGCAGCACAGAGCGGGGCCGCAGCTCCTGCCGCCCGTGGGGACTCACAGCTGCTTTGCCAAGATGCAGGTAAAGCACAGCGCAAAACCCAGATTAATGGGCTATATTGCACTGAAGATATAGCAAGATGAGAAACACTGCTAATTTTCTTGACGTTAGCCATATAAAGATCAGAAATGTCTTTCTGACATCGGAAGGAAGAAGAACAGTGTCCTTGCTACAACCTGTGGCAGTACAAAGGAGAACATGGCAGAGATTCAGACATTGACAGTGAAGGATAAACAGAGGGTTTTTTCTACCATGTAGACTTGTTGCAGTAGGGCTGGAGTTGAAGTGTCGGCAGGCAGCAGAAAGCAGCGGAGGCCCCGAGCTCTGGTGTTAGCCACCCCAGGGGCAGCAGCGGGCGCGGTGTCGGTGTGTGCGGTGCACAGGCTGCCGCTGCGCCAAGCAGTGCCGAGCAGCGCCCTGCCACACTGCCCCTTGGAGCCGCGGCCTGCTGCTGCTGGCAGGAGCGGTGCTGCTCGGAGCCGCCGCCGGAGCGCGGGACGCGGCCGGCCCGGCCTCGGAGCAGCCCTGCCGCCGCCCCAGGCTGCGGGCTCACTGCTCTGCAGCTGCCGCCTGCAGCCGCTCCTCTCCCTGCCGGCTGCCACTGTGCTCTCACGCTGAAAGGAAACGGCAACTTCTAACCTGAAAGGAACGATGAAGTAATACAGCTTTCAGGGAGCTTTTTATTTTCTTTTTTAATTGTACTCAAGGTATATGCTCAGTACATCTCAGTCTCTCCAATCGTACTTGGGAGCTTTTTCATATTGTGGTTTTTTTTTCTGATTTTGTCATAGAAATAAAGGTAAACCAGAGATGTCCAAGTGGCTAGACCTGATTTACTGGATTTTTAGACTGATAAGATACTCTCTTAGCTTAACTATAACAGTAACTGGGAAACTGTCCTGAAAGAAATTGATCAATATTAACTCGTTTTGAAGTAAATTATAGGTGAGGCTCTCCCAGACTTTGAGTGGTCAAAGTCTTCAGGAAATTGAATGCAATTCCAAGTAAAATCCTCACGTAATTTGATATGCTGAGCTGAAGCAGTAAGTTTTCAAAGAAGGCCATGAGGATGGATGTCTTGTCAAAGATAAATAGATGAATAAAGGCACAGTCTTCTGTGCTTGTCTGCTCAGTCACAGAATCTGAAAGATTGGGCTTATTTCTACAAGATAAATTATTCCAGCTTTATTTAAAAATTCAATGCTTCAGTGGGCATCTTTATCTGGTCTAAAAGCAGTTATTTCAATTATTCTATTCCTAGCCGGGTTTGGTTTTAATATCATATTATAGCAGTTTTTAGTGAGGATTTTGGATCAGATTTTTTAGCCATTTTATTATCAGTTACAAAATGAGCACAACCATTATAAAGTTGACTTATTTCAGGATTTGTATTTATGAAATACTGAGTTATCTATTAAAGTAAATATATTTGACCCATAATGAAATGTGTGAATGAATACCAACGAGAATTAAAAACTGCAGTATGTTAACAGCTATTGTGTTGCTACTGAATGCAGAATGAAGTAAATAAATAAAAGCATTTATAGGAGTAAACATTATTGATATATTTATGATGCTGTAAAATGTATAATATATTTACAAAGTCTTGATTTATTCTGTATTAAAAAGTATGTATGCATTTATCTTCATGCGTTATCTGATATAACTTTCATCTTCAGCAAAACTCTTTTTTCATAGAAATTGAGTAACCTGACAAAATGGCTTGTAAGATGTATAATATTTTTAGAAATGTTCAAGTGATTCACTATCTAGCAACTGCTTTAGGTTGCCTTGGTGGAAGTTAAATTGTATTGCTGCACTTAAGACATACTTCTTATGATTGGACTCGCCAGGCCACTTCTGAATTCTAATCATGCTCCCACTTCAGCAATATTATACTGTTATAACTCTCCTTCAGCAAGGTTATTAAGTAAATCTAGAATGAAATTTTGAAAAAGTGGTTGAAATACTAATATAAACAGCAAAAGTAATTTATTAGTCTGAGTTCTTTTTCCAAATATGAAGGGCTTCTCATACCATATTTCTTTTTTCCCGGTTGGTCCTAGACATATAGGTGCTGTGGGTCTGCGAGTATAGGGAGCTGTTCTGACCTTTGAAAGCTCTACTTGTGGTATATGATAACATGCAAGAGTTAAGCTTGTATTTCTCCATTATAGAAGTTATATTCCTCTCCACACAGAAGAATTTAACTGTTCAGTTTACTTTAGTGCGCCATCTCTTTGCCTGCTTTACTAGTTGCGTATGAGGCAATTTCCTGTACCTATTTTTTAAATAGGAAATTAGTGTTCCTTTGGCGAGCTGAGGACAGTAGCTCAGGTTGCAGTGGTGTTTCAGCTGCGTCTCTCTTCACGAGCAGGACGAGGTTGTGGCTTCTGCCTGCAGGGGATCTTGGCCACAGGACCTGATGGAGCTGTCCACGAGGTTTCCCCCAGAGGCTTCCCCGGGCGCTCGCGCGGGAGGAACCGACCTGCTCTGGAGCTGCCCCCGTGTTGCCGGCTCCTGGCCACGGAGCCCGTGCTCAGAACCCGGGCGCAGAACATGGAGTGGCCGCTTTGGCACCTTCCTGCGTTGCTGGTCGCGCGCGTGCTGTGAAATCCCACATTAACTACCCACCAAGCAACTCTCCCAGCTAGATGATGGGATAAAGCCACAAGCCTTGTGTGGGATGCACACAGGTCGTATTGCAGGTCGTGTTTGATAAGCATTATCGTAGCTTGTTCAGACTGCAAGCTTCTCAGGGTACACGTGCTCTGTCCTTTGCTTCTACAGCCAAAGGCAGTTAGTTGGGACTCTCCTTTCCCTTCTGAAGTACAAAGAGCAAATAAAGAAAGAGATAACATAAAGTGACGTAGTAATAGATGGCCCTTGGAGGAAGCCAAAGGGAACCATATTCGTGTTGTGCTGGTTCTTTTCTTGGTGTCTCTTCACTGTGCAATCCATGTTTTCACATGGATGTGTGACCTCCTAAGCTCCGAAGCTTTTTAAAAAAGAGAGCAAGCCCTGTGATTTCACATCCAGATGCAGGTATCCATGATCAGCCCGAATATACCAAGAAAGCCCTGACAGGCAAACCACACCTGGAAGGGCCAAGGTCAAAAACCCCGGTAACCTTTGCCAAGCCAAGCAGTTCAGCTCTCCTTCCTTCCTGAGCCTGTGGTCCCTGACCTTTGGACAAGAACATGACAAGATCAACGTGAGACGAGAGGGGAGAAGATTGCAGAGAGAATGATCAGTCATTAAGAATGCATCAATGCTGTGCTTTGGTCACACTGGTGAGTAAATACATTACGAAAATAGCCTAATTAGAATAAACAGTTTTCCCCTTGGCTGGGGCAATTGATACAGAAAATTGTACTTAACTTTTTAATTTGAGCCTCATTAGGTAGTAAAAATGGGAGAAAGAAATATATCATTTGTGACAGTTCCATTTTTTTAGTATCTTTAGTATCTTAAACATAGCTAAATTTAATTTTAAAGCAGTCATGTTTACTTTGGACTTTCTTTTTTGCTTGCCTAAACAGATACTTGCATGTCTAGCACTATGAAGATATAGGTGTTGAAAATGAAAAATGACCTACCAATTAAACTCTCATAACATGATCTTTTATAGTTGATTGCGGGACTTGTGGCAGCTCATCGGGCTCTTTGGAGTCTGCAGAGGCAGGCCGTGCAGCTGCCCCAAGGGCACAGAGCTGCTTGTGTGGAGCGGCCTGTGCGGAGCGGCCCGCAGAGCAGCAGGGAGGGCATGCGGGCGCGATGCGAGCACGGGGCCGGGCGCCCAGCCGCGCTGAGAGGCTGCCTGGAGCAGGAGCGAGCCTGCCTCCCTGCTGAGAGAGCCTTCTCCTTGCTTGCTGCTGCAGGACTGTGGCGGGCTGCCCAAGAGGAGCGCTGCACGCTCCGGCCAGGGCCTGTGCTGCTGTGCATGCCAGTTGAGTCGCACAGCCAGATATATCATAGATGTTTCTCAGTCACATTCTGATAAATTACTAATGTGCACAGCTTCGCTGAGCCTCTCTGCTCTGTAATTTACTTAATAAATGGAGCAACAACCTATTCCTTAGTGCAACAAAATTTAGAATATTCATTAATAAAATCTGCTCAATTTTTGCAATTGCAAGACAAAGTGGCAATTTCCATCCAAAACGGAATTGCCAGAAATAGTTGCGGTGCTCGCAGTGGTGGCAGCGTAGGTGGGTTGCTGGGTGCTGCAGTGCAAGCTAGGTATGCTGTGTGAAGAAGGGGAATCTCCTTTATCAGGTACTCCTTCCCTCTGTGCGCGAGCAGCAGGGTGGATGTGTGCGGACCGTGGCAGGGCTGGGAGGGAGGTGGCTGCGGGGCGCTCTGCGGGTGGTTGGACCAGCGCGGCGCCACGCGGCACCGCGGGGGCTCAGCCGCCCGGACACGGGACACGCAGCCGCTCCGCTCCCTCCGGCGTTTCGGGGCACCTGTGCAAGCTGAAGGACTACTCATTAGGGCCTTAAGTATCCGTGCTGCCTGAAGGGTTTCTGTGGCCTATGTGATATTGTTACTGGTCTGAGTGGTGAGAAAGCAAAGCCATTGCTCACATACTCTACTTTCTTTTGTGCCACCCTTCATTGTGTGATATATGCAACAGTGAAAAATACATCTCATGCAATATTTGTCATTCACCGAGTTAGCTGAAGGCTGCATGGTGATCCCAGAGGTGTTCTGGCTGGATCAGTTCGGAATCGCTGGGGCCTGTGTGCCCATCTAAAGTCAGTAGATGAGCTGTGCATGTGGGCCAGCATCCAGTATAAAGGACAGCCTGGGGCAGCCTGGTTTTGGCTGGGAGTGGATTTAACATATGGATAATGAAGGTAGTTGTTATGAGCCATTCTGCAGAGAAAACTAACTTCTCAAAATTAATTGGAGGATGGACCATGTGGACTTTCAAAGAGCTGTTTGTTGTGGGGTGAGCCTGAGAGGATCCTGCAAAGGACAACGTTTGAGAAGCATCAGCCCCAGCAGGACAAGCCGTGCAGTGGTGCTGTGGAGGGGAGCAGTTAGCACAGAGGACAGAGTGAGAAGTTCTCTTTATAGTCATGAATAAGAGGCAGGATTGGCACTGTCTGCAGTGCTTGAGGAGCCATGAAGGAGTGAGGGCAGAGGAGGAGAAGAAAAACCTGCGAGCCAGCGAGTGAGTATCTCTGCAATGTCAAGTATTCTTCGAAATGTTAAATTAGACTTAGGATACAAGAGTGGAGTGGAGGAGCTCTAAGAGTCCTTAGCATAGATACAGTAGTTGAATTTTCTGGTTTTTTTTTTGTTTGTTTGGTTTTTTATACGCAATGGCATGTTCTTGCCAGGAGA
>JAUBOD010000228.1:188019-201702 GCA_032353885.1 Nothura maculosa | reverse complement strand
ACATCTGCCCTATGAGCAAAGGCTGAGGGAGCTGGGCCTGTTCAGCCTGGAGAAGAGAAGGCTGAGGGGGGACCTTGTCAGTGTGTATGAGCTATGGGAAGGCGTGTGCAGCGCGAGGCCGTACTGCATGTGGGATCCTCTTTAATGGATCCCTCCCTCCGCTGTCAGGGAAATAACACCCTGGCACGGCCACGCTAGTATCCACAGCGAGGAGGGCAGCTCTCTGCCAGCTGCTGTCCGGCTGCTCGCGGGCACCTGGGCACTCATTGCCTTTCCAAGGCACCCACGAGTGCTGGCACTGGGCGCATCCCGTGCCCATGTCTCGGATCCCCACAGGGTGTGTTTTGCTGCCAGGGTTTTTCATGGTCTTGCCTTGTGCCGCAGGCCCCAGCAGCAACAGCACGAGGAGCAGCCACCTGGGCAAACGTCAGCATCCAGTGCCAAAGACACCGAGAGGAGCGCCCAGAATTTCAAATCCCATTAAGTGTTACTCTTCCTGGAATAATTAGATAGTGCCGTCTGTAAAGGCGTGAAATGATGTGCAGATTGGGCTCCTCGGGAAACCCGCTGACAGCGCCGGTCTGAGCTGTCCTCTTGGAAAGTTAATTTATGGAGCTGCCAGCGTTCAGCAATAATGCTGCAATTAGCCGCCGGCGTTCCCACTTCATCCTTCCACGTGCAGCCCTTGCCTCCTTACTTTACCTTGTTCCTGTCACCCTGCGCTCCTATAGAAGCAGAATTAAGCATATTAACATTTTAACTGGGGTTAAAGCAAGGAAAAACATGATATTCAAATATAGGAGCACGTAAAGAGAGCCCCCAAAGGGCAGCTTGAACCAGGGCCAGGAAACAAGCCCCCCTGCCCTCCGTGCACCTCCTGGCATGCTCGGTGCTGGAGCTGCACAGGCCTGTGCGCGGCGCAGCGGCTCCTGGCTGGCGTCTCTGCTGAACGCGCTGACCTGATGGGAGAGGTAAATGGCAGAATAGGGGCACGAGCAGGGCAGAGCAGGCCCCTCCTGCGCCCGCTCCACGCGGCGCTGCCCTTTCTGATGTGGCCTTCCTGCTCACAGGACACACAACCACTTGTAAACGCGTCTCTCTGCTGTTCAGTTCCTTGTGCCAGGGTGCCAGGGCAGTGGAGCTGGGCTCCGCACAGGGCAAACTCGGGGGACCCGGATACAGCACTGCAGTAAAAGGAGCCCTACTACTCTGCATGCAATGATTCCATTTTTAAGCCTAGAGAATCTTAGAGCATAGATCTTTTGTCTTTTATTGCCTTATATGATACATAATGTCCAAATCTGTGTTGCACGCTTCCATTTCTGTTCTCCTTTTAAGTTAACGTGCTCCTCAGGAGACTGTCACATGGAGCAGTGCGAGGGACGGCGGGTTGTGGTCTGCGAAGGAAACGGCTTCACAGGAGCACATGCACAACCTCTTAATATGCTGATTATCTAATACAGCTGAATAAGTTGTACATAAGCAAAACATGTTCTGCCTCTGGTGAGCTGCCAGTGCACAGTGAGGAAGGCTCCCGTGAGGAAGCTGGACGCGGGAGGGGAGCGCGTGGGCTCAGGAGCTGTGGGCGCCGGGGGCCGCGCGGGCCGGGCGCACTCGTGCTCGCTGCTGATGGGGGCTGCTTGTCCCCCGACCAGCGCTGCACGGACCGGCAGAGGAACCAGCAGGTGCCTTTAGCTGCTGCCTGATCACTAACTTGTGCACCACGGCTCTTTATGAAAGGGGTTTGAGTCTGTTCCATTCTGGCATTAAGGTTCCTCAAGGCAAAGGAAACAATTAAAGGCAAAGGTAATTTTCTTAAATGAATAAGTTTTAATTCATTTGGTCTTGGGAACTGATATGTTCGTAAATATGTTAGCTAAAATTTGAAGGAGCTTACAAAGTTCTTTGCAT
Organism: Nothura maculosa; assembly: GCA_032353885.1. Taxonomy (NCBI): domain Eukaryota; kingdom Metazoa; phylum Chordata; class Aves; order Tinamiformes; family Tinamidae; genus Nothura; species Nothura maculosa. The sequence continues at coordinate 199,791 of JAUBOD010000228.1, read as the reverse complement.
TCAAAGCGACAAAAAAATGAGCCAACATTTCAAGCTGTGTGTGTTATTATGTAATACTGTGGTGGAGCTGAATCTGGGTTATTCCTGTGTTTTCTGCTCCATGAGCGCGGTGTGACTGGGGAGTTCACAGCATTACCTAGGAGCGTCGCTCTGGCTTTGTGCCGTTTCCCGTTGTGCACCATGGGGAGGGCAGCGCGGCTGCAGCCCCTCCGGCAGAGCCGCTACCTGGGCACGCACACAGGAACCATCCCCACACAGACCAGGGTGCATTAATTTGGGGAGAACAGTTCAGCAAGCACCCAGCGCATCCCGGTGCTTGAGCACAGCTGCAGGCTCCCCGCGCCAGCCGCCGGAGAACACTGTTTATAGCAAATAGCAAATGGAGGCCCTCTTGGAGGCAATTAGCAAAATCAGCACATCCTTTGAAGCGAAGAGGCGTGAGAAGCGCCGCTGCTGCCCTGCTTCCCATGCGCTGAGCTGTGCGATGGTGCCGCAAGGCGCCGAGCGCCAGCAGAGCAGGCCCGCCGCCCGGCCCGGTGCCCACGGAGCTTCTTGCCCTGAGCTCTCGTCCTCGTGTCTGAGGAACAACCTGCTGTGAGGGATTTTCCTGAAGGAACCGTGTAATGAAAATCGGCATGAGATAAATTACTGGGGCCCCGTATATATCATGTGTTATTATACAGGATAATCCTTGGGAAAAGATGTAATATTTTGCACCATGAAAGAGAACTGTGCCAAATGAAAACTATATGGCATTCTTTCTTCATACAGTCCCATAATGTGGCTTTTACTCTGTATTACACCTGCCTCTCACAGGTCTTTTATCTCTGCTATTACTGTAAGAGCTTGGGAATCTTTGCAAATTGCAAAGGATTGCAAAAGGAGTCAGTCTCTCCCCATGGCTAAATTTTAAAAACTGTACTTAAGGAGATTCACATCTGCTCACTTCCTGCCTTTTTTGTATTTTTTTTTCTGTGCAACATCTTGAATATTTATCCCTTTGGGTTAGCATTTAAAGGAGAGAATTTTAAAAAAATTCTTGTGAGGGAGATGTGAACTTGAATCCAAGTGCCCCAATTTGGATGGATAAAAAGGCACTTAGGGAGCTGGGTAATAACAGGCATGTTCATAAGCCTGTGATTTCCATCCTGCCTCAAGGCCGGTGCTGCCACATGCATTACAGTAAGAATGACTAAATTTTTGCATTCCAGTGAGCCCATGGGATGACGAGGGCCAAGGTGTGGAAATACAAGGTGTTGATTATGTGCTCCTCAACAGATCAGTCATTCACTGTTCTCAGAATGGAGAAATGTTCTTATGTGAGGCAGGGGCAGTTCCAGGGATCTCCTGTGTGAGGCAGGGGCAGTTCCAGGGATCTCCTGTGTGAGGCAGGGGCAGTGCCAGGGATGTCCTGTGTGAGGCAGGGGCAGTGCCAGGAATCTCCTGTGTGAGGCAGGGGCAGTGCCAGGGATCTCCTGTGTGAGGCAGGGGCAGTGCCAGGGATGTCCTGTGTGAGGCAGGGGCAGGGGCAGGGATGTCCTGTGTGAGGCAGGGGCAGTTCCAGGGATGTCCTGTGTGAGGCAGGGGCAGTGCCAGGGATGTCCTGTGTGAGGCAGGGGCAGGGGCAGGGATCTCCTGTGTGAGGCAGGGGCAGCTCCAGGGATGTCCTGTGTGAGGCAGGGGCAGTGCCAGGGATCTCCTGTATGAGGCAGGGGCAGTGCCAGGGATGGGCTGCTCGCATGGGGAGCCCTGCGGGGATGGTGAGGGGGCCTGTGTGACAGGATGGCACCGGCCAAGGGAGACCTGCTGCGCTGGGGCACGAGACCCCTCGGGGCAGGAGCGACAGGAACCCTTCGGTACCTACGAGACTTTCGTGGCTTTGTGGACCAGAGGATTTTGCAAGATCATGCGCCTGTGACGGATACACTACAGGGAGTATTTTAATAAATGTAGTTTAGAAGAGACACTTGAGCACCTTTTACCCAAACTAGTAGGCGCGAAACACATGCACATGGACAGGATGGCGGCGGGAGCCTCTGGCCGCAGGCGCTCGGTCCTTAGCTCGCCTGCTGAGCAGCGTGTGGGGCGCTGCCCCACGCAGGATTGCCCCCTGCTGACCCCCTTTCCTGCAGTGCCTCCAGCCAGAGCCTGGAAGAGAAGCCAAGTGCTCTGGGTGCACTGAGTTTTATTTCACCGCTAAAAAACAAATAGCCTTAACATCCTTTCCTTAATACCCTTGATTTTCTCTCAGTAGGATTCAGGTTGTTCTTTTTTCCAGCTGTGGAGTTCAGCCACTTAAACAAAAATTCCCTCCTTCATCTCAGTTTGCATTAGGAGTTTTCAGAGCTAAACTGCAATTTCAAGTAAGTTTCAAGGGAGGTGAGATGTGACCACAACGTAAACTCCTAGTGCACTTCATGTTCTGACATTGCCTGTTTTAAATAACAGTGTACAGAAAATGTAAATTAAAGCAGTGAAATGCATTAAATATAACACTGTGGTTAAATTTTCAGCAGGGTTCCTTGAGTGCATCTGAAGTATTTGAAAGCACGTTGGGTTTTTGAGCACAAAATGAATAATTTCGCAAGTAAATACTGGTTTTGCATCTCTGCCTTCACCCATGCATGTACCTATTTTATGATGTGCTTATGTAAACCAGGAGCAGTTATTCATCCAAGCCTGATTCAGGCAAGCAGATGCAGAAATAAGTGATGTTGTGGCAGAAGTGCCGTGCTGAATTCCCCAGGCCTTTGCAGGCATTGCCGAGGAACATGGGCCCCGCGGTGGTAGCGAAGGGGCGCAGGTTGGCGGGACACGTCACCGTGTGCTTGGGGAAGTAGGGGAAGGTGCAGAGAGGCCGCAGAACTGCTGGCATTCCTTAGCATGTGGATTGCAGCGGAGGGTTGTGGTTCGGATGCTGGGGTTGGCGGTTAAAGGCAGTGCTGGAGCTGGTCAGTAAAGCAGGAGCGTCGTTGCAGAGGATCGCGGTGCAGAGGAGCGGCCGGTGCTCGCGGGGCCCAGGGCTGCAGCCGGGCGCCCGCGCAGCCGGAGCGGGGGCGTCACGGGCCGGCTGCTGCTGCGCCTGCTCCGGAGCCTCCGGAACCTCCATCCCGGCGGGAGGCGGGGGCGGCGCCTCGAGCTGCAGCACTCGCAGTGCCCAGGAGGACAGAGAGATGGCTGCGAGGGAGGGAGATCTGAAATGGGGCCGCAGCGCATTTCACGGAGCTTTCTGGGACTTGAAACGAGGGCTGGGCAAGCCAATTAGCAGAAATAGCAGTTGTGTTGTCTGCGCTTGTGCAGAGCAGCAGGCTGCTGAGAACAACTGCCTCTCGAGCACAGCATACGGCTTCTCCATTGCTGTATTTTCTCAGTGATATATTGAGTACAGTAATGTAAAAACATCACAGAGTGATGAAAGGGCTGCAGAGGGAATGCGAGACCCCTCGGAGATTGGCAGGTCCGCGACACAAGTCACGGAAGAGAGGGAAAACGTGGGGCATCAGGAATGGAGGAACGGTTGTGCACAGGGAGTGCCTCGCCACTGATGGGGAACAGCTGCATGACAAGGGAACGGTGCGTGGGAGATGGAGGCCATCCCGTGCACGTGGAAGGAGGCAGCGGCACAGCGTCCTGCACGACACGCGGTGCTGCCGCCGCTGCGCCGCCCGCCGGGGCTGCAGCGCCGCCCGCAGCCTCCTGCGCCTGCCCCTCGGAGCAGCCCCGTCCTGCGCAGCACCACGCGCAGCACCAGCACCCCCTCAACTGAGCACGGCGTGAGGACAGCAACAGCAGCGGTCCCCAAAGTCAGCACGCACGGCACTGCGAGAAAGCGGCCTCGGGCCTGTTAGCACAGGTTTTGTTAAAAAGACTTTCTTAATTTTATTGAAATATTCATGAAATTATATTAAATAGACATCGTCCTTGGTAAATGTTTGCCTCCTCTAAGTCAACATCAGCTGCAGTCCTGCAGTGTCAATAGCATTTTCTTGGTCTCCATTAACCTTCGCCTGTTAACCATGGCAGGAGGTGCGGTGCATGTGTCCTGCTGCCGTCGCTCGCTGCCGTGCACGGTGCTGCTCTGGAATGCACGGAGCTGTTGGCGCCCAGGGAGGCGCGGGGGCTGCAGCAGCCCCTCCTGCAGCCCTTCCACACATGCCTCCGTCCCGGGGCCGCCCCAAGCCCAGTGCGCGGCACGTGGGCCCTGCAGGCTGCTGCTGTCCTGGGCGCAGCCGCTCGTGCTCCTGGCACAGCCTTGTCCAGCCCTTCCTGAGCCGCTGGCCGCGGGCTGGGGGAGCTGCAGAAGGAGAGGTGCTCACGGATTTTCAATTTGGTTTCTCCTTTCCCTTCGGTAGTACCATGGTGCTCTGCCAATGAAGGACACTTATTCTGTATTTTAAGAATGATACTTGAGTTGGTCTGAAACAAATTGATCACTGATAACAGGTAATGCATGATAATAAATTCCTAGTGAGAAGATATTAAATTAGTTTATAGAAGTGATGGTTGTACCACAAATGATACGAAAGGAGTACGAGAGAAGAGATTAATCAAAGGCTAGAAAAGCGCTGCTTGTTGTGCTGTTGCACTGACACGGGTTGGAAACAAATGATGACCCAGAGATGTTGGTTTTCCTCGCAGCCTGCGCGTGGTTCGGTGCAGGCAGCAGCACACGGAGCCCCGCGCACCGGCCGGGAGCCGCTCGGGAGCCTGCCCAAGAACAAAGGGATATTCCTGGTTTTCCCACCTGGGGGCTTCTTGCCACATAAGCATGTGGACCACAGGCACACAGCACTGCCTGTTGCTCCACTAGTGTAGGCTAGTCAGTTAAGAGCTTTATTAAGGTAGTGTAGGAGCCGCGGGTGTTTGGGCGTCACTTCACGAGCTGCTGAGTACTGGGCTCACTTCACAGCTGGCTGCTGTTGTTCTCCTGCCTTGATTTGATGAGAGCATTGCCTGGACCCCGCTGCTTCCCCTGGGACAAAGTTAATGGTTTCTCTCCCCTCATGGCCAACTTGGATGTCATCCATCATCAATGCTAGAGACAAACAGGAGTCCAAGAGGAGCAGAGGCTGGCAGGGACCAAGCAAGACCACCTGGAGCAGCCTGTCCAGGACATTATGATGCAATGTGGGAAAACTGGAAAATGGAAGATACTCTAGATACTGTGTGGTCTGATGACAGCCAACTGAAAAGTCATAGACTCCTAGCAGCAAATGGAGGTCATTGCTGACCTCAATAACCCTCAAAAACATGTTTTAATCATTCTTCATATTTGTTACACAATGTAATTACTAGGCTCAAGCCATGAAAAGAAAACCAATAATCCATTTTTTATGTATGTATGTTAATCATTTCTAGATACTGTGCAAGCTAATGAAACCAATATGCATATTAAGAAAGCGCTGCAATAAATTATTCTGGTTGAGGAGGGAAAGGAGCTCCTTGTTCCTGAGCGGGCAGTGCGTGGGACGCGGTGCCCTGGTGCTCTCGGTTCCCGGCTGAAGTCTTGCTGTTTTCTCAGTAACACAGAAATGGGATTTAGTGAGGAGTTTTGCTGATGACAGTAAAGAAAGAACAAAATCCACTTGTTTTTCACTTAGCTGCGTGGATAAGAACAAAGTGACAGAGGCGAATGTGTTTTAGTGTTCTCCAGGAGCAGCCAGGCTCTCTAAGTGCCTGCAGACTGGATGGACTGGGCATTGTTGTTTTTCAAAATGCAAGAACATGTTAATTTAATGTTCACCTCAGACTCATCGCAAGCTGTAGCTTCCCTCGAGCAGAAGCAGCAGTCTGCCAGGAACTGAGGAGCGATGCGAGCGGGGCCGTTCCTGCGCTCAGCAGCACAGCTGGGCTGGGAGGCCGACGCGGGGCCAGTCTCCTTCGTGCTCGTGTGTCGCGCCCTTGGAGCAGGCACGTTGCTCTCGACGCCTTTCCCTTACCCTGGGTGTCTCCTTGTCTCGTTCCAGTCTCCCCGAAGATATTCCGCATTTCGAACGACCTCGTTGTGAACGAAGGGAGCAACGTGACGCTCGTGTGCCTGGCGGCCGGGAAGCCGGAGCCCTCCATCTCCTGGAGACACATCTCGCCGTCAGGTGAGAGCCGCTGCGGCGGGAGCGCGGGCCGCGTCCAGGAGAAACCGGGAACCTGGAATCCTTTCGGTGGGAGAGAGGGGCCTCCAGAGGTCATCGAGTGCAGCCCCACACAGGGTCCCCTGGAGCAGGGGCACGGGCTGCGCCCACGGGGTTTGGAGCAGCTCCCGAGAAGAAGCGTCCGCCAGCTCCCTGGGCAGCCTGTGCCAGGGCTCGGGCACCCTCAGTCACGCAGTTCTGTCAGGAAATGGGGTGGGAGCTCACAGGGCAGCGTGGAGCGAGGGTGGAGAAACAGACACGCTCACAATTGGAGACCCTAGTGTCATTGCAGTTGCGACCCGAGGGGCTTGCCTGGAATAGGCTGCAGTACTTGGATGCAACAGGGGGACAAGTCTGACTTTTATTGAACAATTCCTATTAAGACAAAAAAGAAGAAACTCACAGGAACACAAAGGAGTCTCTAGAAGCAGAAATAAATGGTTTTTTAAAAAATCAATAAATTAATTTAATTTTGCATTGAACCTTGTACGATACAGCATAATCTATTAAAATAGTTTTATTGAAGAAATTGAATTTTATATGAAAAATGCAAGCAGAAAGGTGTGTAAAAGTAAGGGTTCTCTCTAACTGCGTGTTTCCTGCTGTGGTGTCAGGCCGACCTTGCGTGGACCTCAGGGGTTCTCTGTGGCCCACGGAATTGTTACCAAAGCCCCAGGATTGCATGGAGGAGCCTCACGGAGGAGCCTCAAGTTGCACTAGATCTCCTATGGAATTGCAGTAGCTGGCCTGTGGAATTGTGCTAGCTGGCCTGTGGAATTGCACTAACTGCCCTATGGAATTGCAGTAGCTGGCCTGTGGAATTGCGCTAGCTGACTCATGGAATTGCACTAGCTGCCCTGTGGAACTGCGGTTTCCGGGCCGGCAGCACCGGAGAGGACGAGCCGCGCGGTCTCGGGGCGGCAGCGCAGCTGGGGGCAGTGTCCAAGGCGGCCCTGGCTCCGCACGGCGCTGGGGTCCCGGCGTGGGCCGGCCCGTGGGGTCTGCTCCCTTCAGTAGCCACCTACCCCTGCGGCACCGAGGCGCCCGCTCTGCCTTGCCGGCACCTGTAACCACCCCACAAACCAATTACAGCCTTCCCAGCAAGCGGGAAGCCTCGGCTTGGGAGCAAGAATGCAGAGCGGTTGAGAACGGGAGATTTCTGCTGCGGTTTATGTTCCTCCTGCTGCAAATTGCCTTTATCTAAACATAAAGTTCATCAGCAGTTCATGTTTCCTATCAATTTTCGCCTATAATTCCCAGCAGCTTTAATGAGGCTTACATACAAGCATCACATCCAGAATATAACACTAAATTATATTAAGGAATTATATTTAGAATATTCTTAAATTGTTTGTCAAAGCTGCTACTAAAAGATAAGAAGCTGAAATCTCTGAATACAAATGATTCAATGTAGACTAATTCCAAAATATTATCAAGATTTGCATCAATAGGGCCTTCATTTGGGTAAGGTTGGATTCCATTTTTTTTGAACAAGAGATAAAATGAACCTTTAATAGGAATAAAAATAAAATCTATTTAGAGACAATTTTTAACACAGTACATAAATTATTGGCCTGTAATCTTTATGGTACATGTTTAACTTGCAGTCATTATGTAAATACACTCATTATATAAATATTCATTATGCCAGCCCGTTATGTAAATCCACCAAATCTACACATCCAGTGTGACGCTGTAAGGAGAGCGAAGCTGGGGTTGGTAATCTGAAAATCTCGCGTTGCTGGAATGCCGCCTGAATAAATGGCAGGTCTTGCTTATTTTCTGGTGACATTCGAGGCAAGTGCAGCACCGGTAGTTGAAGAAGGAAGGGGAATTTGGGGCTGCAGGTGGGTGGTGTCGCTGCGCGCGCTGCTGCGCCTGCCGCACGCCCTTCGCGCTGCCCCGTGCGGGGCCGGGGCCTGCGGGGCAGTCCCGGTTTCCCACACTGCTTGTGGCTCCTGTTCCAGCGCTGTCCCAATTCCCGCGGCAGGATCTTCCTGCCAGCATCCTATTGGAATAAGTGGCGGCGTGACGCACGCCTGGGGTGGAGGGTGTAGCAAAGAGGCTGCCTCTAGCCCCCTGCTTGGCTGTGCTTCCTGAGCACTGCATTTTCAGCCGCAGGGTGGGTTGGGTTTTAAGGGAGTATCAGGATGTTCGTGCTGAGGCAGCGCTGCCCTGGCCGTGCTCCCAGGCATGGCCGGCTCTGGGAGCGCCCGTTGCAGCCTCAGGCAGCTGGTGCTCGCGGAGGGCGACGCTCCGGCCACGACTTGGTGCCAGTGTCCAGCGTGAGCCCCCTTTGGGCCCTTGCCCCCTTCCTGTGCCCACGTCTTATGGACAGTCCTTTTGGAAGATGGGTTGGCAAAGGTCGGGTTGTGTCTCGAGTCACTGTATGTGTTCAGAACTGGGCTGTGTGTGCAAATAGCATAAATAGCCTTGTGTATACGTGCGTATATACACTGGCATATATCTTTCATGTATAATAGCTTAATTTCTACTGCGTAGCCAGAGGGAATCTCTAGAAATAAAAACAAAGTGAAGATGAAATACTGTGCAAAAGAATAGCAGAGATGAAATGTCGTAGTATCTCTCAGTAAAAAGACTGATAAAACTCCAGACTTTGCTTTTAATGTATTCCCTGAGAAAAATATTTATCTCTAATATTTACTAAAAGCCCTCTCATGTGATTTGGATGCAACATTTCTGGAGGCATGAGCTTTTAAAAATGATTTAATTTTAATATTTTCAAAATGCGTATGTGAATTGCATAAAATACATAGGGTTTGCAGCTTTATAAAAATACATGCATAATGCATCGTACATGCATAGATGAGGTTAATAGTCCGGCGCAGATCCCTAGAAATGCAAGGGTTATATAAAATACGTGTACCTGCACACATGCATATATATACACACATGCCGTGTATGTCAAGTCCATATGGCAACGTCCATACATGCGTGGGCAGGGTTGTGCTGTGCGGGCTCGTGCTGGGCGCGCTGGTGCTGCGCGGGGCGGCAGGGACCCCGTGGCCGGGCCGGGCTGCTCGTCCCCAGCCCGAACCCCAGGGCTGCTCTCGGGGCACTGCCTCCCAACTGGTGCTGGGGGTTGGGGTTGGACAGAGCCTCGACTCTTCCCAGGATGCAGTACACGGGATTTTGGTGCGTGCATTCAGAGCAGCACTGAGGCTGCAGGGCATTTCCGTTTCATAATGTAAAAGTAAATTTTGACATGAGACATGGGCGCACGTTGCATTTTATATGGTTTTTGTTGGTGTTAGAAACAACCCGGGAGGCTCCTTGCTGGAAGCCCTTTCCCGCTCTTCTCCTGGCACACACGAGGCTCAGAAACCTCTGTCTGAGCCAAGGTGGTTCGGGGGGATTCTTTGGGAAGCAACAGAGGGAGCAGAAGTGTTTCCAAAGGCAGATGGAGCTGCCGTGCTCTCCGGAGCTGCCTTCTGCATCAGGAATGTTGTCTGTAAAGGCATGAGCCCCCCTCTCACTAACTGCCCTCTCCGCTTGTGTCCTTGCAGCAAAGCCCTTTGAGAGCGGGCAGTACCTGGACATCTACGGGATCACCAGGGACCAGGCCGGCGAGTACGAGTGCAGCGCCGAAAACGACGTCTCTGTTCCAGACGTGAAGAAAGTGAAAGTCACAGTAAACTGTAAGTCCTCTTGCTTCTTGGTGGCTAAATGCAGGCGCTAACGGCCAGGAGAAGGGCTGGTGCCAAGGGCTGCCCGCGGCTGCCTGAGCTCTAGGTCTCTCTCTGCACAAGGTTAAGGTTCAAAGCTGTCCTTGGGCAGGACAGTAACAACACCTACGTTCCTCTGTGTTTTGCTCTGGTGTGTTTAAACCAGATGATTTCATTGTCATTATATACTTGTGTACTTGGTGGGATTTTTTTGTGTAACTGTCGAAGTAATTTCCAGGCAGTGCCACATACAAAACACTATAATGGGTCTGATTTAATTTGCCAAGGCTGTACAACAGTCTAAGGGAAAGAAAAACTTTCTGAAACTGTGTTTAGATGATTCGGTTGTGACCTGTCCCTCTGGAAATATCAACCAGCAGTAGAAGCAGCAAGTTGCTTCATGCTGTCTCCCTGCACAGACACAAGACAGCACTTGGCTAAAATGCAGCTCCTGAAGATCTCTGCTCGTGCTGAAGGTCGCAGCCCTGCTGCTCCAGGCATTGCCCGCTGCCCTGCGTGGCGTCGCCCTGGGGCGCCTGGGCGCCGCGCGGGGTGACACCCTTCAACGAGATCGTCTTGCAGGGTGGCCCGAGGGTGCTCCTTCAAAAGAGCGAGTGCTGCCCCACGTCAAGTGGGAATGGGTAACGCATAATCCAATTTAACGTTACCAAGAAATTTTATTAGCATTTCCATTCTATTTTTATCCAGCGAACGCTGATTTCTACATGATCATCTTCCCGCCCCAAGCTTTGCACCAAGTGCTGGTGCCGGGGTTAGCACACCAAGTTCTGGTGCCAAGTTCTGGTGCCTGGGCTGGGGGCTGCGTGCCCAGCGCCGCCCTTGGCGCCGTGTCCCTCGCGCCGTCCCCTGGAGCTCAGTGCTGTGCAGTAAATCAACCTGCTTTTCCCCAAGTTGAAACCGCCCCAGCCCCGGGGATCCCTGTGTGCACCCGTGGGTCATGGCCGGCACCGGTGCCGCTCCATGGGCTGGCACTGCCGCCCGCGCCACGTGGCTCCGCTCTCGTCCTTCCTGCACGGCCTCCTGCTCCCCTCTCGTGTCCGTGCAGCGGCGGCCGCTCCACGGGGCAGTTTGTGTTGACTTTATAGAGAGAGTGCCCGAGTCTTGTATGAATTTTAAGCAAAATGTTTATTTTTTCCGTAGCCAGGTTAGCTTTGTGCAGAACAGCTTAACTCATTAGCATTTCTTAGAAGTCTGCCTTACTGTTGCTATGGCACTTTGCATAATATTATGCATAATATGCTGATTTTACTTTGAAATCAGACATACTGTACAAGTCACTAACCTAATTATATCTGTAACCTTAAACCTGTCGTGCAAAGCATGATAGGGCTGCGGTGTGTGCAGGGTCCTCGTGCCTTGCACTGTGGGCACCATCGTCCTCCAAAGGGGCTCGCTCCGGGAGTGCTGGGGACCGACGGAAAATATCTCCTTGGCAGGAAAACATCTCCTAAGCCGGGTTCAGCAATGAAAAATTCCCTCAATCAAGATGAATGCGATGGTAAAACTAAAATAAGCTTTTGCCCAAGTATTTCTAGAAGGTCCCTTTGTTGTGCACCATTGTGGTACTTACTGGAACACCTGCTGGAGCAATTTGCTTTTATTTCCACTTTCAGAGGAGAGCAGAGAGGAGGAGAGGAGAGGTCTTGGATCAGAGCTGGGGCTCTCTTGTCCCTCTTGGGTTTGGGGGACGGAAGGGCCAAGTCCCAGTTACTGTACTGGGAAGGTGTTTCCGGCCCTGACAGTGCCGGTACAAACTGCATGGTGCCCTGACGCACAGTAGCGCTTAACATCTGCCTAAAAATCAGCCTGAGGTTTAAATCCACCAAACATGGCTGAGGGAAACTGTTTTTATCCTCACTGATGGCAAGGGAAGGCTCTTGTGGAAGCAGCATTTGCTGGTTTACGCTCTTCAGGTATTTGTACTAACCTTTCAGAGT
>JAUBOD010000228.1:163140-178814 GCA_032353885.1 Nothura maculosa | reverse complement strand
GGAAGGGCCTTGGAGAGCGAGCGCCGTGCGGTGCCGCCGCGCGGCACAGGGCACGTGGGCTCCGTGCGGCTCCAGCACCAGGGGAGGGGTGGCGGTGGCCAGGCACCCAGGCACAGGGGCAGGGCGGTGGTGACCGGGTGCATGGGGCTGATACTCTCATGAAATGGGAACGGGCACTGACAAAACCTGTTCGATACACAATACACCGGAGCATAGGGAATCCTGGCAGACCTGCCATGGTTTTAGGAAGAATGCTGGCAGCTGGCATTCATCGCGGGATACACGGCTCTGTGTTCCTGTGTGTTAATAGAGGTCGTTAGCTCAGAGCTCCCTATCTGTAGCGTTGGAAGGCACAGTGAGCAGCACTGGGTTCTCCGTGCCCGCGTTCCCCATGTCCCTGGCCCCGTGTCCCGCGCACTCGGCCCTGCCACCCCTGCCCCAGTGTCATCGCCACTTTCTTTTTGCCTTCTAGACTGATCAATGGCCAACAAGGAATTACTATTAAAAACTATAGCACCAGATCCCTTCTCACTGTTACCAATGTGACAGAGGAGCACTTTGGCAACTACACGTGTGTCGCTGCCAACAAGCTCGGCACCACCAATGCCAGCCTGCCTCTGAACCGTAAGTACGCGCGGCTCGGCTGTGCCGGCTGGGCAGCACCGCTGCGGCGCGAGCCCGGCCGCCCCGCGCTGTGCCGCGTGCCCAGGGCTGCGGAGGCGGGGAGCAGAGCCCGCCTCGCCGGGGCACCGCGGCGCGCGCTCGCGCGGCCGGGCTCTCCAACAGCTGCCCGGAGAGCTGTAACCGCGAGCGCCCGGCCGTCTGGCAGCAGCATCGAGCGCTGCACGCGGCTCAGCCTCAGCGCTCACCTCTGTGTGTTTCACTCGCTCTGAGACTGGAAGAGAACCTAGAACACGTGGGACAGAGTTATTTTCCTTTTGTAAGCACCAGTGCCATGTTAAACCTCACAGGGAGCTGGGAGACAGGAAGGGGACGCAGCCTGGTTCTGCTGCCCTTGCTAGACGCACAAGGTTGTGACTGCAAGGCCATGATACAACACCTCACCCTAGAATACAGATTTCTAAATTCCGTGAAAACAAGAATTTGTTTGCAAAAGTTGCTGATGTGTGTTTCAGATGGTAGCTAACCGTTCAGTTTGTGAGTGGCCACCCTTCCTCACTCATGGCTTGTGCTGAAATGATCTAGAAAGAGAGTTTCTCTTTGCAGAAACTCCCTGAGTAGTGACAAGTTAAATACGAAATACTTATTTAATCCTTTGGAGTGAATTCCATCTTGTAAAAAGCTACTTAGATTTTATTTTGTTGGCAATCACAGAGAGCTTGACATATGCTCTGATTCAGGTGTGTGTGGAGGAACAGTAAAGTAATTAATGGTTAATTGCTACATAAGACTGTCAAATATAGGATTGTAAAAATAATTTCATCAGCATGTTACTTGACATGAAAAGTTAGAAATGAGACGTTGATGTCTTAAAGCGAGGCTGCTGAAAGCAGTCGCTGCAGGTGTGCGGCGCGCGGGCGCTGCCCAGGGTGCTGCCGCTGGGAAGGGTGCGGAGCCGCTGGGAGGAATGCGCTTGCAGGGGCGCTTGCAGGGTGAGCAGGGCGGGTTCAGAAGAGGTGAGAGGAAACAAGGGCTGGGGAAACTGCGCCATGGAGAGGCTGGGTAGAAGGAGGGACTGGAGAGACCAGGCAAAGCTGAGTGCCCCTCCTGCGAGAGGCCTCTGGCGTCGGTCCTTGCAGGAGAGGGGATCCCAGAGGATCCGCCCAAGCTTATGGACCTGTCTCGGCACTCACTCGTGCTGCTCAGCAGCTCAGCTGCTGGTGACCTGCAGGAAGCCAGGAAAGACGGCGTTCCCGTTTGCATGCAGGGGCGCTAAGAGTGGATGCACAGAGTTAAACCTGCAAACGAGCTTCCTAAGGAGGCTGCAGCATAAACACTAATTAACCCCGGCTTTGAATCAGCCCGTACCGAGCGCTGGGAATTCAGCGAGCCTTTAATGGAGACACCTCCAGCTATGTTTTCCTTAATTACACCTGCAGCTTTATGTGTCGAGATTTTGACTGTGTTTTTATATATATATATACATGTATATAATAAACTAGGGATTTATAAAAGCTTACTGTTCTCAGGATTTGTCTAAACCTCAGAGGAAAAACCCTAGCAGCAGATGCTTAGGTATTGCTCATAATAGCTGAAATGCTTGGTGCAAAGACCTGTGCTGATTTTTTTCAGAAATGTACTTTTTTCCCCAACATATTACTACAAGTAACAAAGCTGCCATCACTACTTTAAAATGATTTGCAAGACTAATCTAAATTTTACTGTGCAGTAAGGAACTCTTGCAGTTGCAGTCCCTTTCAATAAATCATTGCCTTGTAAAACACTCGGATGTTTAGAGCAGTCATCCTGTGCACTAAGGTGCCGGGCGCGGAGCGGGGCTGTTCCACAGAACTGCCGTTTATTTGGACTGTAAAGTGCGCCCGTGTACGAGTCGCTCTCAGCGCTGATGCAATGGCCGAGCTCTCCGTGGTGTTGCACATCCACAAGGAAGTGCCTGCCGCGTGGAAGAAGCCGGCTTTGGAGCACGGAGCATGGGGCCAGCCGGGCACTGTCTAGAAGGGCAGGAGCCCTCGTGGCTCTGCAGCTCTGATTCACGGCGCTAGGCAGTCCCGTACTTGCCCTCATCGCCAGCTGCTCTTCGGTCGGGGTTTACTTGGATTTATCTTTTTCAGCAAGTTAATTTACCTTTCTTGGTAACCCAGATTCCTCATAGTATTAGGGCAATATATTACATAAAGTAAAGCAAGTCTGTTTTAAGGTATTTTCTTCCAAAGGAATGACCGAGTGGATGAAGTTTAAAAGTGAAGCGGCAGTTTTGCAAAGCTGAAAAAGGCTCTCCTTGAATTCAGAGCGCTTCCCAAGGGAGGGCTGTTCCCTGACTCCTTTTGGGGAAGGGCGAGGTGCTCCCGCGATGCTCGTCGCGCCGAGCGGTGTCAGCGGCGCCGTGGGACCGCGGGCAGTGTCTGAGCGGCGCCATGGCCTGTTGTGCCGCGCGGCTGCTGTTGGGCTGCGCGGGACACGGCGCCCACACTGAGCACCCTGCACCGTGAGGATGTCCTGGGGAAACAGCGGGTCCGGACCCAGGCTAGGGGCGGTCGCTGTGCCACGAGCTGCGCTGTGAGGACACAGAGTAGTCCCAAGAGCCGGGGACACGAGCGTGTCGTGCCCTGAGTAGATAGATGCCGGTGAACGTGGGGGATTCCTGGCCACGAGCACAGGGCGGCTGCCGAGCAGCGCCTGCCGGAGCACGGGAAAGCAACCTCAGTAACTCCCCCAAAGCTCGGCAAGGTCCCCGCGGGGTCTGGCTTCCCGGGCACAGAGGTGCTCCCGAAGGCTCAGGAGCCGTGGACAGTGTATTTGCAATATCCTAGTGACATTTCATCTGCTAGAGGAGAGTCCAGGCTCTGGAGTCACATTTAAAATTCAGAAGCTGCTCGGATTCTGCATTGGAAGAAGCAGCAGAAGAGGAAGCAGAGCTGCCCAGTAGTCATCCCTGTTCTGCAGAGTGCTTGGTGGCTGGGCACTAATGCTTAAATAACATGTAATTTAATATTTTACATCCCAGCACTCTCACCATGAAAAAGTTACCCTTAAATTGACTGGGCAAATCTGAACAAGCATGAGTGAGTCCTTTGAGCTGCACACGAGGTTTATTGTAGCCCCTTGATTTGTATGCTGGACTTCCCTGCCTTCATGCAGGGCATTTGCAGTGCACATCTCTTGGTTGCCCTTGGTGTTGAGCAGCTCCCCTAAAGGCAATAGAAGCAGCTGCTCCCTGTGCCTGCGGGCTCGGGGCTGGCTCTGCAGGCTGGGGAGGCGCTGGGCGCCCCAGCCCGGAGCTGGTCCCGGTGCCGGCCGGCGCGCGGCTGCGGCTCCTCGGCAGCCCTCACCCCGCGGCACCACGGGGCTCCGGCCTTCCTCGGGCCTCCTCCCTTCCTCCTTCAACTCCTGATAGAGATGTGCAGCTCAATTAAGTTTGCGTTTGTAGAAACTGCAAGATGGGCTATGAATTTCATCATGATGTTGGCACGTCTTGCCATGTAATTTATAGAGATTTGTAACGATTCATTTGATAGACATTGTCTGTGGATTCCAGTTCACCGGGGATCAGCGGAACCGTAATTACACAGTAATTATCAAATAACTTCCTCCCCAACGGCCGTGTCGGTGGGATCAAGCTGGGCCCCGGGCTGTGCAGTGTCTTGGGACAGGGGTTGCCCTGCGCAGAACCCAGGCGGCCGCATGTTACAAACTGTGCACGGGTTGGGTGGCTCCAATTCCTGAGTCATTTTCTCCTTCTAACTTGGGTGGCTGCTTTAGAGTGCACTCTTTTCCTGCACCTGCCTGGAAATGTGCTGTACTTCCAATAATCTTGTCAAAAAAAATAAGTGCAGGTAGAAACAGAGGTGGCGACTAATGTAAAGCGTTTGATGGCTACAAATACAAAATGCCCCAGATCAATACCTGTCCAGATAAAAGAAGTGCTGAGGCCCTCCAGAACGCTTTGTTCTGTTTTAGCCTGGCAGGATGCAGCCGAGGGCTCTGGAAGCGCAGGGGAGCTCGGCTGTGGGTGCCGGGGCTGGCGGTGCCGCGGGCAGCGCCCATGCAGGGTCACACGGAGCAGGAGGCCGCGGGCAGCGCGTGGGCAGCGCCGGCCACGCCGCCTTCCCCGCCAGGGCGGCTCTGCGTCCCACCAGCCCGTGACCACCGGTACCTCTGTGGCCGCACGTCTGCCTTGGCAGCATGGGAGGGAGCTCACCTGGGAGATCCACAGAATCCATATGGCTGGAAAAGACCTTGAGGCTCATTGAGAGCATTCAAAACCCCATCCCCACCTGCTCGGCACTGTCCCCGAGCGCCTTGTCCACATCTCCCTTTGGCACTGCCAGGGACGGTGCCAGCGCCTCTTCCCTGCGCAGCCTCTTCCAGTGCTCCCCGCTCCTACCTGGTAGACGTTGCCAGCCCCGGCAGTGCTCGGAGCTGGGGGCCGTTACCTCTGCACATAGCTTGGCTACAGCATTTGGAAACTGCGGAAGTTTCCAAATTTCCAAACGGAAGATTCCCGGGGCACTGCACGTCAGGAGCAGGAGCACCTGGACGCAGCAGCCGGATGGGCCGCACGGGAGGCACTGTCGCCCCGTGCCCGTGGCAGGCGCCCGGCCGGAGCCTGCGCGGAGGCGCAGGGCCCTGGCCCCGCTGCCGCAGCTGCCACGGGGGCTGCGCAGCCTGCGCTGCCCCGAGCACGGGAGCAGAGCTGCTGAGGACAGCCCTGCTCGTCCCGCGCGGGGAGCGCAGGGATGCGAACGCCTTCTTGCCTCTGCATTATGCATGGCGTCCCTGCTTATGCATGAAGGACCCAAGTACAAGGACTTGGACTACTTAGTCCCTTTCCCTGCATCTCATTGTGATCTCAACCGCCATCAAAATTACTAAATCAGATGTTTTCTCTGGAAAAATCTGAGGCGGGAATGAAGCCCTAGTATACAAATGGTGCTTGCCCTTGTTGAGCCACCGGGTAAGAGCCCCGAGGGCAGCGTTTGCAGCGTGGCCGCAGCCTTGCGGCTCCTGTCACACCGTGGCCCCGGCTGCTGGGCCCTGCTGGGATGGCCCCTCACGCCCTGCAGGCTTTGCTCTCCTCGCCCCTGCTCTTGTTAGTGCTTCTCTCCTAAATAGCAGTGCAAAGAGGTGCCCGTGAGGGGAACGTAAACCTGTCACCTTGTAGTAAAAGATCAAACTGTATAAATAAAGCCAACTATCAATGGGCAATTAAGGTGTAACAGCTCAGATCTGTAAAAGAGCTCAGATTGTAACTGCAAGGTATTAACAGGGAGTAAAAGATACGGAAAAAATTAAGGTCATCTCTTGGTCCCAATACACTCACACTTTCACCCAAAAGAGTTTGCATTAAACATGTTTTTTCCCATTTACCATTGCAGTCAAACAGTCTTTGGCTTATGAAGGCTTAAAGAGCTTTATTTCAAAATAAATCATTAATCTTTAGCATAGCTGATACAGACCAGAGAAGATTACATTAAATTACCCTTGCTAATTACGAAAGGTCATAAATGAAACTAGTTATGAGAGTCTTTTTAATTAGTTCATATGTTAATATTTGGTTGCCAGTTGCATTTTGGAGCAGTGATTAATTCCTCCATTATGCGGGGACTCTATAAATATTGCATCAAATCCATGAGGAGCAGCATTCCTGGCGCCTTCAGCAAGCACCTATAGAACACCTGCATCATAGAGTACCTGTGTCACAAAGCTGTGCTGTGATGTAGGGTGTGTTGAGGTCAATGTATACAGTATATGAATATTTAATCTTAGTTTTTGAAATCATTTGTGGTAGGAAAAGTCACAAGATTTTAAATTGAACATAGTTGGCTAGTGATGGGTATCTGGAAGGCGGAACACCAACGCGAGCTAGAGTGAGGTTGGAAATGAAACGGGAACGCGTCCCGACGGGGCGGGCCTGTCGCTGCAGCCGCTGTCTTTCCTCCAGTCAATCTCGCTGCAGTTCTTTGCTCCTCATGAAAACGGGTGAGTCCTAGGGAGCGCCGGGCAGGTGAGCACTCGTGGGCACCCTGTCCTGCAGTGGGATATCCAGGAACATTTTACAAGAGGAGCCTCATGTTTGCTGCCAGGGTCATTTCACACGTGGCCTCCAAGTGCTTGAAGAAATGCAGGAAATGGTGTTAAAACGTTGAGGGCTCCCGAAATTTCCCTGTTTGATGTTCCTGTTCATCCTAGCTTTGGTAGCATGGGCTACATTTCCAGGGACCGGGGTGAAGAAGTGGACAAGGCGTTAAATTATGTCTGAGGCTTGTAAAGCCTCGCTTTTCATGCTGAAACACAGGATTTCAGTGTCGCATGTGAGCGCTGTGGTGATAACAGGGAATATTGGTGTATTTTCCAACCTGTCTCCCATCCCGCTGGGCAGCCGGACACCGGCGCCTCCCGTGTCTCCCCGGGCTGTTCGGGTGAAGAATCCGCTTGTCCCTGCAGGATGGGGGCCCGGCGCTGGGGCTGCTGCTCGCGCTGCCTCCGAGGCTCTTGTCCCACGAGGGTTTCTGCATGGCCCATATTCACCCACCTCTTGGTATAAATTGTGGGGCGGCACCAGAGATTGCAGTGTTTGCAGCAACATCTTAGTTTATCAGTGAGGATCTATCTTAATGCATCACTGACAGACATCTCGAAACTTCGGGTGCGTTTTGGAGACTGAAATACTTTATTTATATCAACAGAATTATCAGTGCTGTAAATCTGATTTTTATTCCGTCAATGCTTAGAGCAGCTTCATAACTTTCTCTTGTTGGTAAACACATTTGCAGTTTTCCCTAGGATCAATTTTGCATCATGTTATCCTGCAAGGTAGTTGCAGGGGGAAAGCCCAGCCAGGAGGGGAGCGTTGGGCGGCAGCCACTCGCTCCGTGCTGCGCACCGGCCCCATCGAGGGGCTGCTGGTTCCCTCATTAGTGACTTGATAGAGTCCAGATATGGGCAGTGATCTTTTGAGCTTGGTAATTTTGGTAAATGTTTTTTATTAAGAGCTGCACTGCTGCAGTGAAATGGCAGCTTGCCTCTGCAAGATGGATTGGGGCTGGGATTTTAATTTTGCTTAACACTATCCAAAGCTAATAAGAAGACACCGAATAATTAATTTAAAGCAGAGCTACAATGAAAAGCCGTAGGTTAATACATCCTTACCCTGGGTGCGGGGGAACCTTGTCCGCTGTGAAATCCTGTTTGGTGTTTGTGCCAGGCGTGGTGAAGGGCAGGCACAGCGGCCAGCGCGCACGGGTGCGTGTGCCTGTACCTGTCTGTGTGTGTGCCTGTACCTGTGTGCCTGTACCTGTGTGCGTGCCTGTGCGTGTGTCTGTGTGTGTGCCTGTACCTGTCTGTGTGTGTGCCTGTACCTGTGTCTGTGTGTGTGCCTGTACCTGTGTCTTTGTGTGTACGTATTTCTGCACCCGGCTGTGCGTGTGCCTGTACCTCTGTGCAGGCCTGTACCTGTGTGTCTCTGCCCATACCTCTGTCTGAGTGTGTGCCTGTACTGGTGCGTGTACCAGTGTGTGTGCCTGTGCATGTTCCTGTGCGCGTGCCTGTACCTGTGCGTGTGCCTGTACCTGTGTCTGTGTGTGGCTGTACCTGTTGGGGTGTGTGTGCCTGTACCTGTGCATGTCCCTGTGCGCGTGCCTGTCCCTGTGCCTGTTAGTGCGCATGTACATGTGTGTGCCTGGACCGGTACACATTCCTTTGCATGTACCTGTGCACGTCCCTGTGCCTGTGCGTGTGTCTGTGCCCGTACCAGTGCGTGCACCTGTACCCGTCTGTGTGTTTGTCCCTGGGTGTTTGGCTGTGCGTGCGCCTGTACCTGTGTCAGTGGGTGCACCTGGGCCTCTGCGTGTGTGCGTGCATGTACCTGTGCCTGTGCCTGTGTGTGTACCCGTACCTGTATGTCTACCTGTGCCTGTGTGTGTACCTGTTTACTGTCTCGTGCTGTACTTGTCTTCTGTGTGATTAACGCCCAAATGTTCTCTTTTTTTTTCCTTTTTCCCTTTTTGTAGAAATTATTGAGCCTACTACCTCTAGCCCCGTCTCGAGCCCAGGTCAGTACCACCTTCCTCTGCCAAGGATGTCTGGGCACTTTTTCTGTGGGAACTGCCCCTCTGCCGCGCTGTCACAGAGCTGGCGCGTGGCGGGCAGGGCGGCGCTGGGGCCTCTGTCTGTCTGTGCATTCCCCGCTCTGCCTTTCCTCGTGCCGTAGATGTGGCTTTGTTCTTGAATCTGCCCTTTTGTGAACCCCTCCTGGCTGGTTTCCTTGTCGCCCAGTGCCTGGGTCTGTGCAGTGGGTGTGTGCAGGCTCGTGCAGCTGTGCAGGGATGTGCAGCTGTGCAGGGATGTGCAGCTGTGCAGGGCCATGCAATGACACAGAGCCATGCAATGACACAGAGCCATGCAGTGACACAGAGCCATGCAGTGACACAGAGTCATACAGTGACACAGAGCCATGCAGTGACGCAGAGTCATGCAATGGTGCAGGGCAATGCAGCTGTGCAGGGCCAAGCAGTGACACAGGGCCATGCAGTGACACAGAGCCATGCAGTGACACACAGTCTCGCAATGGTGCAGGGCCATGCAATGACACAGGGCCATGCAGTGACACAGAGCCATGCAATGACACAGGGCCATGCAGTGACACAGGGCCATGCAATGGTGCAGAGCCATGCAGCTGTGCAGAGCCATGCAGCAGCGCAGAGCTTGCCTGAGGAGCGCACGGTTATGTCTGTAATAGAAAGGTAGATGTTTAAAGTGCACCCCAAAAGGCCATGGTGACCACAGCAAATACCTACCCTGAGAGTGCTGCAGCCTCAGGAAAGAGCAATGGGAAAAGATAAGCAAGGAGAGACTCCGGTGAGCTGCAAGGAGGGGGAGGCGTCAAGGCCCCGTGCTGCAGCGAGGGGCTCCGTGCAGCCGAGCCCGGGCTCTGCAGCGTGGCCGCTCCCTTCCCTCTGCTCCCCATGGCCTCCTGTGCAGACACGTCCCCACCCTGGGACTCCTCACCTTGCCGGAGACTACAGAGCAGTTAAAGATGAACAAGAACTTCTTTCCAATGCCCCGGGAGCCGCGGAGGGGGCGGCAGCGGCGGCGCTGGGGCCGCTCGGGGCTGCCCTGTCCCTGTCCCCGGTGCCGCGCTGCTCCGCGTGCCCCGCGCTGCTCCGCGTGCCCCGCGCTGCTCCGCGTGCCCCGCGCTGAGCGGTAGCGGCGCTTCCTGGGGGTGAGAGAAAAGCCGCAGCTCTTGGGAATCCTAGAGGATTTCTGTGAACAGATTCAACCTGAAAACCCCAAGAAGCAGTTTCGTAGGTGTACGCTGAGCTCAAAGGCTAAAAGCATAAAAAAGAATTAAACCTCAGAGAGTCACTTAAGAATAAAAAGAACCTCTATGAGCATGACGATGCTGCTCAGCATCGTTGTCAGTGGCAGACTCACTGCTTGATCCAGAGCCTCCTTAGTGACTTGTCTGGGATCTCTTGTTAAGCCACAAATGCATGTTGGAATATATCTGAAGAGAATAAACAAGAAGCATTGTTGTCATGTGGAGATCTGAATATACAGCAGGCTGGGCAGACAGCACAGCGCTGCGTTCACAAGAGCTTCCCTTAATTGCACTTAAAAAAAAGGGAAAAAAAAAGGCAGCATAAATCCATTATTAAAGCAAAACGTAGCTGCTGCTTTGTTTACCAGCACTGCAGTTTTTTCCTGTGTTCCGCAGTTTCCTTTGTGCTGTTGTCTCCAGCCAGCCGTTTACTGGGTTGCGCTGTGCTGCCCGCCCGAGCTGGGGCTCCCGGGGCTCCCGCTGCCCGGCCGGGCGCGGCGCCGCTCCTGCCGCCCCGGCCTCCCGCCCCGCCGCAGCGCCCGGCCCTGCTCCTCTGCAGCAGGAGTACGGCAAAGGCTGCTCTGGCGCGGCACGCAGGCTCCGAATCATGAGGGCGCAAGGATGCACGTTGCACATCAGCTAGAGCGCATACAAGAGAAAGTATATGTGTAAAATTTTATTACACAAGTTATTAAATACTTTATAGATACTCATAAGCAAAAAATACTGCAGCAACATTCCCCAAATGTCTTTACCTAGGAAAGTCATTTTTTTCAAACCAAAGTATACAAAGAGCTTTGAAGGCACAGCCAGCAAGGTGAGCATATGTGAGAGCGGGTGTCCCATCCCAAACGCGACTCCACAAGCCCTGAGAAAGCCGTTATTCCCAGCAGGAGAGCAGTGCCGTGTGCCAGCCAGCGTGCTTTCCCAGCGCTCCCGGGTTCCTGCACGTGCGTTTGCTCCCTCTTGTAGGCACCAGCGCCCGGGGAAGCTGCTGCAGCCCTGGGGCGGCTGGAGCCTCGTGCCCGCTGCTGCAGCACAGGGGCTCCTGGCTGCTCCCCTTGCAGCACAGTGCACTCGCAGGAGGCTCGAGGAGCCCTGGCGATGCTGCTGGATCCATGCAGCTGATTAAGTAACAGTGAGAGGTCAGAGAGGGTAATTGAGGAATCGTCTTTAATTAAAGGTTTCACATATTACAAGGCACTGTTCCAAAGCTGGCCTTGGGGACAGGGACTTGAGCTGTTCTGCGTGCACGGGAGCAGTGACTGGTGCCTGGATGAGCGCTGCGGGCGGCATTGCCTGCTCCCCTGCACCCCGTGGGTGCTGCGGGCAGCATGGGCAGCGACAGCAGGAGCCTGTGGGAGCTCTTCCCAAACGAGGCAAGGATGTGATGGCTGAGAGAAACCAGCTCCTCACTGCCCTCCCTGTCCTGCGCTTGGCACCTAAATCACCCTTCAGAAAACATGAAAAAAAGACACGGGCTCTTTTGTCCCGGATAGTGGGAGAGCACCTGGAGTGCTGGGTCACTCTGCGGCGGGAGCTCGACGTGCCGAAGGGCTTCAGCACTCAGGGGAGCTGCGCTTCCATCCAGGCGCTGAAATTGGGTAAATGTTTCTGTTTGAGGAAAATGCATGTTTCAAGTAACTCGCAGCATGAACTCATGACATTCTGCAGTGCTGAAAGACTGCATCATTTCAGAAGACCATTTGAACCCAGTAAATCATAAATATGTTATTCACTGCTTGCTGAATAAATGCATCACTTAATATCAGAAAAGCTGCTCTCAATCATAAAGTGAAAACCAGGATTAGAAATAGGTCGTTTTTAGTCCATTGATTTCCTCCTCTCTAAACCAGTATGTAAAATGCAAGAATATTTTTTCTGATGATGTATAACTGCCTAGACGTCTCTCGTGGAGGATTTCAATATTAATGAGTTATTCCCAAAGCTGGGAATTCCGCTGAAGCCCAAAGCTGCCCCGAGCCCCCCCATTGCGGGGGCGATGTGGGGACGATGTGGGGGTCTCACGGGGCCGGTGCTGGGGACGCTGGCGTTGGGTCCCCGTGGCTGCAATGGGGCTTCCTGGCCCTGGCTCGGCCGCAGCGCAGGCTCCTCCTGTGCACTGGGGAGAAGCTTCAGCACATCATAGGGTTGTCAAAGCTTGGACATGTTGCAAAATGGCAGAACTAGATACATTGGGGACTTTTTGCATCTTCATCTCAGTGCAGTTCAGAGCGTGTCCGCCTCGGCCTCGGTGCAGTCGGTGGGAGCAACCCCAGAGAGGCTCTGGGCACCTGGATCTCCTCCCCTGCAGCCCTGGGTAATTCCCAGTCAAGCACAGACAGCCGGGCTAGAGATCCCTTTTCAGAGGCGGTCTGGGGGCAGCGATCCCGCTGTTGAGCTTCTGTTCTGGGCCTGCAGCTGCAGCCAAGCACTGTGCTGGGCCGCGGGTGGCTGCAGACGTAACCCCGAGCTCGGCAAGCGCGACCCCATTAAGGTGACTCTGGAAGGTGCCGGTGCACGATGATATTTCACGCTGTTGGTGCGTGCTGCATACATGCAGCAGCGCCACGTTCCTGTCCTTCAGCAGCTTTAAAACAGGAGGGAAAGCGCACAGCATAAACTGTCCAATTTGCAGCATTGACAGTACAAGACATAGCAAAGCTACTGGAAGAGAATTTGCATCCAGGGACATGTTGTAGTTGAGGAAGAGACAAGTGGGAGATTCCAGAATGTGATTCATGAGCTAAAGGCAGCAGTATTTGTTTGTATTTGTCACATAAGGCTGTGTCTTATGTGCAGAAAAGGCTGACTAAAATAGTTGCAGCAGGAATAGTTGTAGCAGGAATACCCGTGCGCATCTCCGTGTGGGCGAGCTGCCCTGCGGAGCCTGCTCCTTCTCCCGGGCCGGCCGAGCCCTCACCCCGTTCACGCTCCGGAATCCGCCTTGCTCCCAGCTGGCCTGCCGGTAAAGCGGGCGCAGAGGGTCGCAGGGGCAGCACCAGGGGCCTGTGGTCCCTGGGGGTGTTGGCTGCCCGAGTGCTGAATGCCCCTCTAAAGATCTTCATTGAGTAGGAAGTTTTGCAAAATACTTCACCCTTTTTCAACTGCATATTAGCAGGACAACTAGCAAATAGGATATTAGGATATTAGCAAAAATACTTATTAGCAGGATGCTACGTGCTAGCAAGGTGCAGAGCTGGTTTATTTGTGTGACTCCTCCGCATCCTTCTGTTGGACACAGACCCCGTGGCGGCAGCGCTGGGGCAGGACTGCCCAGAGCAGGTACGGGGTGGTGGGGAGCAGCGCCGGGCAGGTTGGGTGCAGCAGGACTGGGGTGAGGCAGGGCCAGCGGGGCGGCTGCCTCGGCCCCCCGCGCCCCGGAGAGCTGGCGCTGCCGTTTACATCATCCCTCGCGCTCTCCTGAGGAGACTCTGACCATGGGCAACCCAATGGATACCAGCATTTCCCCGCAGCAGAATGCCATGGACTAAGGTTTGGGGTTTAATACATGTGCGGAACTGGAGCAACATGTACTGGAAAAGTGTAACTGGAAGGGAAAAAAATTTAAGAAAGCAGCAGAGTAGCTGAGTGCAGAAAGACACTCTCAAAGTCATCTAATAGAGATGATTTTAGAAGACTTGGCTGTCAGCTCCTCTGGCAAAACTCCCTTTCGTATGCAGAGTCACCAAAAAAGGCAGGAAAGTTTGTGCTGCGCTGTTTAACTTAGCACTCGGGGTCAGGATCAGGAGAAGGATGTTGAAACTATCCAGAAATCGTAAAGGTCTGTGCAAAAAATTATCATTAATAATACGTTATATGACATTGCCTGGCTGTAGCAGAGCCAACAAAATCTTAATGATATATGAGAACTATTAATAGGGAATACTCTGAATACACAGATTTAATATGCTGCTTAATTCAAGAGTTTATTTCTAATGTCACACTTCATTTTGAGAAAAATGATTCTGACAACCAATCATTTAAGATATTGAAAGAATACTTTACAAAAGGTCATAAGTATAAATATTTTCCCTATTAGCTGCTAATAAATTCATTTCCTATAAAAATTACAAGGTTTAGCTAATATCTTCAAAGCTATTTACAATATTTCAGCACAAATGGTAACCTCTAATTACCAATATAAGTTGTAAATAATTGTCAAGTGTGACGATGAGCCAAATATCCTATGAAATTAAAGTAATTAGTTCCCACGTTAGATTTTTCTCTCACATTAAAATGCTCAAGCTCTTCTTAGGTGCAAGAGCAGCAGAGGAAGAGGCACGGGTGCCGCTGCAGAGCTGCTGTCCAGACTGTGCGAGGCCATAGAGCGCCTTGCCCCTGGACACGTTGAACACAGTGTTGAGCCTTGCCCTTGGACACGTTGAACACAGTGTTGAGCCTGGTCCTTGGACATGTTGAACGTAGTGTTGAGCCTTGCCCTTGGACACGTTGAACAGTGTTGAGCCTGGTCCTTGGACACGTTGAACAATGTTGAGCCTTGCCCTTGGACACTGGCGTCTTGCCCTTCAACAGGGGCACGTGGCTGTTGGACAAGGGCGCATTGCCCTGGAGTGAGGAGGTGCTGCCCTTGAATGAGGACATGTTGTCTTTGAATGAGGGCACATGGCCCTCGCATATACGTGCGTTGCCCTTGAACGAGGGTGGGTCGTTGTTGAAGGAGGGTGGGTCGTTGTTGAAGGAGGGCACGTTGACGTTGCACGAAGGTGCGTTGCCGTTGAACAAGAGCGTGTTGCTGTTAAAGGAGAGTGTGTTGCCATTGATCAAGGGTGGGAGCCCATGCGCCAGCAGCCCCACACAGCACACAAAATACTGCTCCTTCGCAGCAACACAGCCCTGGTGAGTCCCCCTACTCCCAGCTGCTTTCCTGCAGAACTGCCGGAGCCAACACTGCTTGGCCAGGTGCAAGTGACTGTTTTTGCAGAAGAGCAGGTTCTTCTGGCAGGTTCTGGCTCGGGACACACGTGTGAAGCAGCGGCTGGACGGGCATCGGGACACCCTGTGTTCTGTGTGGGTTCTGTGCGGGTCCAGCACAGGGCCCATGCTCAATGCTCACGCTGCCGGGGATATTTTGAGCTCTTTTAATTAATCTGCCACCGTTTTGCCAGGGTAGTATTTTGTCTTTGAACATACTTTCCATAAAGATGTTTAAGGGTCCGTATCAAATTAAAGCAAACACAGATTGGAAATGGGGCCTTGGTGACTGAAACAAGCAGTGGTTGGTTTTGGTGCACACCAGCACACACACACTCCTGCACACACAGTGCACAGCACGTTCCCATTCCACAGCCGGCTGCTAGCTGGACTTTGTGAGATCACTGATGATGACTGTTTCGGTGCCAGCACTTGGGGCTGAGGGTGCCCGCCCTGACTTCCTCGACCGATTTCCTCCGCTGGGATGCACCGGGCAGTTAAGCGTAGGTTGGTGTACGTGGGTGTGCATGGGTGTGCACGGGCGCACGTGGGTGTGTGTGGATGTGCGTGAGTGCACCTGGGTGTGCGTGAGTGGACGGGGGTGTACCTGGGTGTGCGTGGGTGTACCTGGGTGTGCGTGGGTGTACCTGGGTGTACTTGGATGTACGTGGCTGCGGGAGAGCCGTGGCAGTGCAGGCAGCAGCGCCTCTGCAGCGCCCCACGTCGCGGCCAAACGCTGCAGAACTGCTTAAATTATCAGCACTTGCCAAGTGTTACT
>JAUBOD010000228.1:144466-158592 GCA_032353885.1 Nothura maculosa | reverse complement strand
TTAGTGTGGCGGGAAGGATCCCGGTTGTGTGGTGTTAGCGCAGCTGGAACCAGCGGTCGGGACCATCCCCATGGCTGTGTTAGTGTGGCGGGAAGGATCCCGGTTGTGTGGTGTTAGCGCAGCTGGAACCAGCGGTCGGGACCATCCCCATGGCTGCGGTAGTGCAGCAGGATCGATCCCCGTTGTTGTATTAGTGCAGCTGGAACGATTCTTGTCCCTGCATTAGCGCAGCCAGAGCGAGCCCTGTTGTTACATTAGTGTGGCTGGAACCGGCGGCCGGAACGATCCCCATCGCTGCCGTATTGGCCAGAATGGTCCCCATCACCGCGTTAGTGTGGCCAGGATGATCGGCCGGAATGATCCCTGTCACTGCGTTACCGTGGCCGGAATGATCCCGGTCGCTGTGTTAGCGCGGCTGGAATGATCCCCAGACAAGATAGCCAGCAGACGTGATAATCGTGACTGTTACGAATTGTTTTCTCAGTTGTTTCTTCAAAATAGAGTTACATATGTTACAACAAACACATGCTGTTACTTCAACACACAAGGCATTGTATTAAAGAAGGTAAAGATAATTTCTTCAGAGAGACTGAAAATGAATTCATTTCATTTAGCTTAGCTTTGCTTAGCTTTGGGTAAGCAAAGTTTCAGTCTGGCCTCTAAAGTGATAGGCAGAGATAGAGAACGTTTTCCCACAGTGCATTCAACTTCCATTGATTTCAATAGGGATTTTAATGCTCAGTAACTTATAAACAAATGAATTATTCAGGTGCTTACATAGAATGCACTCATCTAATGCTAAGTACTCGGGTTTTTAAATGTTTGCATTGATAATGATTTATTCTCATTAAAACAAAAGGCAATATGTACTTGGTTTTGTGGCATGTTTTTTCTTGGTATTTTTGCAGCATTTTATTGTGTTTTCGGAAGAATGAGTTCATTGCTGTGCAACATGACATGAGAATGAAGCAAACTGAAGCATTTTGGGATGCGGGGTAGAGTTCTGGCTTAACGGCTCGTTCTTGTCTCTGCAGCCCCCAGTACGGCCCAGTACGGGATTCCCGGCGCGGCCGAAGTGGTCTTCTCCTGCTGGTCCCTTGTGTTGACACTGTCCTCTCTCACCAGCATATTCTACCTGAAGAACATCATTCTGCAACACGTGTAAAGAACCATAAACGGCTTCCAAGGAGTCTCCGAACGGGCTGATGGCTGGATCCAATCTGGTAGAGTTTGTTAAAAGCAGCGTGGGATATAATCAGCAGTGCTTACATGGGGATGATCGCCTTCTGTAGAATTGCTCATTATGTAAATACTTTAATTCGACTCCTTTTTTTGATTAGCTGCATTACCTTGTGAAGCAGTACACATTGTCCTTTTTTAAGACGTGAAAGCTCTGAAATTACTTTTAGAGGATATTAATTGTGATTTCATGTTTGTAATCTACAAGTTTTCAAAAGCATTCAGTCATGGTCTGCTGAGTTGCAGACTGTAGTTTACAAAAAAAAAGAATATTGCAGTAAAAATGTGCTTCTTTAAGGCTGCAATACAAACATTCAGTTCCCTTCTTAAATAACATTCTATCCACATTTACACAGAAGCATTTTTTCTTTTTTTGATTAAAAAAATCAAAAAAAATGCCTTCAAAATATTTCTTCAAAATGTTACACATATCTAGATTTTCTTCTAGCATGATATTCAGGTTTCAAGAATGAGCCTTGTATTATAACTGCATTGTGCAGTACTGCTTTTTTGGTTCCCTTTTCTTTCTCCTGCCAATTCAGCATGGGTGTGCCTTTATAAAATACTCCTTTTCTCCTCCTCTCCAACAAATCCGGAATGTGTTTTGAGAATTGCCGAAGCATCCTTTTGAGCGTAGCTGACCTCCAGTTGAGGACAAAGGTGCTACCGGGGAGCAGATCCCTCTGCCTGCAGCCCGGCAGGTCGGGCGCTGCTGCAGGCCTGGCTGCGAGGTGCTGTGTTGAGGCCAGCAGTCAAGGACAGCACCAAAGCCTTTCCATTCTTTCCATAGACTGCCACTAATCAGTAGGTGGTCTCTGTTACAACAAGTGTCCCCATTACCAAGTAAAACACACAGTATTTTTGGACACTGCGTGAATGTAAAAGTTTTTCCCCAAGTCATTCTAAATCAAAACCCTTAAGTGGCTGTATATGTGAGAAGCTGAATAGCCCCTTTTTTATTATTGCCCAAAACTATGTGATTTTTATGTTTTGGCTACTTTAGCAATGATAAAGGATGCTTTTAAATATTAGATATCTGAAAATACACTAAGTATCAAGCAGATTTTTATATATATATAATACATATACATATTAAAACGAGGTTGCTCCAATAACTGTACTTAAGTGCATGTTACCAATGATGCATCTTTAAAGACAGAACTTCATTACTCATGTGCTAATACTGTACAAATATCTTGCTACAGCAGTTAACTTCTCTGTAACTCAGTGAAGGACAAGTTTCCAAATAGCATATAATGTCACTAATTTTCTTTCTTTTTTAGAAACACAGCTCCATACAGCACTAACATAACATTTTGCTCACAAATTACAGCTGAGTTTGAAAATGTCATCCATATAAATTGCTGGCACATGACTGTGTCCAACAGCCTTTGAATACAGGATCTCGCATTGACCCCATAGAGGTTGACTTGCTTATGAAACAACTGTTGAAACAAATATAATAAAAAATGTACATTATTAATTTACTTTCCATGCACCTGTTTTATATAGGAATTCTAGTAGCTGATTCAATTACTATAAATATAACACTTTTTCTCCTACGTTTTTGTAGCTAGCAATACCAGATGAGTACTGTGCAAACTCAGCAGTTCCAAATTCAGCTTACAAATATTGCCAGTTTTGAAAGCGCAAACTTTGAATTCCTTTAGTTTCAGTCTATGCTATCCCATGCTAAGATGTAGACAGATTATACAGTGGAACGGTTTCATTACTGATTAACCTAGATGCAGGGCATAAACTGAAATATAGTGACTCCAAGATATGGCAACAAAATGTCTTAAGTCACGCTACTTCTGTTCAGTGATAGAATTAACAGATTCTATGACATTATTTTCAGCTCTATGCTAAGCCATTACTATTGTCAAAAATCTGACATTTTTTAAAACCTTGAATAACATGACAAAATTCATTCTTTACAGAAATCGTAAAAAAAAAACAGTTCAAATTATATACTGTCCTGATCTCTCTTGTATTGCAGCTTTAAAGTGCTATATTTTAGAACCATTCATTAGAAGCAGTGGTGCTTCAGAAAATACCACGTCAGTATAGCTCTGTGAAGACAGAAAAGAAGGAGTTAGGATATGCAGAACCCAACTCATATGCCTCTTCGTACAGAAAATTGAGAGCTGTTCTATACTGTGGCTGGATAAAACATGGTATTTTGATAAACAGCTTCAGCAATTCCTTTATCTGGAACATGATAATTCCAGCAACAGAATAGAATAAACAGCTGTTCTATTAAGCACCAAAATGAGAGCATTGACAGTTTCATTCTGGGTGCCACTGGAACAGCATGGACATTGGGGACATAATTATTGTCAAGTCTAGAAAGGAGCAAAACACAAAACAGAACAAATATTTCTAGTGCCAATGGCATTTTCTAGGTGGACGAGGATTTGGCCCCCGTGTGATCTGCGTGCGTGGCGAGGCGGTGTGTGTGCGTGCAGGGTGTCCGGCTCGGCCGCGCTGCCGCCGCACGCGCCCTCCGGGTGCGCAGGGTTTGTGTCCTGAGGGCTGCTCAGCAACGTGAGACCGTTTAGCCCTCCAGTCCTACAAGGAGACGCGGGCGTGCTTAACTTTATGCACCCGTTAACTCAAAGATCTGCGTTCGTAAAGTCCATCAACCTTGGGTTTTGTAGGATTGGAGCCATAGGCAATACAGATAAATAAACTTGATTCTTTGGTTAATCTGCTCCATACGGTAAACTGGTAATTGTACAGTTTGGGACTTATTGGGATGTTCTTCCAAAATGGACTGTGCAGCCTGTTGCAAACTGAATACAATAGCATTTGACAAGACCTGCTCACCCTTGAATTTCTGGGGTGTACCTGCTTTAGGCAACTATTTCAAGGTATGTTCTGTGCTTTTCCAATTCACTAACCCATACTGTTCATATCTGTTGATCAAATATCACTATATTTATTCCCAGCTTTAAAATGTGAAAAATAAATGGCTGAGCTCCAAGCAGCATAACTGAATATAAGATTGCTTTCCACGTTCAAAACCCTGAAGTCTGTAACACCGTAAGTTCCTACTTGTGCAATAACTCAGGTTTATTAATTACCATCTCATTGGCGGCACATATAGAAGCAATGATGCTCCAATCATACAGCTGATGATCACGATATTATACTGAATTAAAGGATGTCTCACAACTTCTTAAACAAATGCAGTTTCTCAAGGGTTTATAATTTGGCAGGAACCTCTTCTTCATAGCTTGACAGCTTTTTTAAAACTTTTCAATATATATATTTTTTTTAGATACTATGCTGTTTTTAAGATACAGGAGTGTTTAAGAAACATCACCAGTAAAAGCTGCTTTTTTGCACATTTTCAGACTTAGCATTCTAGAAAAATAATGGTAAACATTTTGCCTACCAAAATCACTGCTTATTCCACATAACTGTGTTATAAAGAATGTGTATACCAAAACATATATTTACATGGATAAACAATATGCCTTAAATTCTAGATATGCATTTACTTCTAAGACTGGATAATGGTAGTGGCCAGTCTGGAGGTAAATAATCCGTATTTCATAACCTGCCATGGAAGTTTTCATTTCTTTCTGGAAAGAAGAAAAAAAGAATAAAAAGAATAAAAGCAAGCAAAAACATTCAGCTTCTTTTAAAACAATCTTAAATAATTTAAAATTCTTGCATAAACTGCCATATGTGAGGAAGTTTAGGAGAAGGATGAAGTTTTCGCCTGGCACTTTCTCTTTAGAACGGGGACTGAGTTGCTGGTTGTGGCCGGGAGCAGGGGCGGCCGCTCGGGGCCGCGGGGAGGTGAGGCAGGACTGGCCCCCACGAGCCCCCGGCCCCGCTCGCTCCCGGGTTGGCAGGACAAGGGCTCCGAGGGCAGGGATGGGATCCCGCGGGACGCGCAGAGCCCGGCGCTGCCCTGCCCTCAGCACCGCAGCTGCTCAGCACAACAGACACCCATAGAGAGCTGCTTGCGCCGGGACGGGGAGCACGTCGCTTGGGCTTGTCTGGAGCTCACTGCGCCTGGCTCCAGTCTGCAGTCCTGTGCTCTGCTTCTGCATTAGCTTGGCGGGTGAAGGGGGGAACTGCTCTGCTTTGAGCAAAGTCCGTAACGTAACTGGAACAGCCACATCACCACCACACAGAAGAAGGGGCTCAGGATAATTTGGGAAGGGTTCTCAGTAAAAGCTGCTCTGAAAGCTTTTATCAGAGGGGTGCATGAGATTTTTCTCTGGTCACCTTCAGCATTGAGGAAACACATTTTTTTCCTTATAAGCTTCTACCAACTTTCTGCCAAACTTACAAAGACATCAAAAGTTCCTTTCCATTACAAAATTATTGTGTTAAAAATGCAGATTGGCATACTTGTTACAGCTCATAATTTAGTTTTTAGCCATTTGTATTTTAAAGGATATTAAGCTGTCCTTGTTAGGACATAAATCTGTATTACAGGACAAGATGTAGGGCCAAATTCCCAGCCTCCTCTGGCTTTTAATTCCTCTTGCAGGCTCTGAAGGCTGCAGTGAGGCCATCAGCTGTAGTCATCTGAGGACTCTCGTGTTGAAGGGAGTTGCCGAATGATGTACAACAGTTATTAACAGCTCTGCTTCACCTGCATGCTGAAGCCTCAGTCCCTCTTGGTGCCAGCATTATCCCCGGGGTTTGCTCAGATTTATGCCCGGAGGCAGCGCTGTGATTGGAGCAGTGCAGAGGGACCCTTCCCTTTGCTCCTGCTTGGCGTGTGCCCAGGACTTGGCTCTCGAAGGCGCTGAACTCTGAACTGCAGCACAAGCAGCAGTGAGAACGAGCTCAGCTCAGAGTGATTTCACCCACAGTCACTTTCATCGTCTTAAATTTCTTTGCTCTTCCTCTATGGCAGCTGTATAGGCAGGTAAACTTAAGCCTCCACTAGTGGAATAAATTACATTTCTGCACCAAACCAGAATCTAAAGATAGGGAAAGCGGTAAAGGGGGAGACACTGGTTACTGCCACTAAAGCCACATGAATTTCTCCCCTTATCTTTCAAATATGAACATATTTATTATCCCAACACTACTTTTTTTATTCTGACACCTAAAAAAACCTGTAATGATATATATGGTATTTAGTACCCAGAAGGCTGAGAAGTCTCTTCTCCCTCGATGCACATCCATCCTCCTCTTTATTATTTTTCAGCCAAAACTAAAACACAATTCACACATTATATGAGGCAATTTATGTGCGATAACATCAGCTCTTCCACTTAGCAAACCCATTAGAGTCAGAAGTACATAACTCCCATTAACCTCGGAGGCAGCGACTTAAATGTGAGCCACAAGCAGGAATAAACCTTAAAGATGTCATTTAACAGAAGCAGGGCTGTTTTCTGCTCTGTGCCCAGCAGCAGGATGGCAGGCTCTTCCTTCCAGCCCCCTCTTCCTTTCCTTATGCTAAAGTGCATTTTACTCATCTTCAGGAGATCAATTTAGGTTGGGAGGAGTAGTCACTTAGATGTGCTTAACATTTTTGACGTATCACTTCAGGTAGTGATACTTATCAGCTGGGAACAAATGTGAGAGGTGAAGCATCCCGGGAAGCTGCTCTAAGTTGGGCAGTCGGCTCCCACTTAATGCTAATGAGACAGATTCTTGCAGAAATTTCAGCTTTATAGAAGCTACAGGAGGTAGCATGGTTCATTAGGCTATGAAAGCTTTAAAATGTTAAAGGAACTGGTTTTCTTCCTCATTTAAGTGAATTGCTAAAAGCTCTGGGTTGTTCCTCTATGGAACTTTGAATTCACTATTTTTATTCCATTAACTTTGACCTTTTTACATTAATATTTTAAAAAGTTAACTTTAGAGAAGCTACTGCAAATTCATTTCCCCCAAGCATTTGAAAGTATACTTAAGATTAGAGACACTGAGTTTCATGATGGAAAGAAACGGATCCCGTTTGCCAAGATAATTTCTGTATAAAACAAATATTTTTTTTAACATGTCAAAAATTAAGGTTGATAAGGATCCCGTGAATCACTTCTAAATTACTTTGAACGACAGCAGTGTGTGTGCCCCGTTTTGCCCAAGCGTTCATTGGTCGTGGAAAGCCAGCTGAGTCCTGCAGCTTCGGTGCTCTGAGAGCTGCCCGAACCCGTCAGCAGTGCGGGAGCAGCGCCGGGCACGGCTGTGCCCGCCTGCCTGCACACTGCTGCTTCTCACTGCCGCTGCTTTTGCTGCTGTCTGTTAGGAACTCCCTGATTGCTCTCGGTGATGAATCCCCGTGGGGCATCCGTGTGGAGTTACAGGTCATCCGCAAGGAAGTTAGGACAATGTGGATGACACGTTTTTCTGATGTTTGGCTCCAAGATATTTGCATAAACCTTTTCAAATAGCTACTGATGCAGACATGTACTAAATCCATTGGTAAGCAAAAAGTTATTTTCATGATTAATGAAAATAACAGCAACTGCATTAAAATTTCTTGTAAATATCCCTAAAAGAAGTTTGTATCAGCTGTGGGATTTAGTCCTGCTATCAGCTGTTAGGGGCATTAGTCCTGATGCCTACCAGTTATTAGGGGCATTGAGGCATTTGCAGCGAGCAGACAGGAACAGCCCTGTGCCAGCAGAGCCAGGTGAAGCGTCCATCCCGCTGTGCTTCCCGGCGCGGCAGAGCGGCGGTGGCGCCGGCTGGCACCGCAGGCGCTGCCCGGCCCGCGCAGGCGAGCGCAGCGGAGGCGCACGCGGCACCGCGCAGCTCCTGCCCGCGGGCACAGCCGGCGCTGCCGCTCCGCTCCCTCCTGGCTCTTGCTGCAGCGAGGCGGGCACGGCTGCCACGCTGCGGGGCGCTGCCCTGGGCTCTTTCTGGCCCGTTTACCCCCTCTCTTGACAGCAGACAAGGTGGAAAGGCAGGGCAGGGAGAGCAAGGTGCAAAATCTGGATTTGAACCTTAGAAACGTGTCAGATGAATCATCAGCTAAGAAGGAAAAAGACTTGGTGTCAAGCTTTATGAGTAGAGAGATGAAATCCTACCCAAAGAGGTCACGATTATCACACTGTAGTTTCTCTGCAGTCAGCGATTGGTGGAGAGCAGCCCTTGGTCAGTAGTTCAGTGCTCAGGACCTTTCTGGAGCTGAAGGGCTTTGGAAAGAAATGCAGCGCCGTGGCACAGGATTTATGTGTGAGTGGTCACTGTTGTAACTTCAAGGCAGCTGTCTGGGGGAGAGGAAACACCATAGAGAGCTTTGTCTGAAAGGACTGTGAGGTTTGGTTTTGATTTAAAAAATGTGGAAACTCTCTCCTGTTAATCTGACTCAACAAAACTTTCTTTCCCAAGGTGGACGTGTAAGCATTGACTTTCTTGGCAATATGAGGTATGGTGTTAATTTTTTTCCATCTGGATATAAGATTTTTATAATGCCAATAGTAGAAATGTTTGATTATCAGTTTTCCTACCCTGTCGGTTGAATACATGCCGGACAGGTACCTGAATTTCTATAGCATTCCTATTTGGCACACTAGTTCTGATAAGTGGTTTAGTCTTTGTTTCAGTGCACTAAGCAGCTTTTTGCATAGGAACGTAATGTAAGAGTGCATTTTAAAAATTAATTTCTGAAGTTGATCACCCCCAGTAACGTGGCTGCCAGGAATGTTGTGCTCAGGCTTAACTGCGCTCCTTGTGAAGCGAGATCGTGGTAATGCCAGTCAAGAGGCCCTGATGAGTGCTTCTTTCTCGGTATTTCTCGCTGGAAGATTTTAGATAAGACACTTTAGGCCTTCTGAAAAAAAAATCAGCTAAGGGCTTTGACCTTATATTTGAATATGGAATTAACACTCCGGTAAAGGTTAATGAACAGAAGACACGAGTAGAGAATTTTGACTAAAATACTTACGAGAAGAAGATCATAGATCAAATTTGCTGCTCAGCACCTGCTCCTCCTCTGCCTTCCAGCTTTAGGGGCTGAGTCTGCTGGGAAAACAAGCCCAGAAAACAGAAAAAAGGAAGTGTGTAGCATTTTGTGTAGAAAGCCACAGAAATCATTATTCATTAAGCTACAGTTTTAATTAATTTTGGATCCTCTTCAAACTAATTCCTGCAAGCCTGCCTACTCTGGGCTTGGTCTTTGCTTGGTGACATGTGCCTGATGACAAATGCAAGGGTCATGGTTTTGCTGTTTGCTCCCTCCTTGCCAGGGAGCTGTCCCCGCGCTGCATGCGGAGCTGAGAAGTGCAAAGGTTAAATAGTCCTTTCCACAAGTAGCAGGAGGTCGGCTTGTGATAGCGAAAGTGAAAGGCAGTTTTATTACTTCATTCTTTTATTTGTTTTGTCTTTCTCAGTTATACAGCAGAAAGGGCCTGAATTTTACTGCAGGTTTTGCATTCTGTTGTCTTCATTTTATTCTCAGCTAGAACTTGTGTTAGGAGAGTCTGGGAATCTCCCTTTAATCTCCCTCATTAAGCTGAGAGTTGTGAAAAATAATTATTATTTTAGCATATGGTGAAACGTGCAATTATTACTGTTAGGCTCTTCTTCCAAGAGAATCCACTTGAACATGGATCTCTCATCAGCTCTGACAAGGCAAACAAGAAACAAACCAGCCTCCTGCCCTCAAAAATTCTTAACTTCTGTTTCCTGACACTCATGACACTCTTGTGGGAATGGTAAATAATAATGGGAGGGAGTCTTAAAATGAATGAAAAGAGTTACCTGTCATAGGCTATTAATTTAATAATTGCTTTAAATCACTGTGCTCATGATTCCTCTCTTATTAAAGGCATTTACTTACATTTTATGCTCACACTATGCTCAGAAACCGTGAGTTGTGAAAATTATTGTAATGTTCCGATGAATTACAAGTATTTTCTAGCTAAATCTTTGCCCAGCTTCCATAACGCTCCACTGCAGACCCTGCTTACAGCCAGGCCCTGCCATGGCCACAGCTCCAGGGGACATTCTGCACTGAGTCACTTGGGGCAGTGCCCCCACTGGGGCTCTGCTCCGTTTCCATGGCCATTCTCACTGTGCAAGGGCCGGTCAGCTATAGTCTAATACAGACTGTATTGCTGGTCAGTATAGTTAATACGCTGTCAGTATACTTGGAATCGCTAATGAGGACAAAACAAGTGTAAGAAAAAAACCCAATGATTTCCCTTTGTTAAAGATAGACACCTTTTTAACATAAAGGCCAAATCTCATGCTGGTAGTGAACCTGAATAGTGTGTAATTACCATTCCGCTATTCAAAATACTGTTATTAAAATAACTGCCAGATCAAATTTCAGTGCCATTATCATCCCCACATTAAAGCATTGTGCAGCTGTGTGTTTGTTCTGCAGGGAGCAGGTTTGCATTGCTAGGTGTGCGCGCAGAGGCTGGTTTCTGGCTCGGTGCGTTAGCGAGGTGCTGTGGGAGGCCGTGGGGGGTGCTGGGGTGCTCCCCGTGAGCAGCTGCCCCGTTCTGCACCACGCCGGCTTTGCTACCGGGAGCAGCACAGATTGCCTCCAAAACCAAATCCCTTGGGATCTCTGAATTGGATTCCTGTGCCTGTGCCCCAGGGCTGAACAGCCACCCGAGCCCCCCTCAAGGCAGCTCCCTTAGTGCCTGGGAAAGGAGGGGTTTGTAGGGAAAGCCCAGCCTGTCTGCAGGAGCGATGGGGCTGGGGCTGCAATGCAGCTCCTCCACCCCATCTCGTGCACCGACACAAGGAACCTTTTCCCGCTTTTTTGCAGGATATGTTGTGGCTCATAGGGCAGTACTAATGCCGAGTATCCAAGCTGTGCTGTAGGGACAGGTTTCCCGCCTCAGGGGCAGCTGCAGACTTCCCTCGTGGATCAGGGGGTTTAGCCGCTCTGCTCGGCACTGCCAGGCCCTCCGTGCCCCTCTCCAGGGAATCCCGGCACGCTGCCGGGTGCCCAGGCCCTTTTCCTGCAGAGCTCCGGGCAGCCGGGTTCGCTTGCTGCTCCCTGCGCTCCGGCAGGAGAGGAGGGGCGGCTGCTGCCCCAGAGGCAGGTCCAAGACAATAATGAATGCAGATGCAGAGAGGGAAGCGCGCCCGCCCGCAGATGTGCTTAATAAAAGCCATCTACCCCAGCCCCCGTATATTCGAAAGGAATAATCCAGCAAACTGCCTTGCTGCTCCCATATGTTCTGAGTCACTGCTGCAGCTCACTACAGTGTTATTATTTTCATGAGATTAAACCATCTTCTAAATAATCCACCTGTTAAAATAAACACTCCCACTCTTCAAATATTGCTGTTCTGTTTTCCAGACTATGTACAATCTGGACTTATTTTAGATGAAAAGAAAAGATAAACTCTGAAGAAAAGAACTGTATTTTGGCTATTTGAAACGATCCATCTTGTGTGCACATCTGCTCCTCTGCAAGCTGAGCGTTCTTACATTAAAAGAGAACCATAGTCACTTAACCAGCTAGCAGCTAATGAATTTCCAGCATCAGCCCATTATAATCTTGGCATTTTAACCTCTTAAGGATTTGAATTATTTCTTTAATCACCTGACTTGACTTTGTAATAGATATATCTTCTCAAAGGGACAAATTCTGGTCCAAGCTTGCTTTGACAAACTTGACACATGAGCAAGAACAGCATTTGGCTCGAATTTACTGCATGAGCACATTTTCCATGCTTTAAATTAAACAGAATTCCCTCTCGTTATCCCACTTCAAGTCTGCCTTGGGAATAAACACCCTGTTGCACACATCTAAAAGCTCGGTTTGAGCTTTGCATCCCTCTTCCTGGCCCTTACAGGAAATTCCTGGAGAACACATCTCCTGGAGAACACATCTCCTTCTCTGGCCTTGGCGTTAGGGCAGAGCTCGGCGTTCCCGGCGTGAGCCTAAGGAATGGAGCGCTGGCAGGAAGGGATCAGCAGCACCGCGGAGACGGCGCCGACGGCAGCCGGGCTGCCTGGCGGGCATGGGGAGCAGAGAGGGCGCCCACAAACCTGCACCCGCGTTACGGGCTCGGACCAAATCGCAGGCACCAAACTGGGCACGCTGCTTTGCAGACCCAGCCCCGGCATATCCTGCTCTCCTCCAGACAGCCTTTGTGATAAGAACCCTTCTGCTGCTTTGCATGTTCACACATATTTTTGTGCTCTTTGACACTCAGCACCTAGCAACTTGGCTCATTCACCTGCAGCTGGTGTTTTTCCCATGCCTGCTGAATAAGACAGCGTGCGAAATCCTCTACACAGGTCACGTACACGCTCCTTAAAGAGAACCCCTTTTTCCCCAAGACTCTTCCTGTTTTCCTCCAGCTACAGGCTTGCCTGTGTCCCTTAAACACTAAATCATGTCAGTTTGTGATTTTTCACCAAGTGCTTTTATGCGTCTTTACTGGAGATTCTTAGAAAATTGCACAAAGCCTGTTATACTGATTTCACTTTGAATGCAGCTCACAAATTAATGGTGTCTGTTAATTAGGTAGCTAAATCTTAAAGAAAAAAAAGAGCAATGCTTCTTATTTTCTCATTTGAAGGTACCACACTGTAGAACATGTTAAAGAGGTGAGCCCAGTTTTAATAACTGAGAGGCTTTAATTAGAGCTGGCATGAACTGAGTAAGCCTACCATGCCCAATATAGAGATTTTTCTGTAAACATTTATGCATATTGAAAGGGTTGTTTGAGCCACAATTGTATATTCTGTTTATATTCCTGTATATTCTTGCACGAATTAGCCTTATGAGCAAGCAGAAACAAATATCCCTTTAATTGTGTCGGAAAGACGCCGCTGCCCCGGGAGGCTCCCTGGGGATCGCGCTGCCGCTTCCTAACTAGCTTGTGCTGCGCAGCGGTGACCTGCTTGGCATCACATCGGTAAACACAGTGTGCACGGATAATATGTTTGTTCTTCATCCACAAAGACCCTGAATAACACAGCTTCTATCCAATTTACTGCCCGGATCTATATGTCTTTTGTGTTTTGTGGAGCCCTAGGTAAATACCACGAGCGCTTCCTCAGTGTCAGACCTAATTGAAAATTGTGCAGAGTCTGGCTACAGCGCGGGTCAGATATGGCTTGATGGATGGCAGTGATTCAGGAGATCCAAAGCAGCTCTGCCAGCTTGTGAAAGATCCTGGTCTTTGGTAATTAGCAGAGGGGAGAGAA
This sequence comes from Nothura maculosa, assembly GCA_032353885.1. NCBI lineage: Eukaryota > Metazoa > Chordata > Aves > Tinamiformes > Tinamidae > Nothura > Nothura maculosa. The sequence goes on along the minus strand of JAUBOD010000228.1, from coordinate 145,242 downwards.
AAATATTTGACCTAGCTGAGTATACGGTACTTGCTTTGGAAATGCTCTAATGACCTATCCGTCCATAGGAAGTGGATGAGTTGTATCGCTGTAAGACAGAGCCTTTCCGTTATCTCTGCATCTCAGCCCTTTCCCTATAGAAGCCTAAGAATTGTTTCAGTCAGAGAATAAATTCTGAACACTATATGCATGGCAGGATAATGTTAAATACTGAAAACCCAAATCAAACCTAAATTATACAAAAGGTGAATATCCAGCTACCTTATCTTATTAAATGAATCTTATTAATTCTGTAATTAACTTGGTCCATGAGCTGCAGCATCCCTCCAGAGGAGCAGCGCGGAGCCCGCGGGTGCCCTGGGGCCACCGGCTCTGCCTCCTTCGTCCTCTCTGCCCCTCCGCCACCAACCGGCCGCCTCCTCCCTTCCTTTGTGGAAAATACATCCAGTTGCTTCCATCAGCTGTGAAATAAGCTGCGTAGACTCTGGGTCATCTCGGTGGCTTCCTTTCCCAGTCTGTCTCTATCTTGCTCGAGTGCAGACCCTCCTGCAGCACGGCTGTTTCCTCTCCCGAATGTGGTAGAGAATTGCATGCAGGACTAAACACGCCACGGCCAGAACAGTTTACTGAGCTGAGGCTTCAGAAGATATAATTTATGATATGACTTGATATGATTTATGGTTATATGGTGTGATTTACGGTTATTTTAATTGTCAGCATTCTATGAAAGAAGCCTAGATTTATTAGGATAAGGAGGCTGGAAACCAAGTCACCCC
>JAUBOD010000228.1:127005-144366 GCA_032353885.1 Nothura maculosa | reverse complement strand
GGTTATTTTAATTGTCAGCATTCTATGAAAGAAGCCTAGATTTATTAGGATAAGGAGGCTGGAAACCAAGTCACCCCCAACCCCAGTTATGTGGCGTATTTCTGTAAGAACAAGTTATTGCTAATGGCAGCTTGCCTACCGGGATGCCGCTAAAGAGGCCCCTAGCCTCGGTGACTTGCACAGTCCTTCCAAGGAGGCTGGGGTCCGCTCCCCACCATCTAACACTGCTTGCACTCAGCCTGTCCGTTAGCACCTGCCCCTGCCTGCGATAGATTGGGGAGAGAGGCCCCAATGAGCGCAGGACTTGGCCCAAGATTTCCGTGGAATAAAACAGAAGGAAAACGAATCAGAACAAAAAGTATAACCCCATTCCCTCTCTTTAATGATCGCCTTTGCTGCTGTTTCCTTCCCGCAGTGGTTGGGAGCTCAGCCCTGCCAGGGCTCTAGTGGACGCCATGTGCAGGGGCGCGGGGCGGCTCCACCACAGCTCCAGCACACACCTACGGGCTCTGGTTTGCTCTTACTGCTGCTAATTGGCAGAGCTCGTTTCCAGAGCTTCGCTCAATAGCACATAATGCAACGAACAACACTCACTTCCAGCAAAATGCCCAATTATGGATAGAGAGGAAGAGAAGGGGGTTAAAGAGATAAAACTATAGACTGAGAAAAACAATAAAAGAAAAATCAATCTTTATGACAGATGAGAGAGTGAGATTTACAGTGTAATCAGGACGGCACAAAAAGATTCATGGTTTGTCAGGAATGGTATCTAGCAGCATTATTCCGTAGATGGAATCACAATCACACCAGCCGGATCTGTTTCCTTATTCCTGAACAAATCTTCCAGCACGTTTTGTTGATGTGGATGGCTAAAATGCGCAGATCTTGGTACTCCATCTGTATCGGAGCAGGCCGCCTTTCATTGAGCTCCTCCACTTAGCAATCCTTGAGCTTTTTTGATGCGATCAGCTGGCACACAACAAACACTCAGAAAATCGTTCGAGATAAGCAGCAGCCCCAGTGCAAGTGCTTGATACAGCCCCTGCTCCTGGGCGCTTGCCATTCAGAACAGCAACTAGAATCAAAATCAACATAGATCTCTTCTAAAAATGAGCTTCTGGCAATCAAGTGATTGTATTAATTCTTTTTGGGTTTATATAATGCCATATATGTGAGCAAAATGATCAGTCAGCTAGAGTTTAAAGAAACACTGATCTGTGAATTTAATGCCATATAAAGCTTAATAAATACTTCAACCTAAACCAGTTTAGACTGCTTGGCATTATTAATCTGAAAAGGGAGAATCACACAGCAAGAGCCTTAGGTGGTTTAAATCATCCAGCTGCACAAGTGGAAAAACAAATCCTTCCTTTCTTTCTTTTGTAAAATTCCTTCTGCTACGTGATGGTTATCGGGGTCTTCAAAATCAGTCCTTGCTCCTTTGCAGATAGCAAATACGATGACATCCACCTCTTACTGAAGTCTGTAAAAATCCTGACATCAGCATTTCACGTGTGCTTCCCTCACCTCCCCATTGACAAAAGGAGAAAGGAGCTTCATTCACAGGCGTCGATACCTGGTTTGAGACGAGCAGCAAAGAGCGAGCCCAGCAGAGCCTCCCGCCTTCCTCCTGCAGCCACAGAGGCAAGGAGGGGAACGGGCAGTGAAAATACTGAAATGCAAACCATAAATATAATTAAGATTTGTTTGGATAGTACTAAATTAACCTGCGAGAGGGAGAGCTTCCTTTACTATCTGGGCTTCTTGTTTTGAAATTCTCATTACAGCATGAAAAGTCTGTTCCATAGTCGTATTTCATTGCAGAGAGTAGTACCTTCCCTGTTATTGTCCAGTTTGTGATAAGACCAGCTATAAAAACTGGTCAGTTAAAAGATTATCAACTCTTCTGTATCTCCAGGTATCTCATTTCATTAATAACTTAGAATGGGTAATTCAGATTGTTTCTGTGTATCTGAATCCATTGAAAGGATTCATAGTGCCTCATAATCCTGAGTTGGGAATGACAGAATTTCCCAAAATCAGTTCTTGTCTTATGTATGTTACCACAGAAAATGTAGTAAGTCTTCCTATAGAGCATTTTAAGTCTGAACTAGACCAGACTAGAAGAAAGCCTAACAAAGAGATTTGAGAGAACTTTCCAAAATATAAATTGTATCGCGCATCTCGCTGTCCGTATCAGCCCAGGTAGGCTGTGTGCAAACAGACGTCTCCAGAGAACAGGTCCAACTCCACTAAAACATAAGCTACCATTGCAAGAGTGGCTTTTATTTACACCGAGATGCAACTTTTATTTATGGGAGATAAGCAGCCAGTTCTGTGAGACCAGCAGTGCAGAACAAGAAGCTAAAGGGAAGTGTAGCCTATTTTACAAGGCACCAAAGAAGGCTTAAAGAAGGGATTTAACAGCTCTGCAGTTTAAAGGCCTGGTAGCTTGTGAAATGCCAGTATTAGGAGCAAACCCAAGCTCTCTTTTCATGACCAGCTCAATGGAAAATGACCCATCTCACAGCAGGACTGTTGGGCTGCACCATGCAGCCTTACCAAGGAAAAGCAAGGAGGCAGAGGGAAATTCTGCCTGCTGAAGGAGAAGACTTGTCTCTAGCAAGCTGGAGTCGGTGTTTCAAAATCAAGTGTTTTGACAGTTCTCAGAAATTGCTAATATGAACAGGTGTCAGTGGGCACGGTATAGGGACATAATCAGACCTTTCTATTTAAGGCCATGTACAGTGCTCTTCCAACATGACTTCTGCTTACAATGTGCTGTCAGTAGAGTTGTATATTAGATGGGCAGATAAATGGAGTTAATGTAAACTTTTTACTTTTTACTACAGAGGACATGTTTAATATGTTGAATAAATGCAGAGAGCTTATTTAAATCAGGCTTAGTAAGTTTGTCCACCAGGTAGTCAGCTATAAAGGATGCCCCTCGACAAAAAAGCTGCCACTTAATATTTGTGTTGAAGGAGATACGTTAGAAAGGAGTAGAGCAGAATAAAATTGTATAAAATTCAGGCATATGAATGATAACCTAATTCTTTACTTGAATAATAGTAAGTTCTGATGAATTAAATCCAATTTCTGCAGCAATTGAAGTGTAAGCAGTGTACTGCTGAGATAACTGCAAAGCATTGCTGTTACTGCTGTACCTTGGGAGAGCTCAGGTGGTTGGCTCAGCCTGCACAACCATGGGCCTGGCGAAACAACTTCATCATCATAGAACAGCGTTCGTTTTTATTCACATGATATGAACTGTTTTTTTTCTGTAGATGGTTAGAAATGGTCCGGATTTGGTGCTGTGTCCTCAGTGTGGGCAGTCACACGTGAGGGCTGATAGCTTGGCTTTGCCTGTGTCGTGTGGTTTGTGTCCCTGCCCATGGACGGCGCGCAGGGCAGCGCAGCGGGGCCAGCCCTGTGTTGTGCCCTGGCAGCGAGGGCAGCAGTGGGGCGGTGCTTTCCTGGTGCTGCGGTGGGTGTTGGTGAGTGGGGGTCAGCACGTGGTGCAGCTGGGTGTGGGATCCGCAGGGGACAGCACTGTCCCCAGCCCGCGCGCGGCCGAGCCCGCTGCCGCAGGGACACGACAGCTAAGCCAAGGTATGAGCAAGGGTTACACACACGTAGCAGTCTGCTGTGCACAATTGGGTTTGCCTTACCTATGGACACGATCACCCAGGCAGGAATTTCAGGGGTGATTGATGCCAAGCACTGCAGAGGAGCAAGTGAAGGCAGGGATGCAATGGATGTTGATGTAATCCAGGTCATTCCCAGGTTGGCACCAGCGCCATCACCTGGAAGTACATCCGTCTGCCTTGGCTCCCATTTGAACACAGAAATTAAATGAACATGAACAAAAAATAGATCATTTGTATTATGAAAATGTGCAGCACTGTTTATTAGATAAGAGGGACTATTATAGCAGCTATGTTATTTACATATTATGGAAAATTAATTCATCATTCACACAGATTTGCTCCACGATAGCATCAAATCAGTTGACTGATGAAGGCGGCAGTACTGAGGAATTCCAGGATCTTTGCCCTGCTGGCTCCGCCAAGCAGCTGTCAGTGCAGCGCTCAGTGCTTCCCTCCACGCAGCCCTGGTTGCTGTGCTCAGTGTTGCCATTTGCCATTCAAAAGAATTAAGAATAGAAATCAGAGCAGAGAACAAGCTTGAAGGCATTAGGCTTTATGCCGCAGTGCTCCAAGTTACAGATGACTGAATAGCATCCTTAATTTTCCTAAGATAGTTTCAAAACAATGAGTTTACCATTTGCAAGTCAAGCCATTTGTTTACACTCCTTTCTTCTTCATTCTCAGATGCTGGGCAACTGTGGTTTTATTTTGCACAAGGTTCCTTTGCTCGTATTCATCCATAATCATCAACAAAATAACTTAATATATGTAGGCGACTATAATGACAGTAAATGCTCTGTAGGCGGGATAATATATGCTTCATTGTCAATGTTGCATGCTGATTAAATACTCTATTCTGGTCAAATGCTAATACATTCTAGGAGCACTTTTCCATAAACACACGTATAAAATGTGGCATAACAAAAAGGTGATATGAATAATATATTGAAATAATCTTATATGCATGAGTTTAAAGAACCATGATTTTTCTGTAGTGTGCTGCTTGATATTTGCACTGAAAGGATCTGCATGAAAAAACTATTCATGATAGCTCCACTTCCACCCTAAATGCAATACACCCATCAGGACAAAAGTAGCATCAAGTCTCAATTGGAAGTGATGTATTCGTTTTTAAATGAACTTTGCTACAGCTCATTGCTCTGCTGCCACCAAGAATTACAGAACATCTTACACTTTGATGAAAAATTAAGTGAAGTAGAAAACCAGTGAAAAATAAATTTCTACAGTTCAAGTTTATAGAAACTTAGATCTGAGCAGCACTAGTCTTTCAAGAAAGGTCTTAAAAACGATGGCACCCTCTAAGTCTACCTGGATTTTGGTTTTTGTTACTCTGCTGGGTTTGAGCATTGGTGCACAATACAAAAAAGTGACTGCTATGGGAGACAACACCCATAGTAGCTGTGAGTACTTCTCATTTAAACCTTTTATTGGCTTTGGCAGTAAGGAGGGGCCAGGCTAAGGAGAGGTTGTTATCTCTGTGGAAATGGGCGCGCGCAGTGCCTGTGCTCTCCGCCTGGAACAGCGGTGCTGAGAGCCCCGGCAGTGCTGCAGAGGTGCAGCAGCCTCCACAAACACCACAGCATGGGCCCAGGAGAAGAGCCGGGCAGCAGAAACCAGTGCAGTCAGGTACGAGGAGCAGGGGCTCCATTGCCAAAGCAATCAGTGCCCTGAACTGACGGACTTCTTGGATATCTGTTCGCCCCTTGCTGAGACACAGGCCACATTTAACAAAGCAAGCAAACCATGCAAAAAATACAAATAAAAAGCAATGCAAAGTTCAGAATAGCACCACGATGCTGCACAAGGGCAAAGGGGCAGCTCCATCTCAATTTGCTGGGCCCTGCTAAGGCTGTGGTCTCTCAGTACTAAAGGATGCAGGTGATGGCCTGCCAGAGCACGGCGGAGGGGGCAGAAACCCGGCTGGGCTTGGGGCAGCGCTGGTGACGATTGGGTCGGACACAGCTCCGCTGCCTGCCGGCTGCAGGAGCAGCAACCTGCCCTTGGTGCGCTGCCTGCCGCTGGCCCTGGCAGCCCCGTGCTGCAGGAGCACGCAGCCGGCCGCGGTGCAGGGAAACCTCGCCACGGTTCATGGTGGTTCTGTCAGTATTGTCATCTGCTGTCCAGTCAGAGCAGTGTAGGACTGGCAGTAATGCTAGGCAGAGCTCAGACTGATCAGCTTGGTTATTTATTCAGTTCCTTTAGATCAGTGTTTGTAAGATAGATTGCTTCTCATTATAGATTCAGGGTTTTCAATTAAAATATATTATTGCACTGAATTGGGAGTATGTGTATTCCGTACAATCAAATTCAGTTCCACATGAAATGAAATGTTAGCAGTGTTAGCTTGATTCGACCAAATGTTTCTGCGGGTCCTGCACTGCGCAGTCCCTTGCACGGCTGCACATCGTAATAGGATACTGCAGTGCAGAACAGAGGTGAATGCGTTCCTCGATTTTAATAAGTATTGCCTGCCTTGGATAGCTTGTAGCTATTGATTATTTCCCTTCTCTGATATAGTTTAGATTTTCCTTTTCTATTTTACATTGCAGTAATTGGGAAACTTAGGGATACAATAGCATATCAAGTCCAGAGTGAAAACCCCTCAGGTTCTGATGCATCTAGCCTGTATTTTAATTACTACACTAATATGGTGAGGATTCTAAAGAGCAGCAAACAGCAGTGCCCTGAATAATGTCTTGATTCTCAGCCAGCTGTTCTTTACTTCACAAATAAATTTTTATTACTGATCCTGAACAAAAGGTTTAGCACATTATCAAATGATAAGGTAATTTAAAGAAATGTGTCCTGCCCCACAAAGCTTAGAATTAAAAAGACAACATGACAATAATACTTGAATGATACTATGTGTATTAGAGCTAAAAACACACTAGGAAAACTGCAGCATTTAGAGACAAATAACATAAATGTTTTTTCAAAGCAACCTATTAGAAATTATCTGGCCTTGTACAGAGCCGTGAGCAGTGAAATTAGAATAAATAAAATAATCTTGCTGCATTAATAGCTCATTCTAAAAACACATTTATACGTGCATCTAATATACTCAGTAGATTTGCTAGGTGAGGTCCTCAACATAAAATATAGATTTTGTTTAAAATCTTTCCTGTTCTATAAAGATCCTGAAGAGGAAAACATTAAGGAAAAGCAGATCTTTTGTCTCCTGATTTATTTCAGTAAGTAGTGGACGTAATGGACTGCCCAGGTGACAAGTTTGTGAATTCTGTCAGCAGGATGCAGCTCTTTGCAGGTGCAGGATATATAACCCAATCAGGCTTTCTTTCACCTGACAGACACAGCATAGTCAAATCCCCACTAAAATAGGTTAAATAAGCTGGGGTTGTTCTGCAGGTGTATTGGAGCCCCGTTGTTGCAGCGAGCTTGGCAGGTGCCTGGTGTTTGCCCTGGGATCGGCTGCCCCTCGGGTGCTGTGCCTGCCCAGGGGGGTGCAGCACAGTCACCCAGAGCAGCCCTGCAGCCCAGGGGCAGCCCTGAGCCAGGGCAAGGGGCTCCCGAGCCTTTTGGGGCGGCTGTCACAGCTCCAAGGGCTGCTGCTGGTGAGAAAGCAGCTCCAGCTCGGAAGGCACAACGTCTGGGGATACTTTCTGTTCATAGAAACAGCTGGTCATGGAAGCCCAACCAATAAGGTGAACCAGAGATGACTTTGAATGATCTCATTTGTTTCTGCGTTAGCTCCCTCTTCCATCTAATGTCAGTACTGAGTGCTTGAACCTTGACGGGCTGGTTTGCCAATTATCATTGGTGTCTTTTGTGAAGCAACTTTTCCGTGCTTTTCAAGTGCAGTTGCAGAGCTGCTCTAGCAGACAGCATGTGTGCTGTATGTGTGTGCTGAAAATAAATAAATAGAAATATAACCAAGTGGGACTTTCATTAGTAGCATATTTTTAGGGAAGGGTATAAAATACCCATCAGAAATCCTGGTGGCATCGTTGGTCATTATGACAAGAGCGAAAATTGCTTTCCTAAGGACCTGATCTCTTTATCTCTTCTTGTACAACTCTTACCATCACCAGTAGACAATGCTCTCTATTAACATTTATTCAATAGTTATCATTTTTATATTTTCTCATAGCTATAGTAGTTCAAATAATGTTGCTCTATGCTCTTTCCTTTAATAAATATGATTAGGACTTACCATCAAGAAATCTCTATTCTCACTGAAATTCCAAAAATTCACTTACTTCATAAATCATTTTCAGAAAAGCCCTGTGTTTAAATATGACCAAAGAGGGCCTTAGGAAATCACTGTTTCTCATTTTTTCTTCAACAAAAAATGCAGTATTTTGAGGTCCTCATGTAGGTGGGTCCTCTGATGTGTTTGTGCAATGCAGCCCCTCCCCAGGAAGAACACGGCCCTGCCTGCAGGGGATGCAGTGAGCAGGTCCCTGCTAAGGACAGGGACACAAGAGGCCCAAGTAGAATAATTATATAGAATAGATGTTGTGTATGATTTGCACCTCACGTGCCATGCAAAAATCAATTACAGTGGAAAACCATATTTAAATGGTATCAATCCAACTGTGCTATGACAATTTGATTTGACCTTTTAGAAGGGAATCCAGTAGAAACCAGCATAGACATTTTCAATTAAAACTGTAATAGCAAATTAGTAAAAGGGATGCGATTTACATTTAACTGAGAAGCAATAGCAGACTGGATGAGTTCGGAGGAGACAGACTGAAGCTCATTCCTGTGCCTGGAGGGCGACACTAGGGCGGTGCTGTTACCTACTTGATTCTTTATTTCTTAGAGAGATCTAATATATCGGAACACAGATACTTTGTATGACACGCAGGGCTTAAGAGAGCTGGACACATGAGGCCCAGGATGTTTGCTTGCAAGTGCTAGCTCTTAATTACATGGCTCAGAAAACAAGATGAAAGTGAATTTAAAAACCAAGTTACTTCTGTTGTTAATGTTGATCTTTCACAAAATTAATACAATGGGTAATGGAATGTTCGTAGCTTGCAAAGCTAAAGCATTGTCATGTGCACATGAAGCCATGTTCACAAACTTCACCATTTAAATACATTCTGTTGAAGTGAATTTATGATAAATAATTTGTTTATCATAACAAGTGTTAAATGTTAAGCTACTGGATGAATTTATTCAATCCAGTTATTTTTTTTTTTATTTATTATTCAATCAGAGTTATACAAACTCTGCAGAAGACCAGTATTCCTTCTGGAATGGTCTGGAGTGGTAAAAAATAATGGTGAGACATCAGTGTTATTCAGCAAGTATGAAACTGTCCTTTCAGAGAGAGTATTTGTAATGGAATTGCCAGGTTTGACATGTACGGCATAAGATCTTATGGCCAACACTAACCCAATGTTTTCATTACAGAAAATAGGAAACTAAAAGGTGCAGATTTAAAGAAAGCCCTTAATCCTATGACTAGAAGGAAGAGAGGTCCAGCTTTGGGGGTTGTACATAGGAAATTGTGGCTCTCACAGCAGAGTTGTGCTGAAGAGCAGCGTTGTGTTTCGCTAGTGCAGCTCTTCTGTGGGTTGATGTATAATGCACGTGGCCCCTGGGTTTTGTGGTAAGACGCGGATTTTGCCCTTCTCATGTCAACAAGGGCTTCCCCATGGCAGGCTGATCCCCTGTGGCCACGAGGCCGGGCTCGTGGCGAGGCCGGGCTTGCCTGAGCCCAGCCCGGTGCAGCGCCACAACGCGGTCCTAGCAAACACCGCGCTTCCCGTCTCATTGCCGCTCCAGAGAAAGTGACTGGAAAGGGAGCTGCGCTCAAATCTGTAAGTAAAGGAAAAACAAACCATCAATACATGTGTTTGAATCTGAGACAAGTTGATACTTATAAAATGTGTTTCCTACAATCAACCTTACCGAATGAGATACATACTAGTAATCCAAAGACAGGAAATATTCTACTGCATGTTCACTAAACTAAAACTACATGTTCATAGACAGACACAAAAAAGGAATATAAAAGACTTCAGATATAACTATATGTATATTATATACGTGTATTCCATACACATACCTTAAACATGAAATGATTATCACTTCTATATTGTGCTCAAAAGGCTACACTTCATTTAGATTAGGCAGATTTGTTCTGATTATATTAATGATTGGACCGAATAAAAATCAGCCATGACAACTTCTTTTTAATGAATTTCAGAGTTTTAATACATTAAGGAGTTATTTGCATATGTCAGCAAATAATGCTATATTTTAATACAGATCAAATAAAATAGGATATTGCCAACTTCTGCCCTTGTCTGTGCATGGGCAGCTTTCTTGCAGATAAGTTCTTGCCTAAACTGTGTAACATGTACCAGAATAATACTGAGACCAGCTTTGAAGTGTTCCTATGTGATGTGCCCCACATAATTTCAGAAGCAGATCTCCTGTTGTGGATGATAACCATCACATATTCCTCCAGCCTCTGCTGATGGCATTTCTGCTTTGAGTCCAGCGTACAGTGTCTGTGCCAAGAGATCAGATATTGTATTTGTTTGTTTTCTAGCTTGCTTAGAGCTGATAACAGTATAAGCCAAGCGAATCCAAGGAAAAATAATTCTTTACAGTACGCTGGTCACCCTCGCAGCGTGGCAAAACATGTTCCCATAGCAAGTGTGAACCCAACTGCATCAAATTCTGCTTAAATATCATCCATCAGCAACACGGAAAGCACTTTCCTAAAGCTCCGATAGGGAAGAATTGAATGAAACCAGGCAGTGTATATTGGCTAAAGCAGCAACCAGGTCAGTGCATTTCTCAGATTCCAAATCCAAGGCTGAAATCCCATTCCCCTTGCGCGCACACATCCCTTAGTCTGGCAAATTCACCGTTGCTAATGCTTGATTACAATAAGGGTTTCAGTTTAAGCAGTGCTGCAAGCATAACGGGTGTGAAACATACATAATATAAAAACACTGCAGGATGCATTTCCTCTGTCTGAGTGACCATTAGCCACAGAGAAGATAAAGCCATTCTGATACAGTGAACAGATCACTTGTATAATGAGAGATGATTGAGTTCCTTTTCCCTGTGTTCCTACTCCTTCTGTTGAAGATTGTATTTTATTCCAGAATCAGGTTGTGGACTGTACATTGTGTTACAATTAGAAAATAATACTAATATATATATATTTCTCTTTTTTATTCCTTTCTAAATAAATCTCAAGATGACAGTGATATGGTGGGAAATTTAGTTTTTAAAAAGTGGTTTACAGTAATTACATTAAACAGATGCCTTATTTATGAGAACGGAAGGATTTTTTTGGAGAGAAACAATCCCCTAGTCCAAAGGCACCTGGAATGGTGTTAGCAGGGGATGCTCTCCCTGGAGATGGGCTGAGGTGGGAAGGGTGTTTCTGTGTAAAGGCAGCAAGACGGTAACAACCTGTGCAAAATGAGCAGCTCATGTCTGAAAACAGCACATTAAAACAGTGTATAAACAGTGCTACAGGACGTGTTCTATCTGGCTCAGCAACTTACTATTTGCAATTTCAAAAAGTCTCTAACACAATAAGGAAATTTTCCACTCGGTAACCTCTTTGCAACCTTACTGCTGTACAATGCATGGGAAGGAAAGCGCTCCTGCATTGCTTGTCAGAAAAACGCATGCCTGAGTCAACAAGAGAACTTCTCTCAAGACTAAAATATACTGATTTGTTCCTGTTCTGATTTTTTTCAAATTAGTTTAACTTGAAGTTAACAGAGTCTCTAATTCTTTCCGAATCTCAGTAACAGCCTGTAGGGATCAGTGTATTTATTTCCTGCATCTGTTCTCCAAATTCAATCAGAAAATGTTTATAAAAGCGCGGCTCCCAGTTGTCCCCGAGGAAGCTCCTCTGGAGCGGCACGTTACGGAGCACTTGCTGCTCGTGATCTCTGCGCTGCAGCAGCGCTGCAATCTTTCTGTGTCAAACTTTCCGGTTTTTCTTCCCTTTATATTGTACTAATTGTAAGGGAAATATAACACCACTGCAGGGCTGAAATCTGGCTCCACTCAAGTCAATGGCAAGCCTTCCGCTTAGTTCAATGGATCAAAGATTTCATTTCAGATCTTTATTGTGCTGCCAGAATATTGAGCAGACTGTGTGTCTCCAAGGTACACAGAGTATCAGATGATTGGCCCTGGTGTTATATTGCAAAATTACTTGCATTTGCTCTATATTAGCAACACTGTTTGAGGGTTATTTAATTGCACATAAGAACACAAAGGAATAGTCAGTGTGTCATTAATACAAAGCTGATGCTTAACGCTTACTCTGAAATGCCGTGTGGAACTAGGATCAAATCTGACAAGTCCGAACTCCAAACAATGGACAGCATTTTACGATGCATGTAGTATTTTAGTAGCCACAGACTATGACATTGAGGGCTGCAGCCTAGTAGGATATACCAGTGTTTCTCGCTTCTATGTAATATTTTGTATGGGTTTAGAGAAGATGGCCTCTGTTGTGCATTGTTTGTGAAATGTTTCTTATCCCAGAGAGGTGTATGATGTAAAATACGTCAGTGAAAAGTGTATATTTTATGTGAGAGGAAAATACATTTTAATAAAGGTAAAGCTTTGTTAGCTGTAAAAATGGCAACTGTTCAAGTGTACAGTAACTTCTTACTAATGTATGAAAATCTGTGATATTTTTGATTTGATTGTATTTGTATTGCCCAAATAAAACATTTTGGCTGTATTGTTCCTAACCGTTACTCTTTTCTTTAAGAGGAAAGTCTATTTATTACTCAAAAATGTATTTCAGTAGGAAAAATAAGCATAAATAAGGAAAAATCCCTCTTCAGTTGTGATATGCAGATGAGTTTCCCAAACTGTTTCTCTGCATGTTGTTAATCCCGTGTAGGAGGAGCTGTTCCGCAGGGCGTTGGGCAGAGGCGCTGGTGCAGAAGGAGCCTCGGGCAGGCGGGTGGGATCCTGCGCGGAGCCCTCGGCGCTCCGAGCGGCAGCGGTGCCGAGGAGCGGCAGGAACCCGCAGCGGCACCGCTGAGCCCTCGCGGCCTCTGCTCTTACCTCTTTTAAGGAGAAAAAAGTACAGATTCAGCTACAAGTGTGGGCAGAACCAGCCAGCTGCATCCAGATCCATACTGATGGAAACGCTGGTGCCGGAAAACAGGGGTGCGATGCCATTATGTGATAACCATGTACAATAACTGAGCTCTTCTTTCAACAGCATAAACAAAAGTCTCGTGCATGACTTGCCTGCTGTGCCTCGTTGGGTGCTATTTTAAATGCTCTAGTGTCATTTGTCTGCCTGTCTCCTTACAAAATTGAGTGGGATGGGAAGAAGGAACAAAATGAACTATATCCAAAAAAGCACTGGTGTTTTGTGTTGGGGCGTCTAGCAATAAAAATGTTTTGCCTTTTTCAGCATCCTTGGAGAAAAACCTGTGATGAAATGGTGAAAAGATTCTTTATGAGCATAAAGGCGTGTTCCTAGGTAAAGGCAATGTTAGAAATGTTAGAAATGTTAGCACAGCAGTAGTGTCCAGAGGAGAAGAGCACGCACACAGTCTGGCTGGCTGCTTCATGACGACTAAATTGTATTTGACCTTAAAAAAATGCTACTAGTGATCAAACCAGATTGCGAGCAGTGGCAGCCAACTCAGCGAGCAAACATAACACAACAGAAGTGCGCAGAAAGGGAGGAAATTAACCCTAGGTTGCTTGTTTATCAGTAAAGTCCTGATCTCCAGGCGGTTCGGGGCCGCAGTGGGAGCTGCAGGAGGAGGCGGCAGGAGACCCAGGCTGGAGCCGTGGGAACGCGGAGCAGCTGCCGCGCATGGAGGGGCCCCTCTGGGAACCCGCCCAGGAACCGACTGCAGCCATCCAACACGAAGGGTTTCTTAAATGCATCGATTACATCAACAGTGTCTCCTAGCGAACCCTGCCAAGAAAACCCTCCTGCTGCAGATATTTCTGCAGAAGGGCAGTAACGATGCATTCATAGATGTTTTAAGTTGCCTTTCATTTCCAACAGGTCCGGAAGCGTTTGGGAAGAGTTTGCACAGACGGGTGTCCCGACGCGGCCGCGGGGAGCCCGGGGAGCGCGGAGCACCCACAGCATGACGCGGAGCGCCCGCAGCGTGACGCGGAGCGCGGCCCGACGAGCGCGGCCAGGAGCAGTGCGGGGCAGGGAGTCGCGGTGAGGCTGCGGGATGGGGGATCCCGGGACCTGCAGCTGCTGCGCTGCAAGTTAACCTGACTTACAAAAGGGAATTTAGGCAAACAGTATATAAAAGCACAGAGAGACATTAGTACAGGCCCTGAAGATCTGGATGTTCCCATCTTCCCAAGCAGTTTTACCTTGGATAGGCCTTGGTAAAATTACATTGTGGCATTCATTCTGTTCAATAAAGGCTGCTGAAAAATTGTCCTGTGAGGTGAACACAATCAGCAGCACTACTTTCCACAGCATCTTGCTTCTCCTATCAGAGGCTGTGGGATTTCTCTGTCAGTCCCGTTGACCATGCAGCTCTGAACACTCTCCCACTGTCTTAAGACAGATCTACCCAAAGCCAAATAAGAGTTTGGCTTGTGCTGACAAAATGTTGACTGCCATGGTGTTCCAGTGTCCGGTTTTGGCTGCACAGACATTCCCTCGAGATGTGGGCTCAGCTCGAATGCTCTCCAGTCAAAGGTAGTTGGTACCTGGTGCCGCTGCCCGATGCCGTTTCCCTCCCTGCGGGCTGAGCTCAGCAGCAGAGCTGGGCACGGCGGCTCTCGCTCCCGTGCATGAGCCAGGCAGAGCGGAAAACAGCCAGGGAAAACATCCCTGTGGAGACCCAAAGTCTTTATCGTGTAACTGATTACCAAAAGCGAAGCCACCCCCCGTCACACTGAGGCAAAGCACAACCCCAATGAGCTTGGGGGTCCCGTGCCCGATGCCCTCGGCAATGGGCAATGGGCAATGGGCAACGGGTAATGGGCATTGGGCATTGGAGACGCTCCCACCGAGCACAAGGTGCTCTTGCTGCTGGAGCGCACTCGTGTTGGTGTCGAGCAATTACACCGAGAGCCGCTGCCAACTGTGCAGCAAATGGGTTGCGGTGAGGAGTGAACCTTCAGATTCTCCCAGTGACAGTGTTACAGCACGCCCAGGGATTAATTTCTTTCTGTCTTCAAGTTAATGAGCTGAAAACAAAAATATATAGTCTCGGGCAACAACAACAACCAAAATATTTATCTGAAACACACCATCTTTCCAATTGGATTTATTTTACTCTTTAACAATGCTAATATGCAGTGTCAGGTTTCTTATTTCAGGGAGAAACACAAGGGCTTTTTTTTCCAATTGGAATCAGATGATGTCTGCGTTTGATTCTGTTTGTTTTTCCCCGGATGCATTCACCCTTACCTGCTGAACGGAGTCTTCCCAGCCATGAACAGGGAAAGCAAATTGAGTTTTAATCAAAAGGTTTCTATTCTGATCACTGCTGGTCTATTTTCACTTTACAGTTACCAATAAAAAGTTGAAGAGTGTATCACCCGCAGAATGTGATTGATTGCATCTGCCTACTGCCTTGCATTTTAAGGTTCCTCATTACTGGATGTTCAAGAATTTCATTTTCTGGCATGTAATAAGCCTTAAACTTTATGTAGCTAATTGGTTCAGCTGGTGTTCCTGTGCCTTGGCTGAAAAGCCAATAAAAAGAAGCACAAAAAGGATGAATATTAATAGTTACTACTTGGAAAATATAAGCTTAAGAGCTAGTTTTTGCTTTAATTAATATACAGGAAGCAAGAATGTTTCCTGAATGCATCTTAAAAATAGAGATTACTATCAGATTAAAGACTACCTTGCAGGCGGTTCTTTTCTCTTCTCTTTTTTTTTTGGTATTCCACACACATTTAGCTATTCATGTTCATATAGCTTGTTTATCTCTGAGCTTGTAGGTTATGAGATAAAAACAACCATTTGTATGTTAAATCCCGCAGCAGTAAAAAATATAAAAGAACACTTTAAACACCAGCTTTTATTTTACTAGAGGATCCTTTCTACTATTCACTCTTAATACAGCAAAATATATTTTTCATGCTGCCTTAGCCAAGATATTTGCAAATGGTGAGAAAAGCCATATGTATTTGGACGATCTGAGGTATTTTAGAGGAAATAACTAAAATATCATCTTTTGACCGTACTACTCTCCAGTGTGTTAATTGATGATAGTGTGTCACCAAAATACAACAGATAATTTTGCTGAAAACGTATGTGTTTCATTAGAAATGTACTTCTAATGAATAGCCCCTCTGGAAAACACGTCTGCTTGCTTTTTCTGCATAGAAATGCCAGCTAGGATTTTTAAGGGGTTTTTGACTTGCTTGAACAAATGTAGACTTCATTAGTTCCTTTTTTCTTTCCTGATAAGTAAATCCCGCACTGGAGTTTTGTGACCGTTCCTGATAAATGCTGCCAGCAGCCCTCTTGCTATCTGTTAATAAGAACAAATCTTGCTGCTACACAATTCTCTGTTCTTTCTTCCACAAAATAAAAAAAAGGAAATATCTGCTGATGTTCTGCTTCCCCCATCCATCCTTTGTTGGTGGAAAGGCTCATTTTTCCGATATAACCGAGTTGAACAGATATGATTTTCTTTGCTTGGAAAAGGCACCGCAACAACAAACCCAAACTTTGTCTTGATTAGCTGCCTGGTTTCGTAAGCGCCGTAATGACAGTGTCTGTTTGTAACAGCGGTGCAGTCCAGCGACCCTGCGATCAGCACAACAGGCATAAGCGCCACGTTGCAGCCTGGCAATCATTACAGCTCCCACATGCTGCAGGGCGGAAGCTGCTGACGGTTTCTCTCTCCCATCGCATGCCACAGATCATCCTTTCAAGGCATATTTTGTCCTCTGATGCTCTGCGCTTTCAGAGACTGATACACTCAAGGAAACTTCCAGAGGGCAAATCTGCCTCTTGCCACACGACTTCACAACTGAACCCAATATGTCCTTGTCCCTCTCCTGCCATAGACGAGTTAGAGAATTGTCTTTTAAAAATATGTTTTCCAGGTTCACAGGTAAAAAATGAGAAGAAAAAGGTTATTATTTATTGCAAATATTCTTCCATGTCTGTTTTGCAGAGAACAGGGTATTTTATATATATGTACGTCATGCCTTGGAACACTAGGTACAGATGAAAGTCTGGAGCAAGTGGCAAGTGTTGTCCCTGCAGATAGTGCAGCGGTGTCCTGTGCTCTGCCAGGTTCCAGGGTGGGCTGCAGGGCCGGAGGTGCCGGCCGTGACGCAGCGCACGGCAGCAGCGTCCTGCAGTGCGGGGCAGGTAACCTGGCATGGGAGCGGGTAACGCAGCAGCATCCTGCAGTGCGGGGCAGGTAACCTGGCATGGGAACAGGTAACGCAGCAGCGTCCTGCAGCGCGGGGCGGGTAACCTGGCATGGGAGCGGGTAACGCAGCAGCGTCCTGCAGCGCGGGGCAGGTAACCTGGCATGGGAGCGGGTAACACAGCAGCGTCCTGCAGCGCAGGGCGGAGAACCCGGCTTGGGAGCAGATAACGCACTCTGCTCACACTGACATCCTGCTCCAGCTCCAACCTACTCCAACTACTTCCATTTTATCTGTACTTCACAACCTATAGAACGGCTTGTAATGGGACAGGCCTTACATTGTTCCAGTCATGATTCATACCAGAAACTGGTTTTGTAAC
>JAUBOD010000228.1:100005-117203 GCA_032353885.1 Nothura maculosa | reverse complement strand
AGGGAGCAGGGGCCACCACCAGGCTGAGCTGCTTTCTCAGTGCGAACATTAGTCCCGGAGGCCAAAACACATAAATCTCAGGATGAAGAAAACATAATCCTAAGAAGATCAGACAATTCTCCTTCTCCTTTCTTTCCTTTTCTTGTTCCATAAATCATCTTATTTATGTAACAGAGAACAATAAAGAAAGCTAGATTGAGAAAACATTTTTTTTTCTTGGAAACAGTAGAGTGATTGATGCTGTGCAAAAACCAGCATCTAAGTAAAAAAGCTTTCAAGGATGATTTACTGACATCCACTGAGAGATTGGATGGGGATACTGCAAAATGCCAACTATTCAGCCTAAATTAATTAATTATATGTTTTGAGATGGCCATGAGTAGTTAGAATTGAAGGGGGGGAAAAAAGCGTAAGATTGTCTTCAGCGTAAGCACACATGCCATGCTATAAATAGAAATGAGTTAAGAATAACAATGTAGCCCACATATCTAAAGACAGAACAGAGCTCTTCAGCTTAAATAGTGGGACTCTTATCTGCCTGCCATGGCATTTGTATGACAATGTATTAGCGCTGCAGGAGAATAATAATTCCTGGCTGATTGTAAGCAAACCATTTTTCTAAGTCTTGTGTTCCATTCTCTTTGTAAGATAAAGCGCTGGTGAGGTGCTGTACAATGAACATGTATAGCATGAAGTGTCTAATAGAATTTAGATTTATATAGTACCTTTCAGACTCAAGTTGTCCCGAAGTACGTTGCTTTAATGCAGTAAGTCAGAAACTGCTTGTGCTGTGTGTAAGCAAGCAGGGACTGTCGCCAGGCAGGAGCTGCAGCTCACACAGAACTGGGTTTAAATGGGAATGAATAAGTGAATGCCAGCTGTGGAAGTGGCATTGGGAGCGTGCCTGTGAGCTGCTATCTCCGTGTGAAGAATCCGTTGTGCACACAGTTACTCCGAGGAATACGGGCTTGTCCGTGTAAGCAGGATATGCAAGGTCAGACCTGTGGCTGCGCTGGGCAGGCGGGTACGTCCTGTCCATGCAGGAGGACGGGGTCAGGTCCCAGCTCAAAGCTGCTCAGGAACTGAGAAAACTCCGGGCCTTCACTGCAGACCATCCATTTACCTCCAGCTCCCTTCATTCCAGATCCGGCAGCGCCAGGCTGGATCTTCTGGTGCTGCTGCAATCCACGCTGGTTTGGATTGCAGCAGAGGCCGGGGCTGCCGCCGCTGCCTGAGCCCTCTCCACAGCCTCAAACCGAGGGCACTTCCACCAGGACGCACGTGGAGCGAGAGGGAGAGGGGAGCAGCCGGCACCTGTGCAAGGAGGCACAAACACCTGGGATGGGCTTTGCTGGCTTCTCCTGCAGGATTCTCCCAGGACGTGGGGTGCCCCTTCACCCTGACGTCTCAGCAAATCGTATGTGCTTAAATAGGATAAATTTAGTACTGTCAAGTACGTGATTAGATTGACAGTTGCTACGGTGATGAGGTAGTGCAGGTTTATTTTAAAAATGGACGGAGTGGTCTGTTTGTTTTTATATGAAATTCCAAATTTTGTGCTCCAAGCTCTGTAACTCTGGCACTTGCTGGCCGTGTGGGCAAAAGGTGCTCTGCAATGAAGATGAAGGTGCTGATCACAGTGCTCAATGTCCTGTGGCAGAGCCAGGACTATCTCCTCGCTCAGCTGGAAAAACGGAGATACAATTTTGCTTTTCTTGAAAATGGGCAGGAATGCTTATTATGTTGAGGTGTTTGTCCTTGGTCAATTGAGGAACAGATGCGAAACGTCTTATCACTTTGAGGCGAATGTATTTTGTGATTTGCATAGCCTGAAATATTTATTTTTTTCTCACCGCTTCAGATTTGAAGCTTTGGCAATACACAAACAGCGCAGTTGCTCATTTTTTTTCCATAGATCTTGCCTGGTTCAAAATGTATTTCACCGAATGTGAAATAAACTAATTCCAAATTTCCAGCTGTCTGTAGGTCACGACCTGAGTGGTTCTGCGATGCTCTTGCAGCAGATGCAGCAGATCCCTGTGCTCGCCCCTTGACCAACACGAGCAGCTCTGCTCAGCGTGGCGCCGCGGGCCTCCTGTGCTGAAGCTCCTCTGGCCACACTCGGACCTGCCTGCCTGGGGTTTATACATTCCTTGCCTTGAATTTGATCCCAGAAGTGGCCGCAATTCCATAGTGTTGGACACAAAACCCAGCAGAATGATTTCAGACAAACGTGGGTGAATCGGCGCACGGGGAAGCCGCATGCTGTGAACGCGTTTGACTCTATTGGGGTCATCACACTGAATTATGTTTCTGGTTGGAGTGAGGAACTGTTGTTCTTCAAGATACTCAGCTATGTCTCATGCTAGAGGGAAAAACAAGCATAAAATATGCTCCAATGCTGTGCCTGTGGGGAGGAACCCCAGCAAGGCTTCACAGAAGTGAGTGCACAAGAATACAGTGGATAAACTGCAGCAGATAAGTGTGAGCTAAGGTGCAGTGGGGAATGTGCGGTGCTGAACTCGGTAGGGCAGAATGAGGATAATCTGACGCTTACAACAACCTGAAAGCAATGAATAAACAGAATGTTGAAATGCTGTTCACCAAATCCCCAGTATGAAGCTAGAAAGCAGTCAATAAGACCAGGAGGAGGCTGGTTTAAAATAAATAAAACAACATAGTTCTCACACAAAGAGCCATGAACTTCTGGAGCTTAGTGGCACAGGAGACTCAATGCTAAAAGGATCAGTGGACTCCAAAAAGGATTAGACTAATTCATGAAGAGCAGATCTGTGGATACTAACGGTGTTAGGAAGGGATTTGCCTTCTAACATCCATAATGGAACTCTTAGAGATGCTGGGGCAGTACAAGGGGAATGGGCAGCAAAAACTGGTGTCAGACTTGAATAATATCACCTACTGCTTGCCACGTGAAAAAGAAAACACCTGGCTAGATGGATGTTACTCTGGCCCAGTAATACTGTTATTCTTATCGGTTTGTTAAGGCTTGGTAGTCTTTTTACTCACCTTAAATTTTAAATGTAAGTCCATCCTTCAGATATCCCTCTTAGGTAAAAATTGATTTACCTTCCTATATGAAAAGGGAGGTAAATATTCCTATATGAAAAACGTGTTGTTACCTGTTTCTGCTAACTGCTAATAAAGCAGGCTGAGAGAGATAATGTAAACAGTGAACGATGTTCTACATCATTTATAAATATCTCTCATTAAATATTAAAAGCATTTGCTTAATGATAACATTATGAAATGAGTTGGATGCATTTGCAAGAGGTTTGGAATAACCAGACATCATCAGAAGATTTCCTTGGAAATTGCAGAATGGATATTTGTGTGAATTTTCCTCAGGGAAAAAAAAGAACCTCTTTTCTCATCCTTCATAATCCTACAGCCGTATTTCTGATAAATAGCATGGTGTTGCAGTGTAGACCCGAGCATTGTAATTCATGCTGCATGCATAAATTCTGTTGTAATTTGGCTGCGTGCAGTCCTGTGTCGCTGGGATTGCATGACGCACACCAGCCAGTGCTGGGGAGTGGCTTGGAGATTCCCTACAGCTTCTGTTAGGAAATAACAGACGTGGTGGTCACTTCCCCGAGAGCTCGAGAATAAAGAGAGCTTCAGTTCCCCGTGATCCTGCTTTGTGGACGCTTTCAGGACAGACACAGCCCTGGTTTCGCCGTGCCGTACTGTGCCATGCTGTGCCGTGCCATGCCGTGCCGTGCCATGCCGTGCTGTGCCGTACTGTGCAGTGCTGTGCCATACTGTGCCGTGCCGTACTGTGCCATGCTGTGCCGTACTGTGCCATGCCAGGCCGTGCTGTGCCGTGCCATACTGTGCCATGCCGTGCTGTGCCATGCTGTGCTGTACTGTGCCGTGCTGTGCCATGCTGTGCCGTGCCGTACTGTGCCATGCCATGCTGTGCCGTGCTGTGTCGTGCTGCGGGGTCTCGTTGCCTTTCCAGAGCAGCCGTGCCCAGGGCTGCGTGAGCCTCCTCTGCCCCTGGTCTTGCAGCTGGCACAGATCACCCGCGCTGCATGGACGGGTGCCTTCCTACGTGGAGGCTCCTGGGTGCTGTGGAGCTACATGGCCAAGGAATCTCCTCTGCCTGATAATTCCCTGCGCCTATAGGCAGTCCAAGCAATAGCTAAGGCTGGAAAGAACCTGGTCCCTGCCCTTTATTCCCCCAGTCCTGGCACTGATTTCCCATGTAATGTTGTACAAGTGCCTTGCGTTCTCTTCAGCTCATTTTTCCTATGCATAAAACAGAGACTCAGCTTCCTGTGCTTAATTAGCTCAGGATCTTTCGAAGAATGTGCTTTGGTACTGTTAAGGATTCTTATTCCTATGAAATAGGCTGCCTATACCCTGTTGGCTATATCTTAACAGGCTACATTACACAGCAACATAACTCACAGTAATCTGATGTGATGGGAAGAACAGCAAAAAGCCACAGCAGTGACCAGCTACCGATGGATTCATTTATTATAGCTTTAAAATAAAAACGTTAGGAAGGCAGGCATGAGTGTCAGTATGCACCATAATATTTATTGTATCATAGATACACATATATATTGCAATTTCTCAGCACGACCTGCTAATTATTTTGGCCCTTGTGAACTGCATTTGTCCACTGGGCCTGCACATCTCTCGTGTCAGCTTCTGTATTGCACTTTTAGATGCGCAGGGAGGAAGAATAAGAAGTATTTTTTCTTGTTATGGAATGGTCACTGAAGAGAATGTCCTGCTGTTTCACGGGACAGGGGGGAGTTCTTCTTTGCAGGTTTGTCCCTGCCGTGGGAAGGTGTCGGTGAGCTCCGCAGCAGCCCAGCGGGCTCATGATCCGAGCTCTGCTGGTCCCCTCCTGCTGCCCGTGGTGCCCGTTGTGCTCCCCTCGTCCCTGCCTGCGCCCCGGCGCAGCGGGAGCCGATCCACGGCCCCGGGACGCTCGTGGCGGCAGCAGGACCCTGCGGAGCTCTGCAGTACAGTCTGCTCCTACAGCAGTGGCATTCGGGCCCCGACTGGTGTCCTTGTGTCCTTCGGGTCTCTGGCTTGTGTCCTTTAGCACTGCGGATGCAGAGCTGCCCCTTGGCTGGTGTAGGCTCAGCCTGTGGATTCTGTGCTCCTGGACACGACTTGTCGCTCGGCTCACCTTGCATCGCACGACTTGTTTTTTTCCCTCCTTTCTGTATGTTTCAGAAAAAGATTATGTGCTTTTCTTCTGCAAGATTCATATACAATTTCTATCTCTTCAAGGCAAAAAGAAATGGCTTCTCTTTACACATATTAGTTTGATGTAGAAATTAATCTCTAGAAATACCCACACAGACCTCTAGGTATCTACTTTTGACATAGAAAGCATTGAATCATAAGCACCTATAATCAAAACACACTAAAAATAATCCTTTTTCCTCTCCTTATTCTTTCCTCTTTGCTTTTCCCCAGAGCTCAGGAGTTTGTGTAGTGCCACGTGCCATGGCTCTGAGGAGGACTCCTTTGTTTCTTAAATGTCTCTGAGATTTTGCCTTCTGACTTCCGTGACAATGAGTCATAAAAGATAAAGATTTCTTAAAGGGAGTTTGTTGGGGTTTTTTTATAGGCAAGATCTAAGGAAAATATCTATAGTTTTTTGGGGATGAATGTTCTTTAATAATTTCTCAGGCTACCTTTGAAGAACATGCAAACATTTTATCCAAAAAAACTATTATTATGGATAACCCCTCCCGCAGCAGAGCTCTTTGCAATATTGCTAACACAAAACCCCATTTCATTGCCACAGCGGCCCTGGCAGCTGTATGGAAAACCATCAGGGTTGAAGCTGTTGAATCATAACTGACAATCAGTTTGCTGGGGAAATAAAACTAAACGAGTTAATCCTAGAACAAAGGAAATGCAGATGACTAATTGTAGTGAAAAATAAAACCAAAATGAAATGACAAAAAATATAAGGCATTGCAAAGAAAACTTAAAAAAAAAACAAAAAACTTTTCAGAAGTCCAAATAGTCTAGGAAATGATTTTGCAACTCCAATTAACCTGTTCCAGCAGGGATCTTTTATTTGGAGAGCTGAGGGTTTTTTCTCAGCAGAACACAGCAGTATTATTTTTCTCTCCAGGCCCCCTGGCCAGCTGCTGGGATTCCAAACTTCCAGACTTTAGCCCTGAGCACCTGTGCAGGGTGTCTTTACATTGTGCCTCTGCAGGGGCAATGACAGTCATTCAATATTGTTCACCTGAAGGAGAGGTTGGATTTAAGCTTTTGCATGAACCCCCAGCTCGCACAGTGCGGGCGTGATTCGCACCAGGGTCACAGACACCAGTGCGTGTGCCAGGCGTTACCTGTTCAGCCCTGCTTGGCAGCTTCTGCAAGGGACGTTTGTTTTCATCTTTCAGTCATTTGTAAGCAATGTGGTATTGCCCAAAGCTAGCACTAGCAACAGCAACCGCAAATTGTGATGCATAGTAAACATTCAACTCATTTGATTTTCATACATCAAAAATATCTTTTGTGTTTTCATTGCTGATTCAGTTCCATCACCATCTTAACCATAATCAAATCGCTAATAGATTAGCAATGCAGTAGTAGCCAAATACTTGACCATTTGTATTTTCATATTTTGAAATATCAAAAATCATAGAGGAATATATTTACTTTTAAATCAAGGCTTTATTTTTTAGCTCATCTGAAACAGGAGTTAATTATGAGTATCAATATAAGTACTAGTATCAATAATAGTAGTTAATTATTACAGTGTACATAAATATGAACTTATATTTATGTGAAGCTTCTACTGTATCCAGACAGTTCATTTTCACCATGCAACTCTATTTGCTTTGCTATTGCAAGTAAATGATCTTTGTGAATGATTGTGGATAATACTGTGCTACATCTTTATTGCTTCTGCAACAGCTACTATATCTTTTTTTTCCTCTCAGCAAGATAAATATTTCTGGGAATTCTGTTCCAGCTATACTGGAATCATTTTTATGATGCTCTCCATTTGCATGATGTCTTGCGTCTGACAGCCCACCATGCATAACTGGAAATTTCTTCTGCATAAACAGAAGGAAGCCCATGGCAATAATTGCTGTCTCTGTTGATACATGCTGGATCATTTCCTCAAACATGCTAGAAAATACGAAGCTTTTGTGGGGTTAAGAGGGACATATTTTCATTATTAAGTGACTATGATACAATAGGAAGCTGTCAGCCTGTAAAACAGTGCATAAATGACAGGTAAGGTCATCCATAAGTTCTGATTATTCTCTGTTTCCTATAACTATACCTAAGCTTTACTGCATAATAAATACATAGGATAAAAGCATCTTCACAGCAGATAGGCTGAGTATGTGCACTATTCCTGGCCGGAATGATTTGCCTTAGAATTTATTTGAAAATGCTCTTCAAACTTTCCATTGCAGTGACACTGAAGTAACCTGTATATGAAGCGTATAGTGTTTTGACTTTGGAAGTGCCAGGTAGTGCCATTTGAGATCACAACGTATTTGATCTTAAGCAGCAGATTGTGTGGGGAAACGAAACAGCTTTTGTCAAAGACAGGTCAGGGATCAGAGTTAGAAGTTCCTCCTGGAATGGAAATAGTCCAAATGTGTCTGATTGTCAGCACCTGGCTTCACCTCAGCCAGGTGTTTGGATGTCCTTGGTCATTCCACAGAGCCTCCTCTGCCTCGGTTCCCCTCGGAAACTTCCTGCCCTCCAAGATGCTCCAATGGAGCCCAGGGCTGTTTTCCCTAGTTTCACTGTATAAATCAGAACCTCCTTCTGGAGTCTCTTCGGCAGCACAGGGACTGCAGAACACTGAAATCCCCTTTTATCTATAAAAGAGACTTTTGACCCCAAGGTGGAAGCTCCAGAGAGCTCCGCATCCCCACTCAAAACGTCTTTCTGGACATCACCTGCAGGTTAGACTGCCAGCCCCTGCCAAACACCCTGCTTGGCAGAGTGCTCGCTTCATCCGAACAATAAAATGCACTAATGACCGTATCTGCACTAATGACCGTATCTGCAGTGAATTCAGCAAACACGTTATTCACCCGGGCACGGGCAGAGCTTGCGATGTTCCACACGGCGCCTGCCCCACGCTGCTCATCCTGACGTGTGTAAGAGTGCTCTTACACCAGCACACAACATTTCCCTTTGAAGCTTGGTAATTATTTCTGTTAGCTTGACTTTGAGGATGAGATTTAATTTAATTAGCTGTGTCATTGCTTTGTTGCTTTTCAGAAGTATGACTGATTGATTGATTCACCGTTTTCTCTATTCTTCTGACAAGTGAATAACACGGGGACAACTGTTGTAATGAGGGACACAGGATTATCCTATAGGACAAACCCAAGATGTTGGGCAGGACTGGCTACCTCATAGAGAGGAAGCCTCCAGGTTCTAGACAAGGGCACTATTGACTTGCAATATTGACTTGCAGTCTGCACGCTCATCACCTATGGTGTCTCCCTGAGAGGAGTTTGGAACAGGAGAAATGAACCGTTATCTGATGATTTTCCAGCAGCCCCAAGGCGACGGGAAAAGCTGGCTGCAGGTGTCAGAGGAACGGCTGTGCAGAGCGATGCAGGCAGCGCTGAGCACACGTGCCGGCCGAGGGCCTGGCCAGCACGGCGTCCATGCAGCCGCCAGGCTCTGTGCAGCCGCCGGGCTCCGTGCAGCCGCTGGGCTCCGCGCAGCCGCCGGGCTCCGTGCCATGCAGCCGCCGGGCTCCGCGCAGCCGTCGGGCTCCGTGCAGCCGCCGGGCTCCATGCAGCCGCCGGGCTCCGTGCCATGCAGCCGCCAGGGCTCTGTGCAGCCGCCAGGGCTCCGCGCCATGCAGCCGCCGGGCTCCGTGCAGCTGCCGGGCTCCGTGCAGCCGCCGGGCTCCATGCAGCTGCCGAGCTCCGTGCCACGCAGCGTCCGCCAGCTCCACGGCCTCGGGTCTTGAGACAAGATACACGGGGCAGAGTCAGCTTTGCTTCCCAGCGAGTCGCGCCTGCTCATCCTGCTTTGGATTCCAGCTGAGACATTGGCTACGGATAGGTGTTCTTCACATAGTAGCGGATGAACTTAGCTTTATTAATTAGCTTGTGACCAAAACAAGTCTTTTCATAAAATCTCAACTGTTGCAAGTGTAAAGACAGGGAAGATTTGAACAGCACAGTCGAAGTTGGGATGCCCATTGACTTCACAGGCATTTGAATCAGATCATTAAAGCATAAATTAATCTAAACTTTGAAAATTGTCCAGATAAATATTTTGTTGCTGACGAACTGTAGTCAGTGAAAGATAAAACAAATACTGGGAGGTATTGCAAAGGCAGTAAAAATACTTGGAATTGATTTAAATAAATAATAATGCTGGAAGCGGATGCGGCACTTGTGTAGCATGGGGATGTGGTGGTATTTCCCCTAAGAATGAAGGACTGTTGTTGAATCATAAAGAGACGCAGGAGCAAGGGGAGGAAACGAGAAGGGGAAAAAGAAACAAGAAAAAAACATGAAAGAAAAAAAGTGCAGATACTAGCTGAGATTTTATCATAGGGAAAGGAACAGGACGAACTGCACAGAATGAAGTTTTTGTTGCGAATGTATGCAGATGAAACCTCAAATTACTCAAATATTTACATTTTTGTCAATGGCTTTAATCCATTTTGACATCTAATTGTACAAATCCATTTCCACAACAAGAGTATCCGTATCTTTTAAAATAAATTGGCTTGAAATTAAAAAAAAAAACCAGCAGCATATAAAAAGCTACAGATGGAGTTTTTATATTCAGCTGTTTGCTCAGTAGATGGAATATTGAGTCCTTCAGCCATTAAATGCAACCTCACCACAGATTTGTTGCACCTGCTATTTCCCATCTCGGTGTATTTGATCCTGACTATTCGTGCTGAATTGAAGGGAAATGTGGAGCGGTTGCGAGCGGTTGTGGCGGTGTGGTGATGACACCTGCAGGACAGCGCTGGCAGCGGGCAGGCCTGCGCGGAGGGATGGAGAACCCTCTGGATACCCACGCCTTGCCTGCGTACTCCGCAGTCAGAGGTGGGAATGCACAAAGTCCTCCCGCAAATCTGTACATCTGCTTTCAGACAATAACAAATGGAGCTGTTTGGGGGAAAACATGGCACTGTCAGTAACAGAAACATGAGATGGCCGTGGACGGGAATAGCTTAAAACCGCTCATTTGCACTTGGCTGTAATTTCTCCTAAATGTGTAGGCAGAAGCGCAGAGCTCGCCCCGAGAGCCTGCCGAGATGGTTGCAGCTGGCCCGGCGTGACACTGGTGCCACTGGTGACGCAGCGGTGACGGCACCGCACAGACCGGCCTACACCGTGCCTCTCGTTGCAGCGCCGCCGAGAGCGGGCTCCCTGACCCAGGTCTTCCTCCTGCTAGGAGCCAGGGCGTCTGCCTTGGGAACAGTTTTCACCAGGACTCTGCTGGCGTTCTCTATCCTCACCTTCCCAAACACAACACTAAGGAGCGACCCAAGAGGATTCATACTGCTGGGGTTGGTAGAACCTTCTGTACCTCAAGCATCAGTCCTTTGCAGCAGCAAAATCTATTCCAGTTTGTGAAGAGCCAATTCTCGTATTTTCCTCCCTCTAACAAAAAAGAATTGTAAAAGATGCAGTAACAAAAGCGGTCGTGTTCCAAAACTTGGTTTTGCAGTCAGCAGTTTATGAGACCAGTGCTCTAAGATTCCATTTCAAATAGAAGTAATTTGAGGCACTTTTATCAATTAAAACAATGCAGAATTTAAAAGATTTTTTAAAAAAGGGAAGAGCAACTGAAAGCAGGAAAACCATCAGGATTGGTCAAAGCTGTGAAGAAAATGATCAAGTACAGACCAGTAAAAAAGGATCAAACAACAGATTAGAGAGGCAGTGGGAAAGCAAGTGTGATCTATATGTGGGAATCTTTGAAAAACTGTTATTTTTCTAGACGGTGAGATTACTTATGTTGCCTCAAAAATAAATCAGAAAATTGTCAAAGCCATATGGATGTTTTATTTTTGTCCTGTGTTGCCATGCAACTTAGAGAGGCATCAGCTCCATTGCAGTGATTGCCATGAAACCTCCATCCAATTCACTTCATTGTGTTACTTGTTATGAGTTTTGAATGACCTCATATCCATCTGCCTATATTCTATTTAGTTCTCTTGCTACTAAACAAGCCAACCGTAACACCTCGACCTTTACTTTATTCTCGCTTTTCCTCAGCAGTGCTATAGATAGGCTAGTACTTCTAGTGGCTATTAAATCTGCAGACTACTTCAGATCCTTATTCCATTTTTTATGTAGCATGCTGCTACATAAACCAAAGAGATCTGAAGAGTCTTTGAGTATAAATACTGGTTTTCTGAGATATTTGGATACAGCAGAAGAAGAATAAAGGTCCAATAAGTAGACATCAGATGTGAAAATATGCATTTATCAAAAAAACCCGAACATTGGTACAGATTAGTAGGAGGTGCAGTCGATCATTCTGCATCTTCATAGACATTTAAATCAAACTTAGGTAAATTGCCGGATATCAGTTTAAACTCACTGGGTCAAGAGTAAGGGAGAAGAAAATGTTAGAGCTAGAGAACTGAACAGTCATTAATGAAATGAAAACATATTCTGCATCCAAGAAGGGACAGACCATTAAAGTTTGCATGAGCAAAATATTAGCAGGAAAAAATGTTCTTTAAAATTAAAAGCAGGAGAAAAAGGAAGCTAATTCTCTGAAAAACTGTTTTTGTAACGAGCTGGGATCAAAGGGCAAGCTGCAGTGCATTAAGCACTGATGTCTGTTGCCATTATGCTCCTGAAAGTGATCCATACCACATCAGCCTGCAGCTGTGAAGAGGAAAAGAAGCGGTTCCCAATTTGCTAATTGCAGCTTTAAATGGACAGGTTCAAGCACAGAGCGCTCTGCTTCATAAAGGATTCATTGGGGACCTGCTGTAGCAAGTTATGTTTTGTATTTCCATGCAGAATACTAATTCCTCTGTACAAAGACAAGGTAAACAGGTACAGCCACCACTTTTTAGACAAAATTGGAGAAGATAATGCAGTTTGTAAGATTAAGAAATTCAAGGAAGGCAGGAAATTCCTGCTAGTACTTGAGGAATTGCCATGGTTAATTTGGAGAATAATGGGTTTTCAAAAGAAGATGCAAGAAGCAAAAGGGGTCTTTGTCTTGCAGGAGACATTTTCCAAGCTTTGTGGTGATCTCCTGCTCTCAGTTCTTGTGCCCGGTCTTGCTTACCATAGGGATTTCATACCCCAGCCTGTAGAGGCAGAACAAGGCATTGTGTGGTGGAAACCAATGAGGATGGGGTTTGGCTTCAAGACGGTGCTGAACACTGTCCCTAGGGAGAGAAGACGCCTGGCTGAGCTGGGGGAGTTCCTGGGTGCACCAAGACTTAAATGAAGAGGAATTGCTTATGTAGGTTTGGGAAGCAGCACTGACGGGTGAGTGCAGACCAGCAGTCCCCTGCAACACAGGCCTAACCCGGGGATTCTCATTACTGCTCTGGGTTGACGTGCTTGGAGAGCAGGCTTTGGGGAGGGCTAGAAGTGCTGCAGCACAGCAGTTGTAGTTTTAGGCCATGCTCTAGTTGCAATAGTGCATGAATACAAGGGGGATGCCCTTTCTTAGTGTTATTTTGGGTGGGGCAAACAATGGGAATATGAATAAACAGATTATGTATGTTAAGCTGTAATAACTTGCTTATGATGTACTGCTTCCTTCTTAGTGCAGAGAAGTCATGGATCATGTTAATGAGAGAATTGCCTTTGGCTTTTTCAAGGAAAGAGGGCAAACAACCAGCCCTGCCTCCTGGAGCCGTTCCTTTCTCTTCTTCTATTTCAGTATTTTCTTAATATGAGGTAAAAGTCAAACTTATCTGTCTTCAGTATTTCCTAATATGAGATGAAAGGCAGATTTATCTGTATCTCTGATGTATTGTATGGGAACAACATCACAGAGTGATTTTAGGGAGAGTGGGCAGCCAAGGAAAGCCAGTATGCAAGTCCCATCAGCAGTAGGGACAGGAGCACAAAAGAATAAATGTCTAGATTGCAGCTTACTACAAATTATAATGAAAATGTAGAGAGGAATTTTTATTTCCTCCTTGTGAGTTTATGGGTAATTTTAGCGTGGGCATTTTATTTAAAAGCAAAACAAACAAAAAAAAAACTAGACTGAGTTAAGAATCATCCATGGCAAAAGAATGACTCACGTACATGGGCAGAATGACCCGTGGTTAGCTTATTTGTTGGCAGCAAATAAAGGGGTTCCTAATGAACCAAGACAGGTTATTCTGAAGGCGCTGAAGAAGGGAGATCAGGTGTATTTTGAAGATTCAAAAAAGTTACATATTTTGTCAAGGTCTCACTGTGGTTTTTTCTTTTCTGAATAATGAATGAAGTTGTTTTAACAGAGTGCTAATGCTGGGAGTGCTGGGTGAGGAAATTCAATTGAAAGCCTGTCACAAGACTCTCTTATTTCAGTGACAAGAGTTGTCATGCTCCTGTGACACCTGATGTGCAGAGCGCAAACTGATAAATAGCTTAAAAATGAAATTGTCAGTCACCATTACCTGGCCCCAGCAATTACCAATCCTGGTGGCTGGAGAGCCAGGCCAAGGAGCCAGGTGACCAGACGGACAGACACAGAGAGGTGGATCGTGTGGACATGGTAATTCCCAGCCTCAGGGAGGGAAGGAGCAACTTCCCAGCCTGCTGCAGATGGATTTTTAAAAGGTTTGCTGGTAATGATGGTTCTGGAGATGAGTTTTTTTCTGTGCTTGCAGCAGAGAAAGTGTCAGATAACACTATGAACATGCAGGCTGAAAAACAGTGAAGGAAAGAGAGGGGAGAACATGGACAGTTTTAGCTTTAGAGGGGAAGAAGAGAACCCTGTACACTATTGTACACATTCCCCCCAAATTTTTAGGTTAAATAGCTCCTGGGGATTATCCTGGTATATCCTGGATATACTCCTGAGAGTATTTCAACTGAAAAGTTTACAGCTGCAAAATATATATATATATATATATATATTTAGGGAGAAGATGATGGTACTTGCCTCGTTTGCCACCTTCACTCCCCTACTGATAGCAGGAGAAACACTCGAAATCCCAGTGTTTGCTGATGCTGAGGGACTTTAACACCCTCCTTTGGGTTATTCTCCTGGCTGGAATCTTTAGGAAGACTCTGGGAATGGCTGTAGTATAACCATAGCAACACAGACATTTTGCACAGCAGCCAGAATTTCTCTTTGCAAAAACCCCACAGTTGCTAACAAAATGAGGACAGATTTAGTTCCTGCTTCCATTAATGGATCCAGGGATGCCGAAGACCATTTTGCTTTTTGCTGGGGCAAGATTCAGGAGTTGTTTTTCCTGCTGCTTGATGCTAGCTCATGCAGATTGCCAGGTGTCGGGTTTGGAGGGAACATGGGAAGGCTTTGGCAGCATCTGTAATACAAGGCGGGTGGTTGTGTGCGCAGGACTACCCTTCCCTAACGCAGCTGCTGCCCTCGTGCCCGTCACCTTGCTCCTTTCCGTCCCGCCCTGCTCCTTTGCTTCCCCCTCCACTCCCATTATTAACAAAACCCCTCTGTTTTTACTCCATACATCCCAGGGCAGTGGCTGTCACCTGGGCCGGATGGCCTCGGGCTGGATTTCACAGCGCCCACCACATCACGCTGCGCCCTGGCCATTGCGGAGCTCTTTCACACACTAGTTTTCCAGCTGGCTGAGTAGGTCCGTGTTTTACACAAGGTAAGTGAAAAGGAAAACTGTGAAGTACTATGTAATTATCACTTTCTCCGGGCAGGTCTATATTTAAGAACCATTTGGCAAAAGAGGGCTTTAACGTAGGTTCTTCTGTACCTGAAGGAATTTGCCAACCATTTTTTTTTTTCAGGTCAAAAATACGTAATTTTGCCAAACAAACTTTTTTTTTTCATTTCCTCCATCTGTGCTCCTGACTGGATAGTCCAGCAGGATAGTCCAGCACACTTCCCATTGCTCGTTTCTTGTTTCTCTTGGCTCTCCCTCCCTGCAGGTTTGCTGTGCACTCATGAAACAGCCGCTGCTCCCCAGGGCTGCCTGTGCAAACAGCACACTCTAATTGCGGGGCTGCTCCCAAGGCAGAAACAAGGGAGAGATGTCAGGAAAGCAAACAGCTCTATCTAGGGTTGAAGAGCAGCCGCATTTGTGACATGGTTTCCTCATGCTGTCGCTTCTGTGATTCACAGTCCCATTCTGCGATAAAACAAGCAAAAATAGCCACTTACTTTCTCACATAATATGAAAGCAGTCCCAAAGCTGCACAGCACTCTAATTCTGACTTCACAGAATCCTAGGCTGGTATAATTCAACTTACAACAGCAAAATATAGCTAATAATAATATTTCAGATGAAATTGGTACAAAAACTTTTAAGTTCAGTTTCTTTCAGAATTGTTCCTGACTTTTTAAATGTACTGACTACACATTTTCACCTACTGAAATACATGTGAATGGACTGTATAGCTGACTTCTATAGGCGCAATGCTAGAATAAGTGATATGTTGCCAAATAGGTTTTAGTTATTTGGACTCAGACATAGTAGAAACAAAGATTAAAATAGGCTGGTTATGAAGGGGTTAACTCTTTTATGACTAATTTACGGTTTTGGATACTTAATGCTAAAATTGTGTCTCATTCTAGGAGCCAAATTCTGACCTACCAAGCTTCCCACACAGTGCTGTTGGTTTCCACAAGGGCAGAATTTCTAAACTGACAAACACAAGTTTTGAATCAGTAAAGAAATGTAGGCATAAATACTGGGAAAGTTCTTAAGCACTACGGGTAGATGCGAGTAAAGTCTCCCCGCTGTGCTGCTCAGTATCTGCGCTTGCACAACAGCTAGGTGTTCAGGTACCATGGTGACGAGTGTTTCTGGAGCGAACAAGGGGATGAAACACACGAGACTCCTCCACTGCATTGATTTCAACAGGCTGCTAATGATGATACCAAGCAGCATAAATGCGAGGGAGGACGAGCATGGGAAAGGTTAATCACATCTTGTTTTGCCTGACAATGAATTCTTAAATGATGAACCCTTTTCAATGTGGCTTTTAAAAATATATATATTAGATCTTTGTACCTGCCTCACCTTTATTTCTCTGTTGGCTGCACTTGCTCATTAAATGCTTGTGCTCAAACAAATTTGTATCTGCAGTAATTTTTTTTCGTGAACCACAGTAATTATAACTGTCAATTTTGATAAAGGGAGTTATTTATTGTGTGTCTGACTGTACATGATGTTCAAAATGCCTTTTAAAAACTATAAATATTGACATGCATATTTTTCTTTAGCACATTAGAGGTTTAAAGTGTGTATTTCTTGCTCTTCCTGCTGGGACTGGGAAATTATGATTCCTTGGACGACAAAAGAGCATAGAACAGCTACTTGCATAGACCCTATCAACATCATGATCCTCAAAAAGCACATACCTGCCATCATTTTAAATAGTGTCACCTGCTTCCCTGAACTGTCAGGTTTGAATACTAGAGATACCTTTTTTCTTTTTTTTCTTTTTTTTTTTTCTTATGGAGACACCGAGTTGCCATAGAAAAAGGGGAATTAGGCTGCTTTGTGGTGCCCCTGTAACTTGCTGAGAAAGAGAGAATGACAAGTCTTTGTGTTCTTCCTTCCTGAGAGAATCCTCTGATCCCCGAAGGGATGGTTCATTGCTGAAGGACACAGAAGTGGGTGAGGGGGAGGACGAAGGGAGCAGAGGGTGAGTGAGCACCTGGGAGCTGTGCACGAGATTCAGGAGGCTCGAAACAGAAGCTATTGCTTTTACATTCTATATGTGCTTTTGGTAGCAGAGGGTCGTTAGGGCAGCATGGATTCTGGGTGGATTCTGGGGTGCAGACACTAAAGATTTCCTATTTACCTAAATCAATTTCCTAAATTAACATGCAAATTTGCAAAATATGTATTGTGAAATACAAAGAGTCACCGAAATTGAGAGTTTTCAACTAGGTGCGATATGAATATGTCTCTTGTACTTACAAGGAACACAATAAATTACTAAGTAGTAGAGGAAAAGATGTCTAGTTGCAATAGGTACACAGACAGTCCACATGCCACAACAAGCATGGTCAAAAAATCCCTACCAACACAT
>JAUBOD010000228.1:82927-93929 GCA_032353885.1 Nothura maculosa | reverse complement strand
CGCGGCTGCCTGAGCGCCGCGGCGCTCCGCGCATGCGCGGCGGGGGGCAGCCCGGCCGGCGAGGCCCCGGTTCGGCCCGGTTCGCTCGGCCAAGATGTCGACCAAGAATTTCCGCGTGAGCGATGGCGACTGGATCTGCCCGGATAAGAAGTGAGGGGAAAACGGCGGGGTTCGGGGTGGGTGTGAGCGGCCTGCGCTCACGCGGCTCTCTCCGCAGGTGCGGCAACGTGAACTTCGCCAGGAGGACGAGCTGCAACCGCTGCGGCCGAGGTGAGCGGCCGGCCCCGGCCCGCGGGCCCCGCCGCGCCTCATGCCGCGCCTCACGCCGGCCTCTCTCTTGCAGAGAAGACCACCGAGGCCAAGATGATGAAGGCCGGCGGCACCGAGATCGGAAAGACGCTGGCCGAGAAGAGCCGCGGCCTCTTCAGCGCCAACGACTGGCAGTGCAAAACGTAGGCGCCCGCGCGCGGCCCGGCCCGGTCCATCCCATCTTGGCCCGGCCCGGCCCGCCCTGTCCTGGCCCGTCTTGGCCCGGCCTGGCCCATCTTGGCCCGACCCGGCCCGTCTTGGCCTGGCACAACCCTCCCTGCCCTGTCCCGTCTTGGCTCGGCCCATCTTGGCCCGACCCGGCCTGTCTTGACCCAGTACGGCCCTCTCTGTCCTGTCCCGTCTTGGCCTGACCTGGCCCGTCTTGGCTGGCTCAGCTCAACTTGGCCCGGCCCGGCCCATCTTGGTCCGTCTTGGCCTGGCCCAGCCCGCCCTGTCCAGTTCTGTCTTGGCCCGGCCCATCTTGGCCCGGCTTGTCCCATACCAGCCTGGCCTGTCCTGTCCTGGCCCAGGCCGCCCTAGTTCGGCCCATCCTATCCTGTCCTGGCCCGTCCCATCCAGTCCTGTCCCATCCCATCCCTCACACACAGCCGCCACCATCCCCGGGGCTGGAAACCAGCCCCCGGATCAACTAGTGCCCAGCTGTGACTCCGGGCTCTGCTGCTCTCCATAAAGCAGAAAAGAGCCCCCCTGTTCAGGGCTCAGCAGCCACCGAGGTAATGGGAACGCAGGGGGATGAGCTGCTCTCTTACAAGCGGGCGCAGGGCCTTTCTCCGTTAGGGAGACACACGTACATGACGGTAGCACCATCCTTATAATGATCCTGTGATTATTTTTAGTACACTTTATATATTGAATAAACATGCCACATAGCTAGGTTTTCTGGCATACTATTTAAGGTATTGATTGAGATTAAATTAGAAAAATACTGTAATTTAATTAAACACTTAAACTCTTTTGAGGACCCTTCAGTTTTTCACAGAATCTTAGAATGGTTAAAGTTGGAAGGGAACTCTAGGGATGATGTGGTCCAAACCAAGGTGGAGCCATTTTTCCAGAGCAGTTTAAAGGATTCCGGTGCTTGTTAATCAGTGCAGCCCCTGAGCAGGGGCCCTTGGCTCTGCTGCTGGCAAGTAGGTTAGGATGGTTTTTCTAAATTGCTGCCTCAACACTCAAACTTTTCGTTTGAAATGCTTCTTATTCATGTTTTGTGCTTTCTTTCTCTGAAGATGTGGTAATGTGAACTGGGCCCGAAGATCAGAGTGTAATATGTGTAATACGCCCAAGTACGCTAAGCTGGAGGAAAGGACAGGTAAGAGATAGGTGATTTTAAAATACTCTTACATGGTGTAAGAAACTTCTTTTTTATGAACCACTGTATCATTTAAGGAGTCTGTTTTTGTAGCTGGATTAGCAAAGCTGAATTACCTTTCTTGTGTGAATAAAAATTTATTCCAGTTTATACAAATGTACATTCTTAGACAAGATTCCTTTAGTAGTAAATAAAGCATCTAAATGGTTTCATTTGGAAGGTCAGAGAGCACTCAGCTTAAACCACTTTTGTACTGTTTTGTGGCTAAAAAAGCTCAAAGAGTTTTGTTTTGTTTTTTTAATTTTGAGACTTGTGAGATACATCCCTATATACTTGTAGTGCCCATGCACAGAGGAATCAAAAGTCAGAAGAAAAAAATTACAGTGCAGTGTAGGTTAGACAGTGCTTCCTGATAAGAAATTGCAGGTTCCTTCTTCATTAACAGTGAAACCCGGCAATAGCTGGCACTGAGAACAGACCTAAAATGGGATCATAGCTCTGTTCATACTGTTACCAATGTAAATAGATTAGTCAGTGAGTTTAATGCTTGGAGCATGTGCACCAATGCCTAAAAAAAGGGGCACGGAGAAGAGGGCAGAACTTCTTCCTCAAAAGATGATTGCTCAATTTCTTTGCAGTCCTGGTGTCCGTCACAGCAGAGCTGTGGCCGTGCGTGGGCTGTCGCGTGCAGCGCCTGCGTGGCAGCAGTGCCAGTGGGCAGGAACGAGCGGGAGCACTTTGTGTCCTCCGCTCACACAGCGAGGAGGAGCAGGAGGAAGGCCCCGTGACCCGCCTTGTGCCCTGGTTCCTGTTTGAGCCAGGGTTGTTGGGGGGTTTGTGATTGCTTTTTGGGGGTGTTGTGTGCATGCCTGCCTGGCAGAGGGGGACAGCTTCAGGTCAGGGTTGTGGAGAGCAGCACTTGTGTAGTGTTGCTTTTCTTGTAGTTTTATGTACAAGAGCTCTTAGCACAAACAGCAAGGGTTTTGGTAAGTGTCTACCTCAGCAGTCACCCCATTTTGTGTCCCAGTCCTTATCTGGACTAAATTTATGTCAGAGCATCAGTTAGGACTTCAGACAAGGAATGGGCATTGAGAACACTAATTAAAAACTGTCTTCTAGAAATAATCATGCCACTACAGAAGGAGATTATTTGAATTTGTGTGGTTTTGTGCACATGCAGATAGGGCCAGTGAATGAAGGAATATCTTCTGTGGAGAGTTTGGAGCATATGCATGGGGCAGGGAGGTGCTTGAGATTTGTTGTTGCCCCTTGCAAGAGAATGCATTTTAAATTCAAGAATTTTACATTTTAAATTAAGAATTTCCATGTGACTAAAAACATGAAATCAAGTATGTTTTAAGCAAAAACATACCCCATGTGATGGTTCTCTTTTTTTCTCCCTTTGAGTTCTTTGCACAAACCGTAATTAACCAATAGAGGAAAATAGATTTTCTTTTTTTTTAGCCTAGACTATTTTTCTAAGCTTTAACTACCTACAAGGGGATGGCAGAGCGGGATGTCCCCAGCCAAGGAGGCCGCTCCGGCTGCTGGGTTCTCGGGGTGCCGCTCATCTCCAGCACAAGCGAGTGGAGCTGTGGGAGGGCTGGGTTGGGTGTCAAGGGCTCAGGCTCGCGGGGGCCCATCCGCACCGGGAGATGCTCCGAAGGGCCCATCCGCCCCGTCCCTGGCAGGCATTGCAGCTGCCCCTGAATGCAGGTGCTCAGCACCCCTCAAGTCTGCTCCTCCATCCACCGATTCCACCGTGCTCTGTGTCATTTGTGCGTTTAATCCATTTTCTCAATTGAGTTCCTGAGGAACTATTTTTAATAAATGTGTGTGGGATCAACTGCGCTCGTTACGTTTTTATGGTGTGTATATTTATAAATCCACTGAGGGTTTCCAGAAGCCCCATAGAAGTTTATTGTAAAGTTTGCAGTTAATGTCGCACAATACAGCACAACCCAAGAGACTGTCTCATTTTACCTCTTTTTAAAGGATACGGAGGAGGATTTAACGAACGTGAGAACGTTGAGTATATAGAACGTGAAGAATCAGACGGAGAGTACGACGAGGTAAGAGGAGCTGCTCGTGTGCCCTGGAGGGACTTGACTCTTGGATTTGGGCTTAGGGCAGGGGTGCTTGCCTTCAGTGTCTGGATGGGGAGAGGTGCCTTGGGATTCCTCTCTTGTGCCAAACACCCAAGTGCAAAGCAGTTCCGAGGCACAAGTGAGCACAGCTGAGTCTTTGTGGGGAGAAAAGCCAAGCGCTGAATCAGATGAAACTGTTCATCAGGCACTGTTCATTAAACTGCTGCAGAAATCGGCTTCAGGGCATTGTCTAAGTGTTTCAGATAAGGCATCAGCAGTGCTTTACAGAAAGATATCGCAGAGATGCAATTACAAATACATTTTTGTTACATTTAAATTGTTATTAATCTAGTGTGTAAGTACTCATCCATTTCTAGAATAAGTATTTGTTAAGAAGTCTCTTATTAGTTGCTGTTTGTTACTTCTCTTTAGGTAATACTACTTTTAAAATTGATTTTACTGTATATTTTCTCATAGAAATCATATTTTAAAAGTACAGTTGGAAATGAATTTTGATAAATGATAACCTAACAGAATAATATTTCTCAGTTTGGTCGCAAAAAGAAAAAGTATAGAGGGAAGCCAGTTGGTCCAGCATCTATCCTGAAAGAAGTAGAAGATAAAGAATCTGAAGGGGAAGATGAGGAGGATGAGGATGAAGATCTTTCCAAATACAAGTTGGATGAGGTACTGTGTTCTGCTTTGGCTTTGCTGCTGACTATTCCGTAGGGGTAACTGCAGTGTAGTTTCATAGCAGCAGCTAAACTTAGGGCTGTTTGCTGCTGCCTTTACAGCCATGTGAGGATAACAGTGCCCGCAGCTTCTGGAAAGCACCCGCACCTGAACTGTACTGGAAAAATTAAAGCTTTTGACACGGCTCGTTGGAGCCTTTCTGCGTGGTAGCGTGTCAGTGGGGAGGGATTCTTGAATTGTCTATTGGTCTGTTAATGGTCTATTAAAATCTTAGGCTTTTCAGTTAGAAAATTGAACATTTCAGAGATTTTTTTCCATCTTTTTTGAAGTATCTTATCTGCATTTTGCAGGATGAGGATGAAGATGATGCAGACCTTTCAAAATATAATCTTGATGCTAGTGAAGAAGAGGACACTAATAAGAAAAAGAAATCCAATAGGCGCAGTCGTTCTAAGTCTCGATCTTCCCACTCACGATCTTCATCGCGCTCATCCTCCCATTCAAGCTCAAGGTCTAGGTCCAGGTAAACGGGTACAGGTCAAGGGTAACGCCAGGCAAAATGTCAGTATCTAACTTCTTTATTTACTTTTTTTTTCTTAATTGTCTTATAGTTTTAGTTAATAATGTTAACAATTTTATGTACTTAGTTTACGCAGGTAGATGATGTTCTGTCCTGGCCTTGTGCAGCTGCTCACGCTTCACATCTTCCTACTTTTTCTAGTAATTTAAGTTGATGTTT
This sequence comes from Nothura maculosa, assembly GCA_032353885.1. NCBI lineage: Eukaryota > Metazoa > Chordata > Aves > Tinamiformes > Tinamidae > Nothura > Nothura maculosa. The sequence continues at coordinate 88,771 of JAUBOD010000228.1, read as the reverse complement.
TAATTGAATACTTGAAAGAAGTTTTTTAAAGAAAAAGATAGTTTTAGATTTGTTTTTTACACTTGTTGACCGTGTTTTACACTTGTTGACCGAATGGATGCACTTTGAGAATCCCTGCATAGGGAAGCAGAAGAACAGGAGTGTGAGAGTGGGAGGAAGTGGCAGAAGGAGGCAGAGATGCGGGAGCACTCAGTGAGAGCACTGAGGGAAACAAAGACCAGGAGCTGGAACTTAATTTAGAGGGAAGAGGCAAGCGAGGCTTTCAGCAGAGTGGCGCTGCTGCCAGAACAGCAGGGAAGGTTTATACTGGTTACAGGGACAAAAAAAATCTGATGGGTACTGGGATAAGAGATCAGAAATTACTTAAATTCTCATTTAAGTAATAACAATTGTATATATGTTTCATAAACACATCTGTAAAGCAAGCTGTACCTTTGCAGCTGCCTCACAGCTAATCTAAGGATGATATTAATGAGCAGGTTTAACACCTGAAGTCAGTCCTGGCACACGGTGTTACTCAAACCTCGTGCCTCTCCAGTTCAGTTTTCTCCTACTCTTGCTGCCTGCAGAAGGGCCCCTCTGTTCTAGCAGCTCCGCGTGCCCGCTGCCCATCCAGCTTCCCGCAGCCCCTGCTGCCCCGGGGGGGGCCCTGCTGCCCCCGGGGGGGCCCTGCTGCCCCGGGGGGGCCCTGCTGCCCCGGGGTCCCCGCTGGCCAGAGGGCTGCCCCGAGCCCGGGGCTTTAAGGAGGGTGCAAATGCTTCCAGACATAACCCTGTGCGTGAACTCACAAGTCCTGACATTGAACCAAAATTGCTTTGATTTATCCCATTTTCTTTTTCAGGTCTTTTATATGCTTTTAGTAACATAATTCATTGGCAATATCACTGCCTTTTATGGCTCTTGGAGATACCTGTGTGCTTTTTAAAAAAAAAAAGGTTTAAATGTGTTTTCTAGTTAGAATGTATTCATACTGCTTTTGTTTTGCAGAGCAAAAGGAAAAGGAGTGTGTATATATTGAGACAGTATATAGTGGCAATATATACTAGGAGATTGAGTGCATGTATAAAATATTTTGCCTGAAGGGATTATTAGAAATTGTTTGCAATGTCTACTTTTTACAGTTGTTGCCAAAAGTCCAGTGCCATTTTTGTGAACTTCTTGTGGTTTGTGCCTTAAAGAAACACTGTCACCTGGAAAAACTTGGAAGTGCTTCTGTCTCTGTTTACAAGTAGTGCTGGCTGGGTCCGTGCTTGAGCCAGGAGCTGGCTGCCTTCTCACTCCTTAGCTTTAATGCAGAGGAAAATCTTCACAGAAAATTTCAAAATATTTACAAGATATTCGTGGGAACTCACTTGGGAAAAAAAAAGAGCTATTTCTAATGCTCTTCATTATTCTGCTTTTCAGAGAAGCTAATGCTTTCAGATTAAGGCACAAATTAAAAGAAAAGCTGTTTCATGAAATAGTAAAAGGTTATGCAGTTGTTTGATGCATTCTGCCAGATAACTGCAATCCTGATTAATTTTGCACATTGTTTTAGGAAACGTAATAAAAAACAGACTATACATTTTTGAACGCACTTTACAATGTTTGTTTTCAAATGTAATGTGAAATTAGAGCGATGAAGGAAATCATCACTCACTTAGTGAATAGAAGTCCAGATGTGCCTATGCACTGGAAACTTTACTATGTAAGTAAAGCCTCTGCATAGGCTTTGCTGCTAACACTAGCAGTTACTCTGCTAAACACAGCAGAAAGAAAGAACACCAATACATTTTTTCAAAAACCAACAATAATAAAGACTATTGTTCCCAAGTCTTACTAGGCAAAATGTGATGTTTAGTTTTAGAGCAACCTCTGTGTGTCTCGGAGCTGTTAGATATTGGAAAAAGTCTTCCCTGTTGTTTCAGGTCCCATTCAAGAAGCTCTTCCAGTTCCCGATCAAGATCTCGCTCCAGCTCCCAAGAGCACTCTAGATCTCGTGGGTCGAAATCAAGGTGAATGAGGTAGCATTCTCTCCTTGCAGAGAGGAGAAAGGGCAGAAGAACCCACTGCTTGTTTGTCTCATCGTAGAATTATGCTGGTCAAAAAACATTAACTCCTTTTTATCTTGGAAGTCAGAATTCCCGGGGGCTCTACACAAGATTGGTACCACTGCTAATGTATTTCTTGAGAATGCAAGGTTTGGTTGGAAGAGTTGTAAGTGTGACCTAAAGCTAGAGGAGTGGACTCCACACATCTCCACTGTGAAGGAAGAAGAATCTGAATGCATATTTGCTTGCTTCAATAATTTTTGTTGTTTTTACTGTTTCCACTTAGACTATTTGATGTGGAAGAACATTAGAAAACATACCATACTTCTGGTTTACGGTGTTTAGTGCTACCATGTGTAACTTCCACTAGATAGTGCTGCAATTATCCTTATGAGTGCGGGAAACGTATGTGAGTGTTGGATGGTTAATGGCGTGAGCGGCCGGCTGCTGCTCCGTGCAGCGGTGCCGGGCCTGGGCAGGACGGGTGAGCAGCACCGTGCGGCTGCCCCGGTGCCACGCGGGTGTCCTGCCGGCGCAGCGTGCCTCTCACTGTGCAATGGAGATGCCGGCCCTTTCTGAGCATGTAGACAACCTTACACTCTGAAATAAGGAAAACAAAGTTAAGTTGGGAAAGAAAAGTAGCCAGAGCTGGTGCTGCCGCTGTGGGGTGGCCAGAGCTCCCTGCGGAGGGCAGTGCGGAGCAGAGAGGAGAGCGGCCCTGGCCCCGCTGGGCTCCAGGTGCCTCCCAGCTGTGCAGGTTGTTGGCTCGTGCCAGCCTCACCGAGGGGCCCTCTCCATCAGCTGCCTTGAAAGAGGAAAGTGCTTTGTTATTGACAACCAGAACTCTGAAAATATTTTACCAAAATCTTGGTTTTGATGATGTTTTACAGGCTTACTGAAAAAATCCTGCTAGGTGCTTTGATGTCATCTTGGAATTAGAGTCTAGGACTTTCTAGCTCTAGTGCCTTGTTATTAAAGACTCCAGAAGCTGCTTCTTTCCCTCTGAGATAACAAAAGGAATTTTTGATAGAGCTGCTCCAGCCGTTGCAAATGCCAAACTGACTGTATTACAGAAGGGGTTTGGGGAGTTGGTTTGTATTGTGGGATTGGAAGATGTTGCTACATGCCCAAATTTACTTTGACATTTGTAAATGTCATTATACCTTCTGAGGGGCTTTCCAATTCTAGTTAAGATGAATTAAGTTCCAATATGGAATATCCTTTAATACATAGTGAAACACTGTTAAGTTAGTGTTAAACCTGTGATTTCAAGCCCTTTTGCTTTGTGAATTGGGTTGCTGAGGGGGTTCACAGGCTGTCTGCTATCGTAGTCTCCTATAGCTTGTGACCTAAATACTCAGCTCTGGGGAATGTTGCAAGGGGGTTTCCAAACCATTGCTGGGTTATATTTTGAAAAATACTTTTTAACAAAATTCATTAAGAGAACTGCCATGCCAGTAGAAGTCTTTATTGGCAGTTAACTAAGCAGTAAGTATTAAAATATCCACAGTCTTCTCTCAAAAGAACATTGATTTAAATAGAGTAGCAGGTACTCATGAAAATGTCTCTTTGTTCTTTGTTTGTTCTTTCTATATTATGCCAGAATTAAATCTGATTTATTTCTTAATCAATAAAGATCCAGCTCCAGGTCCCTCAGGGGGTCTTCATCCCCAAGGAAAAGATCTTACTCAAGCTCTTGTTCATCATCTTCGCCTGAGAGAAGCAAGAAGCGAAGTCGTTCTAGATCTTCTTCATCTGGTGATCGCAAAAAAAGACGATCGAGATCACGGTCACCCGAAAGGTTTGGGTTTATGTAGAATAAGAATGGGTGTATTTAAATGTGTGATATTTTTTTCTAAAGGATTGAGACTCACTGGGAAAAAAAAGAGCTTGATCAGTTATTCTGATATTAGAGTAGTTCTCTCACTTCCCCAGCTCTGTTACTACTTTTTAAAACTTCTGTAAGTTTTTTGCCCTTTTTTTTTTTTTTTTTTTTGATGAAACTTTGTCCTGTTAGGAGCATGTTCCATAGAAAGACCTGCTCTCCTCTCTTTCAGCGTGTGAAAGTGTTAACATCTATTTCACTAATCTATTGTCAAAAACAGTATTCCATCTAGAAATTGTAGACTACTTTCAGTATTAAATTTACCATACAATTTTGGTATTAAATCCACATTCATGAGCTCAAAGAATTTTTATATTCTTAAAAGGCCCCTATTAAATGTATGTGCTTCCAGCTATTATAGGATACAGACTATTCGAGGTGGATGCTAAAATTAACTTCAACTTATTTCTTTGCATGCTTTCTCCATTTATATCTTGCAGACGCCGCAGATCATCATCCGGATCTTCCCATTCTGGTTCCCGTACAAGTTCTAAAAAGAAATAATGTAGTAAAGTTCACAATTTAAAAAAAAAAAAACCCAGAAAAGAAAATCCAGTCAGTGCATGAGACATATTTTTAAGAAGTTGGTGTCTTACTTGGTCAGAAGTGCTGAATCTGCTAGTAGAGGTGCATGTCTGTCCTTGCTTTCTGGAAAATTGCCGCTTTGTTCATCCACAAAAAGTGAGGTAGCATTTTAAGCCATAAGCTCCCCAGAGGAGGGGTGAAGTTTTGCTGTTTGAGTAAGTTGTTTTCTTTCTTTCTTTTTGTATTGTTTTTTAAAGACTCAGTTACTCCATTCCTGGCTCTTACTTAGGAGCAGTCGTGGGTTGGATCTGTTCTAACACAGCTACTCTTCAGTTGCACAAATACAGGAGGATATGTGAGGAACCCTCAGCTTTCTGCATCCAGCTCCTGAGCATCTTTAGCGCACCTCTTGCGGGACCATGACAGATTAGTGTAGCTGTAGGGCTAACCTAACCCCCAGGGTTACAGTAGTGAAGTTTGGAAGCCTTTGTTGTTGTTTTCCCTGTGTTGAAGCGAAGGCGTAGCCCAGTGCCCGTTCTCCCTGTAGCAGGGGTAGTGCCCAATGGGTGTTAGCGCCCAGCCCGTGGCACGGCCGCACACGGGGCTCCCGGGGCACCAGGACGGGGGAGGCTCCGGCTGCGGGGCAGCGGGTGCAGGGCTGCAGCTGCCGGGGGCTCGTCAGCCCGGCCTGCCTAAGGATCCACTGCCTGGGAACCACCCGGCAGGGGAGACGTTGGAAGTAGCTCCTTGGAATCAAGTTTCTGCAGGCCGTCTGGGAAATTAATTTTAGGCTGACCAAAAATTTCAAGGTATCTGATTTTCTTTATACTTAAAAGTGAAAAATAATAAACTGTAGAAAGTTGCAACACCTTAAATGTGTTTTTCAATCGTTCTTGTCCCTCAAACATGTATAACATGGCTTAAAATGCTTTATAGACTTTACTGTCAATATTACATTTAAACTTAGTCACTCTTGAGCTCCGTTTGGTTAAGACAGGTTTAAGTATCTTCAGTGCCATCACAAGGTAAGTATGTTAAGGAAACTCTTCTTCTAAGCCAACGAAGAGCAATGTATCTGCAATTGCTTCAGTAGTAAAGTTTCCAAACCCTTATTTGGTAGCTGCTTTTATAAAATGAACTGCACAGAACAAACGGAGCAAACTACATCCTGCTTTTTTTTTCTTTTTCCTTTTTCTCTTTTTTTTCTCTTAAGAAGTGAACTTCTTTGGACTGGTACATAAGCAAAGTGGATTTGGTGAAGAAATATTCTGATAATCTTGCAGAAAACACCCTGCAATTTCTTCTTTAGTGTTTTCATTTTTATCTGATTTCCATGCTAAGTATGTGTAGATTGCACAAGAACAGGTTAGTCTTGTTAACTCTGTGCCTCTGACTTTAAAGTCC
>JAUBOD010000227.1:646798-684603 GCA_032353885.1 Nothura maculosa | reverse complement strand
TGAAGTGCAAGAAGTCAGAGATGGGCCCCACTGCAAGACCACCTTCCCTGTGGGGCCGCCTTGGCCCTGCCCTTAAGGGCAGCACAGAGCTGCTGGGGTGGAACTGGTGCCCTGAGCTGGCACACAGGTTAAATGGGGGGCTCAAAAACAGGGAGCCTGGGTTCAGGTCCAAGGATGTCAGGAAGGTTAAAGCCTATGGTTTGGGAGCCAGAAAGAGAGACCCGTTTCTGGTATTTGTGAATTCAGAGTGGATTGATTTTGGGTCTGAAAACAGCAACTAAATCCAGTTCTTCTGAGTCAAGTCCTGTGTTTCCAAGGCCACCAATACAGACTGAATTGGTCCTGGGAATGCTTCAGAAATGGAAGCCTAATCGGCTGTTTTTGTGGTTAAATAATTGGTCAATGTTGATCCCATATACAGAAAGTCATTAGTCAACATTGATTCAATGTCAATAAGCTCATTAGTCAACTATCATTGAATATTCATAAGGTAATTAGTCAACCCTGGTCCAATGGATTGCCCAATCCTTATCCAACATTAAACGAAGACATGTCCCCAAACAATGACAGTCATTGATCTATGGCTCTGTCAATACTTTTCATAGCAACTTATCAGTTAACTTATAGTCACTGAATTAACATTAGTATGAATTAACAATTCAATACTGATGCCATCTACCCAATGTCATGGCTCATCAGTGGCTCAATGCCCCTGCACTAATCATTTGTCATCCCTTCGCTGCACAGGGGCTCAGGCTGTCCCAGCAGCACCCTGGGACACCCAATGCCCTGGGACAGTGGCTACTTCCCAGATGGTTTGCTCCCATAGGGCCCTGAGTCATTGGCCCCAGCTTTTAGTGCTAGCAATGGCTCTCTTGAGCATGGTTTGACTCTCAGTTTTTGCTGGAATCAGTTGCTGGAATCAATGGCCTCATCTCTGGGTCTCAATCCACATGGCGCTGTGCGGTTGCAGTTCCTCTGACTCTTGCTTCTGGTAGTGACAATGCCCACTTTCCAGAGTCTGATGCCAGCTCAGCCCCATCCAGTGATTCAGACATGATTGCTCCACACCCAATTCCAAATATCTCAGTCTGTCCCAGGCACTCTAGAGCAGCTCTTGCTCCTGTGGCTCTTTTTTTGGTTCTATCTCTCTGCCCATCTGAACAGCATAAATCTGCCGAAGATCTCTGCCAATAGAGAAAACCTCCAAAATATCATGAATATACTCAAATTCAATAACCTTTTATCTAGAGGGACTGTCCTTGGGAACACTTGAACATTTTTGCCTGGCACCTCTCACGAAAAACAGCTGCAGTTTTAATTTAAAAGGGGCCTGGGAAATTGCTGCATTGCAAATCATTATTGAATAACAACAATCAGTGGCGTGTTATATAGAAATAAATAATAATAGTAAGAACACAACAATCCTGGTGCTATGCAGAAAAATGGTCAGCAATAGCAAACATGCCATTTTGCACCATGCCCATCATCTACCAAGCAGGAGGAAAAAACAAGCCTGGTTTTGTTCAATTTGGAAATGCATGCAGTGTTATTGGAGCTAAGCACAGACTTTTTGCATATGAATGTAAATTCAGCCTTTCTTCCCTTGCTGGGGCATTATTGGCATTAAGAGACAGATGGTTTTTAGAGAAGGAGGCTACTGGGTGCAGAACAGGTGCTTTCACTCTACTCTGAGGCAGAGCCACCACCAAAATGATCTCTCCAGTTGAACATTGTCACTCCTCAGTACAAACGTCCCTCTCCCAGAGGAAAACAAAAAGCACCGTATTTCAACACAGCCCATTGAACTGTATTTGATGCTCTGAAATGACCAGTTTCCCCTCTATTTTATTCATATAACTGTAAGGAACATAAGGACTTACGTGTATCCAGAGGAGAAGGTCATGCTTGGAAAGCCTTAGCTCTTGACATTCTTGGCATCTCTCAACCTCACTCTTTCGCCCGACTAATTAGGTGCTCAGTGGCACCTGAAGGCTAATCACCTTCCTTGTTTAAGGGTAAAGAAATAACTGATATGGAGTCTATGAAGAGGATGAATATTGTACAATGGAATTGCATCTTAGGGAAGGCTCCCAAAAGGTGAAGCGCATCAGTTGGTACATTATTATTCTTTCTGCCATATTGTAAGAGCTGTAACAGCAGTCACTGGCACTACAAAATGAGCAATAAGCATGACAGGTCAACATGGGCCTCAGTCTGCTACAAAATATCCATTATTGACACATTAATGCAAAGCACCGGACTCTGACAGCAAAAATAGTGGCCAGCTCGTGAAGACTTTCAGTCTTGCTATTAATAGCAAGCTGAATGCTAGAGCTGTGATTTCAGTCAGAAAAGTCTGGCTTTCTTGCATAAAATATGAAACAAAAACAAACAAAAACAACAAAAAGTACCTTGCGTGCAACTTTGGGCTAATTTGCTACCCTATATTTGCAGCCAGCAGCCACTCATTTGCTCCCATGCTGATTTTGCAAGCAGCATTTTCTCCCCTCCCTGCCCACTGCCAGCTCTTCAGCTACTGGTGACTTCCCACATTTCCTTGGGGGAAAGTTTTATTCATCAAGATAACCCTGCTTGGAGCTTTTGGGGGGCTTCCCTCACACCACTCCCCTCTTCTTCATTCATGAACCTCCCTCATACCAGGGCTGGGATCCTTAATAAAAGGTAAAAGACAATCATTGTTGTTAGCAAGCCCTGCCCCTGTTACCAGACCCTGCTTGAAGACCCACCTGGTTCAAAATCCTCCGTTTCAGCCCAAACTGTGGCCAATCCTTCACAATCTGCTGCACATGGTAAAACAGCTGTGAGAAATTCCCAAATGTGCCCTGGCATCCCATTCTCAGTCCTTCCTCACACCAGTAGGTGGCGACCGCATCTTGAGTCATCCGCAGGGACATTTTATAGGGAAATCACTGAATAGAGGGATACAACAAAGTGAAAATTACTGAAATTCAGGGGGACTAAGAGTTGTCACTGTGGCATAGGCTGCTGGATTTGCTAGACTCCGATTTGTGCTTGCTTTTTGCATGTGTATATGTATACGCGTGCCTCCTTCTCACTTAATAGTATTTAGAGGAAAATTGTCCTTTTTGCCCGTATTTGCAAGATTCCAGTAGTCCCATCAGTATTAAGCTCCTGCAAGCAGGAAGAAAGAGTCTCCACTCACCAAGCACACCCTGATTGCATGAGGCGCTCTTATGACTTCCAGTTATGCTGTCAGCCTTGGAGATAGAAAAAATTGTAGAAAACAGCATTTCCTAGCCCAAGGTCTCATCAGTGGCTTGCAAAACCCACCAGAATTAGGTTGACCCATGCTGATATTGCTTAACAGAAAGGGGCAAAGCAGGGAAGGATGAGAGCCGGCTCAGATAGAATTGTTCACTCGGCAGGTGGACTTGTTCCTTTTCTTCTTCTCTTTATTTTTTTTCTCTTTCTAAGAGAAATAGCATTTTTACCTTGTATGCCCTTTTGCTTAGTGGCTCTGAACACTGTGCTTCTCATGAAGGCAAATGATTAAACTTTAGTGCTCAGCGTTTCATGTTTAAATGTCAAGCATGCAACACAGTGTCTCGGGAGCAAAATCAATAGGATTTCAATTTTCTTGAAAAAAAGGCAAAGATGTGGGATGGGATACAGGCTTCTTTCTTGTTTTTCTGCCACAAAGAGCCATATTATTTTTTTCTCCTTCCTCTTATGCAACAGATATCTTGCAGTAGGAATTTTATGCATCCCATTTCCTGGACAGCTTCTCCCAACTCCTGCCAGTTTTGCCATGTTCCTCTATGCTGGTTGTTTTCTGGGAGCACATTCCTGAAGCCAGACTCTGGGCATTGTCTTGAATAAGCTTTCTTACCTGCAGTTTGGTTGCTCCAGCACTGGCTGCTTTTATTCCTCACTGGCATGCCTGGAGCCCAGCTCCCAGTGGCATGGCTGGAAAAGCCTCTTTTTAGGGGCTCCCTGGATTTTTGTTCCCAGGAATGAATCGACATGCCCTTACTGACTGCCACTGAACACTGAACTGATGATTTACTCTGCCTTTGTCTTTGTGGTACTCAATTATAACTGAGGCTTATGTATGGGTTTCTTAGCCAGCTTTCATCTTTGCTACTGCAAAGGTGCTCTGTGGCAGCAGCGTCTGGTCCCAATTCACGTCCTTGAGCATCCTGAAGAGCTGAGTGCTTAAATGATGTTATGTATTAATTGGGGGACATCTCTATTTCTACAGCAGTGGGAATTAAGAGCCTTTCTAGGCAGACCTTGGTGAAAAGTTGTGGAGAGCCAATAAGTCTCATCTTAGTGAATTTAAATTCAGAGTTTTCCCCATCCCTACTGCTCTCTCTTAGCATTTTGCAGTCTGTTGTTGTCCTAATTAAGCAGTAGGTAAAAGCAAGAGCTAAATAAGACAATAATGCTTCAGGCCTGGAATGTCCATGTAGAGAGGCTGCTGACACCATCGCTCTACTAATCAAGTTGACCTTGTTTCCTTTTACATACCAAAACCTGTTCTTCTGCCCTCCCATGTTCCTCATCTTTCCAGGCCATAAACATAGAGAACAAGCACTGTTCTGTTATCTTTCAGGGTTTTTGAGTAGGATGGTAAAATCAGCATCTGATGGCTCCATCTTTGTCAGTTTTGGCCTTTTTTTTCACAGCCCATGGGCACCAGATACTCCCTGTCTGTCATAGCTATCAAGCACCCCCATCCCACCTCTCCAGGAATATAAGACTTGACTGTCACTCAGGTTTGCTGAGCCACAAGTGCCAGGAACATGAGGTAGGGTTCCCCATCCAAAATTCAGACAAATCAGGTCTCAGGAGGGAAAAAAAAGGACAAACTTTTAAGGCCTAAGGGAGCATGGACACTGTGCCATTGAGTGACTGCAAGACATCAGCCCCCTGACATGGCTGCTCTGCCCCACAAAACAAACTAGAAAGCAGATTCCCTCGAAATCAAAACAGAGTTAGAGATTGAGCAGGAATGATGAAGCCTTCCCCTCGGGCACTGGCGAGCTGGGGTCAGTCCCTGCTACCTTTATTTGGGAAGGGGGAAGGCAGGAAGCCCGTTTTGAAAGCGGCTGAGCTACGAGGCAGGCCAGGCCCACACCAGTGAAAAGCCAATGCAGCACGGAGAGCTCACACATGGACCCAGGGCACTGGCGGTGGGGGTGACCCACAGCCAGCTGCAGCTGGTTTCAGATATTTTTATTTTTATGAAAAAATATAAAATTTCATATCTTACACTACAAAAACATGTACACAAACAGAACGCACAGAGAGCATCGAAAGAAAAAAAGAATAAGAAAAAAGATACAGCAATGCTAAAAGTCTTCTATGAGTTTAACTCCGGATGCGAGGTGCCCAGATGAATGCTGAGGTTTGGGCAGCACTTGATACAGAGCTGCTGCTGAGCAAAGAAATTCAAATAAATTTATTAATAAAGGACTCAGAACTAAGCATTACTCTTAGACTGCTACCAATGTATATCACACACTCCTTAATGACTAATTTCAAGAATACAGCAGTCCACAGAGTCACAATTTCTTGAGCACTGACTGGGACTTCTACATTTTTATATTCAACACTGAGCAGACAACCTTTCACCTTTAGTTCTTCTTGTTGTTAGCCTATGGAAGGAATAAATAAAACCTAAATCTGAATCTTTTTGAGATTCATTCTTCCTCTTTTTATGATTAGCTAATTTTTCCAAGTAGTAATTAGACAAATAATGAGGGTTAGTCTAAACAAGCTATGCCTGGGAAGACTGCCTCATCTCAAGGAGAAAAATCATTTTGACCTCCCTTCTATTTGAAAGACTTCTTCCCACTTAGCAGCAAAACACAGTGGAAAAAAAGAAGTATTCATCATACTATATCAGCAGTTCTTGTGAGATGAGCAAGCAAACTGCTATGTCTCACACTAGACAGGAAATCCACCTTTCTCCTCTCAGTTTTGGGTTAGTGGAAAAAAAAATGTTGTCTTTTTGTGTATCTAACGCTTGCATGTTTCATGTAGAGTGTAAATGGCCAGCACATGACCAGTAAGGGCAGACAACTGCCCTGTGCAGCTCACTCCAGTGCTTGCATCAGAAAAATCCCCTGGTGATCATGTTCTCTGCATCCCACTCCATGCAATCATCGTTTCTGACACCTCAGTGAAGCCTGTAGATTTTTACCTTGCAACTTTCCCTAGCACAAATTGCAAAAGTCACCTTTTGAAGGTGCATCTCTCTACATTCACTTCATGATTCCCAGCTCAGTAGGCCAGGAGGGCAGCTGGCCCTGCATTTTCTCAGAAGGTACTGGAAAAATCCCAGAAACCTTAGAAAAAGACACATGAAAAAGAGTAACTTGAAGTGAAAACCCTAAATCCATAAGAGGTCCCCCAATAAACAGTCTAACTTCCAAAACTGAGGACTAACAGTTCTCTCTGAAATTTACCAATGATCTCATCCTTTTAACTCTGGAATTTGAGCACAGGGGTAGAATTTGTACCTCCTGGTTTCTGTTTCTGTTGTTGTTGTCTTCTTTAAAACATTAGCTTCTTCCTTACTTAGCTCATAGCTTTTAAGAAAGAGATCTACAGTGAGAACAGTTATTAAAATAAATAGAAAAGGGCATTTATTTATTTAAGGAACCAAGTGCATGTGCCCTATTTACAAATGCTGATTGGTTTAAGAACAGTTTGCTTTCCTGCTGGTCCAGCTGAAGGATGTTTTGAGGGTCACTCCAGCATCTCGTAACTACTGCAGTGTACCAAGAACACTGTTCTCACTTTCATGTTGTACATCCCAGAAATCCTGTGTATGTCTTTACAAAGACACAAGAGCGAACATTTTTCAATTTAAAAGCTCATAAAAAAGGATAAAACTCAAATCCAGTGGACTCTACAATTAAAGAGTGACCAAAGATAGACAGAAATGCCAGAAATTTGATAATAAAAACCTCTCTGTAAGTGGTTGATTGAGGCAAGCAGCAACTGACTAATTCCTACCGAAGAAACAAGTTGTTGCTCTTGCCTTCCTATGGATTATTTCCCAAAGTACTACTGACTGGGAGACATGAATAATTCCAAAATGGTCCCTCTGACAGCCTTAATAACGTTATTTATTATTTGACAAATCTCTCTTATGTGCTGAGACTGTTCCATCTTGCTCCCTACCATCCTTTTGTAGCCCAGCAGCTGTCAAAATGGAATGAAGGCATGAAAAACTGCACAAGCAAAAGTTTTAAAACCTTCTCCTTGCGTGCTGCTGCCCTTACCACACACCTCAGCTATTTCTGACCATTGTGCATGAACTAAGAGGGGAAACAAGTCTGCGGGGCATTGTAAAATTGCAAAATTTTGTACTGAAAAGCCCTGCTGCAAGTTGTGGACATCCTGGGCTCCAGAATCCCTAATTCTGCAGGAAAAAGAAAAAAAAAAAGAAAAAAAAAAAACAGAACTCCTTTTAGACACTTCCCCATCCATTTTCTTTAGAAACCAGCATTTGTATCAATTCTTATCCAAGGTCTTTGAAGGAAGCTGTTTAAAAGCTGTTGAAGCTGTTTTAAAGCAGCTGAAGTGGCACTGGGGCTGTGCCTGGAGAAGCCTGGTGGGAAATGGTTCCTTGGGCTGCTGGCAGCACTGCTCTGGCTCTGCTTTGCAGGGCAGCAAGGCCGAGGGCCACACCGTGTGGCCACATGCCCATTTTATCAGTGAGGACAAAAGCTCCCCAGTGCCCCTGGAGAAGCGATATCTAGAACAACAGTAAATACTTGCCACAAATGGAGCGACTTTTTAATCCTTATCTTTATCCAAGATTTTAAGGCTTTACCAAAACCTTAAAAAAACAAACAAACAAAAAAAAATTAAACTCAACCTATGAATATTGTATAACTACTTACATTAATCCCACTGATAGCGGAAGAAGAATGAAATTGTTTTCAGCTGTGACTGGGCTTTTCTCTTCCATGTACAAAACACCAAGGTCTGTAGATGCCTGCATTTCCATTTGGGCATCGATTCTTTGTGCTAAAGGTGTCCAGCTTTCCTGGTGGTGGAGGAATCCATCGTGGGGCCAGGCAGGAGAGGGCCTGCCACCCTTGTGCATGAGCTCCCCCAAGCCCAGGATGGGGAGAAGATGATGGGTGCCTGTGATAACGGTGAGAGGAGGCTGCTTTCAGCCACGTGTGGTGCCCACTAATACCTTATTGGCAAGGCTGGCATAGTAAGGTACCACATTACCCCTGGAGCCAGCGCGAGCTGGGGGATTTAATCCCATTTTACTTCTTCCCAATGCTGCCATTGTGGATGGGGGCAGGGGAGTGTAACGTCTTTTATTTAAACACACGCTCTCTGCCTCATATATGTAATGAGGTCAGCTCCCGAAAGGTTTATATGGTGCTAAAACCAAACAACAGCAAGAATACAAAGCATTGCGGCAACACCAAATGGAGAGGAAACAAGGAAGGAAAGAGAACAAAAGGAGACAATGTGAAAAAAAAAATCTTGTACCTGATGTGTAGCAAACTGTACAGTATATATACATCTTCATGTAGCATCCTCACAGAAGAGCAAACTAAAATGGACCTTGTAACATAGAGAGAAAAAAATATACACCCTGTATTGTATTTGCCATTGAGCAAGCAACAAGTTTAACATTAGTCTCTATAACTTAACGCTGTGTAACAGCATCTTTTAAATTTACAAAACAAAATATCTATCCAGAAATAATCTAATCATATTGCTCTTCAATACACTTCCGTAGACAATTAAGACTTTGAAGTAAACTTCAGTAAACTGCAGCTTTTGTGAGCCCATAAACGGCTACAAAACTTCTCCATTCAAGTAAGTCCTTGGAAGTACTACCATGTGCTGCCATAATTCAGTATATAAAGGTGCTATATATATCCCAAGTACAGACAACATGTGGTGGGAAGGCTTGGCGTTGTTGCTGCTGAAGCGAACGAAACGGGCTAACTTCGTGTACAGTAGGTCCATTTCCATATTCCATGCACGTTACACTTACTTCATGAAAATGTGGACACAAATAGGAAGAAAAGGAAAGTTCGAGTCAAACACTGCTTTATAAATGACATGGCACAGGCCAATGTCGTTCAGTTACAGAAATCATTGAATTTCCCTTTTGTTTTTTGTTTTTTTTTTAGTTAAAATAAATCTCCAGGCTAGTATACAAAGTGCAGGACCAATCACTTGAGGAAGTGACTTCAAAAGCAAGTTACAAGGGCACCATCCCATTCACCAGCTGGACCTTCAGCTCTTGGAGGCTGCTCATTATCTTCTTCTGGTGACCAACAAGTGTCACTCCGAGGCGCCTCAAGTCCCTGTGTGGAGAAAGCACATGTTGTTTCTACGGTCCAGCTTGGGACAACCTCACTAATAGCTACTCCCAAGCACTGCAAACCAATGTTAATACCTTGCTTTTACTTTACAAAGGATGTGAGGGTAATTAGCCCCATTTTTAGTGGCTGTAGACATCTCAGAGAAGTGAAGAGATCAAACAGGCCAAGGAAACAAGCCTGGCCAAAAACAAAGGAATCCAGTCCCTGGGTTCATACATATTTGAAAGACCATATTCCGGGAGAAAAAATGCATAAGAAAGTATGCATTGTAGTTTCCTCCTCTCCTAAAACAGACATCTGATATTTTATCTTGGGTAGAAGCAGTAAAAAGTAAGGTAAATCCATGCGTCCTTTCTCTTCAGGTGAGGTAAAGCCAAAGAGATGCCAACGCAGGGACCCTATGGCTCACTCCTAATTAGAGTTGAACTGCTGTGGCCTTGAGCATGACTCACACCCCACTGCTCCTTCAGTTCTCTGAAGAATGGAAAAAATAACAAAGACATCAAAGAAAGCTTTGGAAGGAAGAAAAGGCAGGTGTGCTCATGTATCCCACACAAGACATGTAGATGACTAGAGCAGTTGTCAAGTGACCTAGGGGGTGTGACGTTTTCTTCAAAGACTTCCACTGGACAATTATTAGCCTTCTACCTCTGATCTGAGGTGAATAAAGGATATTTTCAGAAGAGGACTGTAAGGTCTCACCAATGCATGCATTAGTCTCAAAGCTGCTGGGCTAAGTCTCCCATGGAGTGCTATCAGAAATTCAGCAGTCATGTAGAAGAAGACTCCCTTTGGAAAGTCAAGGGGATTTAAGCTCCTAAAACACTTGGCCGGCTTTTGGAAACCACATTGGCTCCAGGAGCCTCGTGGTTCCCAGACTCCACAAATTCTCTGGAGTTGGAATGCCATCCGAGATGTTGGGCAAACCTGGCCTACAATACTCAGCAGTTACACTCTGGAGATGGCAGATCAGTGCATGCAATGACTGCCTAAATACTTCTGAATGACACACAGGAGCTACATACAGAGATGTGTCACTCTCAGCAGCTTAACACTGTGGGCAGAGATTCCTGTGCCAATACATCCAAGAAGTCATCCAAGTCAAAAATTGTATATATCACTTTTTAAAACATTGCTTTGAATAAAAAGCAATTCAGAGTGAGGGTTGATGCACTAAGACATACGCCGGTTGAAGCCAAAAGCAGATCTGTTCTCCATGGAATTATCGTGCTTTCTGCCTTTTGATTACAAATAGACCATATGTTCTACTTGAGGCTAAGTATTTCATTTCCTTATCATCCCTTTTTCCATTAAGTATCTCTCCACATGCAGGAAACTGCGACATATTGTGAACGGAGCAATGGAAGTCAGAGAGACACATCTGCACACTCTTTATCCAGAAGAAGAGGCTGCAGCATCTGCAAAGGGGTCTAAGTTCTTTCGGGTTTGTATTTCTGTCTTCAATTAATTAAACTAGTTTGGCAAGTAATCTTAAGAACAAAGGAAAATGTAGTAATTCTATTGTTACATACAATTTATTTCATGTACGCAACAGTGTTGGAAATTCACACTAAAAGATCAAAAGCAACACAAAAAATCACCAAATTTTTAGAAGAGCCAACATCCATTTTGCCCCTGCTGAGTGCTGCTCAGTTGGTAGTTTTTGAAAATTCATCTATTTTTCCAGGTATCTAAAGTGCAAGCTGAGCTCTTTTGAAAATCCAGTAATCCATTCATACAAGTATGGTTTCTCTGATATTCTTCCTCTCCTCTTACATGTTATGAAGTAAAATCTGTCCGAAACTATTAGCAAGGCAGAAATGTGTTCACGTTTTGTAGGTAACTCCATAAATCTAGGAAAGAAAAACTCCCTGAAGCAGCAGCAGGCTTCCTGATCCAAGCACCACTCCAGATTTTCTGGATACTTGCTACAGAGCTTTTCTTCCCTTACAGTATCTACCATAACTCAATATCCTTGAGTGAGTGCCATATTGATTTGAAAGAGAAGGCAAGAGAGAGAAGAAAAACGCAATTCTGTTTTGAATTCATTAGGTGCTCACCAGGGGATCTGCTCTTTTTTGTCTCTCCTTTTTTTTTTTTTTGTTTTTTGTTTTTTGTTTTTGAAAGACTGAATTCTCTTGGTTGAAATCAGAACTTAGCAGAAGTTTGATTCACATGCGAATGCAGTGGTAAGGAGTTGACCTAAGCTGACCAAAAAGACAAAGAAATGAAGGTGCAATTGGTGTCAGTTCATTCCAGACAGCCCACATACAGGTGCAAGTATGTTGCTCTAATGGCACAGCCTGTCACAAAACCCAACTGCAATGATGAAGGACAAAAAAGTATCCCCCTAATTGTGAGCTCCTCCATTTGAAATAGTTAAATTCAGGGTCTTCACGTTGTAAGAAATATATTTAAAACATTTTATTTACAAACAGAACTACTAATACACTATGGACCAGTTTGTCGAACATCGTGTAGAGTAGGCCTGGATTGCCACATAAAGTACAAGCCCCTCACGACCCTCTTTGTCATGCAAAAGAGCTGGGATCTTGAAAGACTGCCATGGTCATCAGCTGTTAGCCTGCCCACAAAAACTGTGTGTTTCCCACCCATTTCCCATCCAGGCCAGATTTCACCACTCTTCATCATGCAGTATAACTCTACAATTGACCATACAAACAAGGACTACTTATGGAGTAAGTTAGTCGTCAGTTCAAATGAGGGGCTAAAGAAGAACTTCAAAGACTTTCAGAAGACGCTAGAGAAAGGAATCCACTTGTTAGGGGTTTTTGCTTGAAATGAGGACTTTTGCTTTTTAAGAGTTCATCTGCTCTTATTCATTATTCCCATCCATCGTTGTTAGAAGAATTAGGTTGTTGAGAAGCAGATGCAGCACTGCAAAACCAGCACGGAGATTTCAGGGTAAGAATAAACATCTAGAGCAGATGAACCCTTAAATTTCATCCAAGTAGAACTTTTAATAAATAATTCACTTTATTTCGTAAGAAAAAAAAATACAATGCAAGGTAACACAGCACAGATTATTACAAATATTCAGAGCTCTTCACCTAATAACAAACAAGAGGTTGTCCTGAGATTCAGTGAGTACAGATCTTTCAAAAGGTATAGTATGTAGTCCACATTTCTTTAGTAATTGGTCCAAGTAAGGGTCAGACTGAAACTCAACTCATGGTTCTATCTATTCTTGAGTATTGTCCTGGTAAAGTTATTCTTGCAGGGTACTGAAAGAGCTCCAGACACACTCAAGGTCCACAAGTTTAAAGAGCAGGTCTGGTCCACCGGAAGGGTTTCCTTCAAGTCTGATATCCACTTGGAAAGAGGGGGTGGAGGGTGAGGCTCCACTTTTCACAAGGTGATTCGTCCCTTTGCAAGAATTAGAGCTAAATGTAGAGATCACTCTTTGTTTGAACACATACATTTTCAGGACTTTGGTTAGGCAGGCAGAGCTCAGGACTTGGGGCGATATTCACTGCGTTTAGGTTTTTAATCTTTGATTTTCAGGAATGTGTCACTAAAGCTATTCTTTTCTGGAATATACACATCAAGCCATCAGACTGAAAGAAGCAGGGCAGTATGTAGGATTTTGCTTTGTGTGCACTGCGGGCCACACTAGGATTTCCAACCTTTGGAGTGTCTCATACAGGAGAGGCCTGCTTTTCAAGAAGTGCTTAAGACCTACCATCCTATAAAGAGACCATCACCCAGGCAACAATCAGTTACATCAGGTTATGGTCATCCTTTCTTACACTGCTAATGACTTTTTTTTTCAGTAGACTGCAGGAATTCTCCACTTTAATCACTTGTTTTTTTCCTTTTATCCAGTTCTCTTTTTACCACTTAACTTCCACATTCACCCTAGTGCAGAATTTCGGGAGTATTGTATAGGATCATATTTGAAGGCAACCTCTTAAATTGTAAAGGATGTTTTACTCATGTCATTTGGGGAACGTTAACTACTTTCCAAATGTTCAGATCTTCTCTTCACCCGATCCCCCCAAGTCCCAGCTCTGGAATATATCGAACAGTTGCCTATATTAAAAATGACAAGGAAAATTTAACCTGAATTCTCATTTGCATGTTTTTGTTCTTTCCTTTCACAGGGAGAAAAATGAAAACTTCCACAAAAACAAACACCCCAAATGTATTAACCTTTAAGGAACCTTACATGTTCAAAGGTTTCTTCCTGAGTCTCTCTGGAGAACCTGGGAGCATCTAAGATGACTCCTCATAGAATCCAGATAAGCATTTGTGGATTTTAAGGGTAATTTTAAGGGTAATCTGAGCCCACCAATCAGGTCCTAAACACAGGATGCCTTTTCTCTTAAGCCACTGAGATTTGTGGTGGTTCATCTAACTTCTGTCTGAAACACAACACTATGCAAACATACAAGGTAAAGCTGTTGGAGAAGCCTGTTGCCTTTGCATGAGCCTCTCCATCTGAGGCTCTCTGGATCCTCTAGATTTTATGGGCTAGCATGTATTACAATAAGGCCTCTGTCCTTTCTTTCTAAAAAATAAAATGTGGATGTACTTCTTAAATGCTTTCCAATGTCTCCTACACTGAGCCTGTCTTCATGTAAAAATATACTGCCTCAAGAAAACCTGCTGTGGGTAACTACTCTAGGTAATAAGAAAGCAAAGCTGAGGAACCACACGTGGTAAAGGAAGAGTTTCTTTCAAAATGGACTTGTTTTCCAAAGTATTCCATGAGGCAGAGAAGAAAATAGGAGGCAGATAGGTGAGCATGAGGGAAGAATTAATGAAAATCATAAAAAGAATAAACAGAAAGTAATGCCAAAGAGAATAAAAAGACAAAGAAACATCAGGAGGAAGCAGGGAACAGATTAAAAGAGAGATTGTGGCTGCAAATCAAAAAGAGGACATATTCAGATGGAGGGAGAACAAGATGAAGAAAATGGTGGCTCTGAGGTGAATAAGAGGGCCACTTAAGGTTTTCTGAGATTTTACATGAAAAAACAGGGCTATTTGGTACAGTAGGTCCTTCTGTTACTTACAAATCGTACATCTGAGGTCCCTTCCAAGCATTCTATGTTCTTATGATTCTATGCACGACCTAAGGAATACTTGAGGATCATTTTATGAAGCGCTGCATTTTGTGTGATTTTGAGGAAATGCAGCTGGCTCTCCTGAGGCAGAGCTTAAGGCGTCCTTGTTTAGGCAGTGTGCAAGCAAGAGAGATGCCACGATAGCGAGTAGAGTTATATGCCCAAGTGAACTTCTAATTCAGGGAATGATGAAAAAGTTGAGGTTGGAAGGGACCTCTAGAGATCACCTGGTCCAACCCCCCTGCTCCAGCAGGGATACCCAAAGCATATGGCACAGGGTCACGTCAGGCAGGTTTGAAAGATCTCCAAAGAAGATGGCTCCACAACTTCCTTCACCTCAGTTCAGTGTCCTGAAGCTGAAGCTGGGGGATGCAACTATAATTTACTAGCAAATGTAAAAATAAATGGGAAAAACACCTAATAATTTGGGGTTAGCTCTAAGTTTTCTCTGGCACAACCCAAAGCACTTCATCTCTGAAGAATTTTTATTTTATTTTATTTTTAAGGAATGGTAAAGCCTCTGCAGCCAGCATTGGTAAGTCTGTGATATATTTTAGGGTTTATCCATTTTCCATAAATTTTAGGGATTATCCATTTTCCACCAGAGTCTGCTCTGATGATAAGATGGCCAAACTCTGCCTCATGCATAAAGGAATTCCCAGCTTCTGCAGCGCATTTCCATAGAAGAACCCATGACAACTAGTAGAAATGCTGCAGTTCGGTAGGGATTTTAGTCTTTTTTCCTTAGCCATTTTCCTTAATCATCTGCTCTCCTTCTGTAGGCATGCTGGCCACTAAGTTGCATTGATCTGCTTGTAATTGCAGCAGCCAGGACCTCGGATTACAAAGTAGCCCCAAGCACAGCCTAATCCTTGCCACTTTGCCTCAATGCCTGTGCAACCATAATTCAACTTGACTAGAAACAAGTTCACATAAGAGGCAGGAAGGAAGGGTGGATGCAATTACACAAATTACACAGGCGATTCAAGATGCAGGCAGAAGAGGAGCTGGTTCCATGGTAGGACTTGAACCTTGGTGGCAATGCTCTGGTTAACAAAGAACTGATCAAAACCTGCTAGCAGCATTTGGTTTCTCCTGGATCTGATTCATGCTGTTGCACAAGACAGCAAAAATGCAACTCATGCCTGCTTTAAAAGCCTGAGGAAAGTTAGAAGGAAGAGTCTAGGCAAGGGAGCCTGTCACCTGTAGCTGTGGATTTCCTGATGCTTTTGTATGAATATCAGTTGTGTCTAGGTTTATTTCTATGTGTCAGACTAATGTTAAATACTGTTAACTTCCATGGAGCTTTGGGTAAATCTGGGTAACTCCTGAAGCAAGCTAGTAGAAAGCAAGTGCACCTCTGAGGGAACACAAGATCATACATATTTCCTAGTGGTTTTCTCCTTTTTTTTTGAATTTTGTCACGACCTCACCTAATCAAGTACTCTTCCTGTGGAAGGACAGCTTGCAAAGTATTCAAACTCAAGCACTAATATATTTGAGCAAAGGAGTCAATGTGCTGGCTGTCAATAAGTGACGATAAGCACTTCCCTGCATTTGTTATCATCAATACAGATGCTAAAAGAGCATGCTTCTCTGGGAAGTGCTGGCTGCAAACAAGCAATGCTTTCCTTTCTGGAGCCACCCCCCTACTTGTTTTCATGTGGTTTGTCTCTCCCCACTTCCCATTCCAATAAATGAGTTGAAAATGATCCGGAAAGTACTCACTCTAAGGTCACCTGAGTCACTGCATCCATCGAGCTGTATCCGTTTTCCATGAAAATCTCTGTATATCGTCCCATTTTGATGGCTTCCAGCCATTCGCCCACTGATCTGTAGGCACCGCTTCCCACCGGACTGTGTTCTACTAATAAATTCGATACTCTAGAAACAAAAGCAAAAAGAGAAAAACAGAGAAGCAAACAAAATCAAGATGTAGCCAACATGACTCGGTCATATTTTTACATGGTGGAGACAGCTCTTTTGTTGCATTCTCCAGTGATTACTGCACTTTGAGTCCTCTCATCAAGCTCATGTTGAGTGGTAAATATTATGTCTCCTAAACACTTGTTGCTTAGTCGTTAAAACTGTAGCTCAACCAAAATGAAGTGCAGAGAACTAGACCTTTAATAAGTCCTGCAAGAGATTTTCCCAAATTTGCAGTTTATCCTTACTTTCAGTAATGATAAACGTAAGAGCTTTCTAAAGCCTTGTTTCAGGAACAAAATGCGAATAAATGATTATGAAGGATTAGCTAAGCAAGACTTGCCTCATCTCCAGTACCTGTACCTTTGCCCACTTTTTCTGGTCAACAATGTGAGTAGAAAGTTGAGAGAACGTCAGTCGAGGAAAGCCTCTGAATCCTTCACTGCCACCTCTTGCTCACAAGCAGGCTGTCTTTCTACACTGTTTCCCGCAATTCTTCCTACTTCAAGGACTCCAGCTTTGCTTCTCTCACTTCATTTTATTCCTTCTTTAAGGCCAATAATTAACTTCAGACAGCCCAAAGTCTACAGGCCAAATCTCCAATTACATTTCCCAGTAGCAACTGTGAATGGCAGGCTGCTGTTAACACTTTGGGGCCAGCTTATGCCAAGTTAGGCTGGGCTTTCAGAGGCTGGCTGGCAGCCAGCAGGTCCTGGAGAGAACAGCAGTGCTCGAAATCAAACACCACGCTCAGTGCTAACATCATGTTTTAGCCCAGAAACCAAAAGATGACTCCTGTTTCATACCCTGGTCCAAACCCCATCATGGCAACTCTCAATCCATTCAGTTATGCCATGTGTGGAAGAAAAAATTCAGACATATAGTAACACTTAATTGCAACAGAAATACTAATATAATGCATAGTATGCACAATCCATATTCCGTATCTCCAGTGAAACGCAGAGAGTGCAGGGGTTTGCCCAAGGTTGGTCAGACAAATCGAGAAGGGCACAGGCTTTGGTTCCTGTTTTGTGCTCTAGGACATAAAGCTATAGTAAGCCTTGTACCAAGATTATTACCCACCAGAAAACACATTTGCTGGATCAAACTCTGACTGTGAGAAATACACTTAAAGAATTTGCAGGTGAAAAGAGAGCTGGGATATTTTAGCACTTCAGGAATCTTCGTGTGTTTTATGGTCGCATTAGTATTATTTGTTTATTTAATAGCAATGCTGAAGGGTCCAATAAAATGCGAACACTTGCAGCACCAAGAGCATAATGGCTTCCCATAACATTTTATACACATGAGGAATTCATGACTCCTAAGTAATCATAACAAGAAGTGGATTTTCATCACTAATGTCATGAGGTACCTACTGATATGCATCTGCTGTAATGTAGGGAGTGATTTGCTTCCTTATTTGCCCTAACAAGAATTTCCACAAAGAATACATTACATATATAAAACAAAGCCCATTAAAAATGCTGTATGTTGAAGTAATGCTTCATCTGGAAATACTGTGTTCTGGGCATGTCTTTCTACAATTAAGAAAACATGCACCACAAAACCTTGGGTGTTCAAATGCTCTATCCACACTCAAAATGCCTGTTACAACTGAAAATAAGCAGTTTGGAACTGGACACACCTGCATGTGCAATAAAATACCAGCAAAGTGCTTATCAACTCAAGAAAATAATTTTCTGCCTATCTTCATCTTTTCTAGAATAACCATTTGGTACAGCATGTGTATCAACCACAATGTAGCATGCCTTCAAAATGACTTTTCCAGTTGAAAATGAAAGAGAAACAACACCTATTTTCTGCTATCATAAACGTTTTCTTGCAGGTTTGCAGGGACTGACATTACAACTAAATGCTAAAAAGATTTATTCTTGAAATGCTTCTTCAAATGGTTAATGATGCATGTGAAATAGCCCAAGGAATCAGATCCATTTGGTATTTAAAAATGGCATCTTATACACTAAGAGAGAACAGATATAAAACTTCTGTACATTTTGAAATGTCATGCATGGGAACATGACACTTGATCTCAGCTGGAATAGAGAGCTTCTCTCTTTGAGCATGGGGATTCCCTCGTGTAGCATCTCTGGGCTTTGCAACCACAGGTACTTGAGGATCATGGAAAAAGGTTGCAATCCCACTCCTGGGAAAGGAGGAGAGACACAGAATGTGTGGTGTAGCAGGAACAGGAGAGATGGGCCCCGTGCTGCTGTGCAAGGGTCATTCCAAAAATGGGGATGCAACAGGTCTGCACACACACAATACATTTGCTTTGGTCCACACTGCCAGTATAACCTTGTCTCAACATCTGTGCCTCGTCCCTAGTGAAAGTGCCGTCAGTACAATGATTTGTGCCCTTTTGTTTTTCCTTTTTCTCCTCTGGGAGTAAAATTTTCTGAAGTGCCAGAGTCTCACCCAGGATTAATCAGTGGAATATCACTAATATCTGTGAAGCAGCAGTGATTTATATACATCATCTATGGCCTTGTGAGGAATCAAGTGATTAGTGGCACATATGGCTCAGGAGTACTACTGTGCGTTTGCACAATGGAAGAAAAAAAGAGAAAAAAAAAAGAAAAAAAGACACCCTTCCCAAGAAGTTTATGGTGACTAGTAGTAGAATTCATTGAAAAATATGAGCCCCTATATTTCCTCAGATGGAGTTTTACTCTTTGATCATATTACCTTATTCCTAGCTGTGTAGCTCTTTAGATGCATGTTTAATTGCACACTGGCTGATCTGGCCACTTAATGTGGTTTAGAAAATCCTTTTTAGAAAATCATTTGAGTTCAATTCTTTGGGAACCACAAAGACCCTCTTGTATTTACAAAGACTGCCAGAGCTAGTTAGCCAAGAGGTGATGGCTAACCAAGAGGTTAACCAAAGGTAGCCAGAGGTGATGGCTAAGAGGACTAGGGATAGTTGTGAAGACAGGTACTTGGACTTCTGTGAGCTTTGTACACCAAAAGAGTTTCCCCTGGAGGCTTTCCTATTTATATTACTAGGATAAAGTCAACAGGGAGGTAATTTTAGCAGTGTTTACTACATACTTCACAGGCCCAGTCTTGCTCTCGCTAACCTTAGGGTAAGAGCAGAGGCAGCTTTATCACAAAGCTATAACTACTGCTGAAACTCCAGTTTCTGAAAGACAGACCACAGTAATTTTCCTTGTGGCAGCAGCTCTGCATTTATAAAATAACTGAATTGCTCAGCTGTCTGCCAATTTCAACACAAACAACTGATTTGAGAAAACTCTCCTGGATATAATGAAGGCGGGGAAATATCCATGCAATGATCTGAGATGGACAAATAATAAGTGATAATTCTATACCATTTGGTATAGATATTCTATACCGCTTGGTGGGTATTCCGAAAGAATCTTGCTTTGAGAAATGACTCAGGCTTGAATTTATACCTGCTGGATGCATTAACCAATGTCTTCAAGCTGCTTGGGTTACGGATGAGCTTGTCCAACATGTTGACGATTTCGTCAAACTTGGGCCTACTGTTCCGGTCTTTCTGCCAGCAGTCAAGCATGAGCTGGTAGAGAGCAGCGGGGCAGTCCATGGGACTGGGCAGGCGATAGCCTTCCTCCACAGCTTTAATCACCTGCAGAAGACAAAACACACGACCGTGGGGTGCTTTTCTTCCTCTTACCTTTTTCCCAAATGTAAACTTATGAAAACAAGGAACTTACACGACAGCGATACTTGCCCTGCAGCCTCTGCATACATGTAACGAAACCAGTAAACCCCCTTATCTTTCACATTTTCTACAGAACAGGTTGAATAGATTTCAGATCTCTGAAAAATGAATCTAGAGATTCAAGACATAGGTGTAGGTGGTAGGTCAGATCTTAGGCTGCACATCTTCAAGGCTTGGATGAGGCCTGCAGGTTATACCAGGCAACTTGCTAAGCCTGCTGCAGTCTGCCAAAAGCAGTCTATGGGGCTTGCTAGCAGTGCCTTGGAGTACAGTAATTTTGTTTATTCAGCTGTTGGTGTCTTTTTAAATGAAAAGGCCTGTGCCTTACCCACAAATTTGTGTTACAGTAATAAAAGTCTGACTGTATTTCAAAAGAGATTTTGAGTGCTAACTGATGGATTGATTCAAGGCTGAGGCAGAGCAACCATCTCATATATCATCCAGTATTGTCTGGTGTAATTGTTTCTTAAGAGTGTCCACATTTCTGCCAGAAATTTAAAATGTCAGCACAAGGGCATGCAAATTAAAAATGGGAAGGCTGTTGAACTGATTTCCAACACAAACTATCAACGGCTTCACAGCTAAAACAACTGGTATGCATAGGCACTGCAGCAGCAGAAACAAATTGTAAAGAGCAGAAAGAGATTAAGCAACTTGCTTTCCTCAGTTTTTGACAGATTTACAACAGAGCTCAGAACCTCCCAGTTCCCACTTTGAACCCTTAAAACTCTTCAGGTAAATACAGCTGTCATTTCATGTGTGTGTGCCAGCAGGCCAAGAGAACCTCATCACTCTTTCACACTCTGCTCCAAGACTCTTTGGCCCAAAGGAGCTGGAAGGAACTCTTGTTGATGGTAAAGGCCATGTGGGAAACGACAGCATTGCACTGCTTGAGTCCAAACACAGCCTCAGACACCATTCATTCTAGGCACTGCATTACTTTTGCTTTAAAACATCTTTTTTTTTTTTAAAGAAGCTTTTGCAGTTAGCCTATTGAGTTGTTTTCTTGACCCAGAGCTCTCTAATTCCCTGATGGGCAATACCATATGAGCAATCTCAGGTTGACGTTGTCTTGTAGAAGGCTCCAAAACTCAAGACCACCATATGACTTTCAAATCATTCTCTATCCTGTTTTTGTTTGTTTGTTTCCAAGTGGGGAAATTCTAGGAAGCAGCAGAGCTGGCTGAGCAGGAACAGGGAGAACCTCATATCTTCTAAGAGTGTATGTGGCATATATGAACCATTGTGTGATACGTTGCAACCTCCTCAGAGGGTACTCAGCACATCAGAAAATCTGGCCTATGCAGTGCTCAAAATGTGACCCATCTAAAGCCAGGAGGTGCCAGCAGGAATATCTCCACAGATTTCACCACTTAGTGGAGCAGTTGCACCATTTTCTACCCAACAAATGAAATTGCATTTTTTTTCTTCAATACAGTGTTTTTTTTTTTCTACAATGCTGCTTCTGCTCATAATATCAAAAAAACAGGCCCATCATACTATGCTTTCTACATGTCACACTTTCAGATGATCGCTGACCTCAAATTTGCAAGTGCCTTGTAAGAAACCTCAGTGTAGCATACCCTTAAAGCCTTATTTGCCATGTACATACACATATTTTTTTTAAAAAGGGATCATCCTCCAACTGTAGAAGAAAGAAAAAAGCAGCAAGATATGTACCAGACCATCTGGCACCAGCTCAGAATATCTGAACTACATCTCCAATGCAGTTATGCATGCTTTCTATTCCTGGCAGCAACATCCCAATCAATAGCGTTAACTCAATTTACAGGATGTCATTCATTCTGGTGATACAATATAAATGGCATCAACATACTGCAAGGAGCGGGGATGCTGGAATATACTTATGTTACCTCAAGGTGTCTGGGGATACAGGTCTGTCTTCAACTGACGTAAAAGAATAAAACAACAATCAAGGCACTGATAGCGACCACAATACTTAGAAAATGAAATGGTACGTTAGCTTTTTTTTGGTCATTGGTGTACATTTCTTGAGACTTGGGGAGCAAAATTTTGCAGCCAGTAGGAGATATTTTGTCTCCTGTCCTTTTCTGAAAACGTGCTCCTCAGTTACGGGATTGGGATGGTTGAATGTGGGATGTCTGCCAGAGGATGAGCTGAGATAGTCTCTTACAGTAAACCAAAGTAACACTTTAAACTCCCAGTTTTCAGAAAACCACAACTTCGAAGACTAAAACACCATCACTGTAATAATTTAACTTACCATCCTATGTAAGAGATGCTACAAAATTCTACTTAAGAATCTCCTCATCAAAGCCTTATCTTATGATTCAGCCCATTGGTCTAGAAAGCCAACTAGAAACCATTGTGCCTTTAAAGGGAAGTAAATGTTTGTAGCCTTTGGAGCTGTGTGACTGCCGTGCTGCATTGCACTTCTCTTAACATGGGCAAAAACAATCTGAACGAATCATGAGGAGCACAGTTTTGCTCAGTGCTCAGTACCTACAAGCAGTGTGCTTTCACTGCAAGTCACACGACTGAAATTGGTGGGCAACAGAGACTGAAAGTTATGTGAGCAGACTGCCACAGCTCTCTACAAGAATACCAGCACAAAATCTAACACTTCTCATTCCTCTGTCAAAAAGAGGAGGCAAGGAAAGAAGAAGGGGTCATAAGCATATGGAGGAGAAAGGTATAAGTCACAAGAAACATTTCTGTATTACAAGTCTTAAGTTTGCTAAGTTACTATCACCCAGGCAGTTGCGAGCTATGCAACTATGGGCAGAGAGATGATCTAAGCAATGCCTAATCAGCACTGCGTGCTCATAAAGGTCTCATCACCATTGTCCGCTTTCCACTGCTAAAGAAACCACTCATCCATCCACTTTTCCTCAGATAAGTGTGAAATGCACCAATTGTCTCACAGGATAGAGTAATATTAATTTTATGGGGTCACAGAATCAGCAATTCAGATTGTGGGGCATTCCCACCAAAGACTACAATATTGCCTTCCTGTCAAGATGTGAGGTGTGACCACCTCAAAGGTGCTGCTCAGACTGGACTCCACAGGTGAACAGATAGGATGAGACATCAGTCTAGTGTGACAGCTATTAACACGCACTGATGGCAAAGGCCCACAGGAAAATATAGGAGAAACATCAGACCCATAACGGGAAAAAGTTAAGGTGACAGATGCTGGTCAAAGAAATGCAGAGGAACCTTCAGGCCTTATGCTAGGGCCAGAGGACGTCTATGTCAGTGCGAAGATCTGCTTAGAATCACAGAATCCTTAAGGCTGGAAGAGACCTTTAGAAATCATCTAGTCCAAGCCCCCTAGACACGCAGGGTCCCCTAGAGCATGAGGCACAGGATTATGTCCAAGTGGGTTTAGAAGATCTCCAGAGAAAGAGACTCCACAACCTCCCCTGGCAACCTGTCCCAGTGCTCTGTCACCCTCACAGTTAAGAATTTTTTTCCTGAAGGTCCTGTGGAACTTTGGGTTCTTCAGTTTGTGGCCATTTCTTCTAGTCCTATCAGCGGTCACCTCTGAAAAGAGGCTGGCCCCATCTTCCTCCCTCCCTCCCTCCCTTGAGGACACTGATCAGGTCCCCCCTCAGCCTTCTCTTCTTCAAGCTGAACAGGCCGAGCTTTCCCAGCCTTTCCTCATAGGGCAGATGTTCCAGGCCCCTGGTCATCCTGGTAGCCCTGCGCTGGACTCTCTCCAGCAGCTCCACATCCCTCTTGTACTGGGGAGCCCAGAACTGGACACAGTCTCCAGATGTGGCCTCACCAGAGCTGACTAGAGGGGGATGATCATCAACCTTGACCTGCTGGAGACACTTCTTGAGGCATCCCAGGATTCCCTCGGTCTTCCTAGCCACCAGGGCACACTGCTGCCTCATGGTCAACTTGTCCATGATGATGCCCCAGCCATCTTTGCAGAGCTGCTGTTCAGAAGGTCAGTCCCCAAATTGTACTGGTGTCTGGCATTATTCCTCCCAAAGTGCAAGACCTTGCACTTGCCCTTGTTGAATTTCATAAAGTTTCTCACCACAATCCAGGATTCTTGTGCCATCCAGGCCTGCAACAGGGCTCCATAGACATGAAGCAGGAAGGAGGTGAGAGCAAAGAGGACAGTTTCCATTTACTATAACCAGAATAACCAGAAGTGCCATATTTCTCTGCACTGCTGAGATGTGCTGAGGTCCATGCATACCTTAAGGACCTTCCTCACACACAAGTCGGTATCTTACAAGAGCTCCATGTCACATTTCTCAGACATGTAGAGGGGAAGGCTGTCAAACTCAATATCACATTTTAAACTGAGACAAAGCCAGATGTTTATGGTGAGCTCAGAGTAGAAGAGAGCCATGAGGAGGAGAGGGAGAGCCTTCTTCTCACACAGACAAGGATCAGAGCCAGCACAAAGAGTGAGACAGCGTCTGGAGAGGCATTTGAGAAGGTAGCTCCTTCTCATGGGCAGAGGGAAGTCAGAAGCAGCACTTAAAGACACTCAGACATCTCTGTGCTGGACACCACACATGATGGGAGAAGAAAAAAAGAGTAAAACTGTTCTCTATACCGGCAATGTGAGGATGACAAACTCCCATCTCAGTGCTGCCAGGCTGAATTGCAATCACGACACTGCAGCATCCAGCTTTTGAGCAGGGGAACAAGCCCTCAGCACAACTCTTGCAGGTTCTGCTTTCCATGACAGCAGGGGTTCGTCCATGTACTTGAAAAGCTGCCAGTTATCAGCATCTATCCCCTGCCAGACCTTTGTCATTAGACAGAACAGCGACAGGCTCCAGCTCTTAACAGCATTAACGGAGATCCAGCAGTCTGCTAGGGGAAGCAGGCTTGCCTCTGCACAGACACATTTCCCTCTGCACAAAGCCTGCTCTGAGCTGCTGCAAAAGAATGCATCAGGAGAAGGACTGGTTTTCTCTGGCATGGGGAAGATGTGGAAGAGCAAAGCTGTTTTTACAGTGGTTGTCCTAAGGAGGGTCTTGGTCCCAATCCTGCCTCTCTGACCGCAGAATGTGTGCTAAGCCCCTGAGACCCATCACGCAGCAGTCCCTGCCCATACTTACATCTTGGTTGGTCATTTCCCAGTACGGTCTCTCCCCGTAGGACATCACCTCCCACATCACTATGCCGTAGCTCCAGACATCGCTGGCTGACGTGAACTTGCGGAAGGCGATTGCTTCGGGTGCTGTCCACCGGATGGGGATTTTCCCTCCCTAGGATTAGAAAAGGAAAAAAAAAATGATTGCAGAGGAGGCATGAAACATGCAAAAGAGCATAAAACAATACTTCTTAGAGCACTGAGGGAGGCTATTTTCTCTGTGGAAAGAGACATCGAATTATAAAGTAAATCTGTTTGACAGCATGGGGCCCCTTTCCACATTATCTCAGCCCATAAGCATTTGTAGGCTGCCTACTAATTGGCTGTCCTGAAGGTTTTTTGTTTGAATTCTGTTTGAATGCTGGGACATGTATAGGATCAACATCTCAATTATTTTGCACTGGATGGTAGGGGAATACAGCTCCTCACTTTCTGAGAGCGAACAGGGGAGGAACAGACAGCTGTGAATCAGAGGAACACTTTGATCTAACGAGAACTTCATGCAAATTGCTGGTGAAGGAGCATTTTTTTTGAAGTCTTGATCCTGCAGTTGGACCTGTGCAGTGGGCACAAAAACGTATTCATGCTTGGCCTCTGCTGCAGGGTTGGCAACAGTGTCACCTCCTCCAGATTACTGTGGTTTGCCCTTTGTGGAGGGCTGTCAAACGTGCTTTGCTGCTTCCCTTTCCCTCTTCTAGTGTTTTAGAACAACCTCAAACCGATCCCGGGAGGGATGAGGGGAGAAGAATCTGGATTAAGAAATACTTTCATCTTTGGGTTTAAAGATTGTTTATATCAAAACATACACATTATTGTGAAGTCCTTTCCTCCCAGTGCTGAGCAAAACATTAGTAAGTCTCTCTGAAAAGAGTATTTGCCCCTGGAAAAAGACAGAATTTGGAACATATTTTAAAAGTATATCAATTGCTGAGGTGTGCTGAGGTCCATGTATACCTTAAGGTGACCTTCCTCACATACAAGTTGGTATCTTACAAGAGCTCCATATGTCACGTTTCAAATTAAAAAGAAAAAAAAAGAGCTTCTTATAATAGTTATTTATTCACAGGCTTATCAGTGCATACCTTAAGCAAGGGGCCAGATTCTCAGTGTTGCCAATTAGCACAGGGCAGGAGGTCGTGGCGGCAGCAGAGCTGGCTGGGAACCCTCCAGCCTGCAGGGAGGTTTGAGTTCAGCCATGCACAGAGCCCCAGTGCCGGGCTGCAACCATCAGCAGCCAAAACGTCTCTCCCTGACTGCCAAATCTCCCCAGGAACTGGGAACGTGACCCACAGAGCTTGCATTACCCACAAAACAATGCACTTGGAAAAAATGTGTAAATAGGCGGTGTCAAGCTGTGACAGCTGCTGCCACGATTACTGGAAGTTTTTTACCGTGCCAGGGCTGGTGAGGTGGGATGTGTTGGTCCTCTTTCCACAGCAATATTTTATGTCCTTCCCATACTAGCATTGGGGCATGTGGCCTTGAGGAGGGTAGGCTCATGCCCATGAAGTCTAGGATTCTGCCACAGCAAGAGACTGAGCACCAAGACTGCTACCAATTCCCTCTGACGTGGTGTAATTGCAGGGGAAAATTTGCTTCTGTAGCAATGAGTATCAGGTAATTAGGGATATTTTAAAAAGGCTAAGTTCATCGGGAGATCAGGCCTGACATGTCTCCGTATGTACCTAGGCAATGCACCCATTCTTGTTTTTTAACCCCTTTTAGTATTTGATAAAGAGAACAGAAAAGAGTTGGGAATGTGGCACTTTTCAAAAGCTGGTTATGTCACTCAGGTGCTCAATATGGACTTAAGGATTATTTGAAAGATGTCAAAATTTGCTTTCTTTAGCCATTCCCATTCACAAGTTGCAGATATTTGCAAAATTAATCTGACAACAATTAACAAATAACATCTGGCCAAATTCTCATGCACAGAGCTTGGTGGCTTTGCATTTATAGAAACCTGTCTGCTAAAGAGCCTACTAAATAGGACAGGGAATACATTTATCTTGAGCTCAACCAGGTCAGCATCCCATAACTCACCCTGGTAGTGTATGCTGCTTCAGGGTCATCTTCCAGGACCCTGGAGAGCCCAAAGTCGGAAACTTTGCAGACCAAGTTGCTGTTGATCAGGATATTCCTGGCAGCAAGATCTCTGTGCACATATCCCATGTCAGACAGGTACTTCATCCCAGACGCAATGCCTCGCAGCATCCCAACCAGCTGAATGACTGTGAACTGCCCATCATTTTTCTGCAAAAACAAGGGAGATATTCAATCAGCTGAGAGCCCCAACACCTTCAGCATGATATGCATTAAATGTATTATCTGACTACTTCTCCCACCCTCCATCCTCCAAGGCTTATGTTTCTTAAAAAGCTCTGACAAGTTCGTGTTTAGCCAGAATGCAGCCTACATGTTCTTGAAATGTCACAAAGGTTTGCAGGAGGAGTGAATCACTTCCATGCAGCAGAGTGTGTCCTAAAATATGCACAATACTGTGCAATTTATTGCTGTCTGGTTTTACTGATGTACAAACCAGGTCCTTCATGCTGCTGTATACAGATCAAGCAGGCAACTAAGCTACTCCTGCATCCAAAAAGAAGGGCAGAACTAGCACTCAGCAAAATTTTGCACTGACACCAATCTTCACCAAAGAACTCAAACTTTAACCAAAATCTCCCTAGAAAAAACAATATTATCTATAAAAGTATTACCTTTAAGAATGTATCCAGAGAACCATTCTCCATGTATTCAGTCACTATCATAACTGGTTTGCCTGGAAGAAAGAACTTATCAGCAGCTAATTTATTGAAAAAAAAGTTATTAAAGTCATTTTATAATGATTCTGAACACGAATATGCAGCTATGCAAAAATAAGTCTGCACTGAGATACTACTACCTGAGAGGGATGACAATACCTATTGCCTCAATGAATGTGCACAGAGAGATGGGGGACTCAAAGAGGAAGGGAAGTAAAGGCAGCCTACAGTATATGGGGTCAGAGACCGAGTCTTTTGGGGGAAAGTTTATGTGATATTTGAAAAAGTAGTCACAAGCTGACACTACACAACCTATGTCTAGCTGATCAATGCAGCCTTCTCCTAATCCTTGCCATGCCATATGGCTACCCATGCAAGCACACCTGGAAATAAAAATTCCATTGATGTCCCCTATATAATAACAAAAACTCTTGCCAAGATGTGTAGTGCAAATACAGCTTAATTTAAGGAATGAGCAAAAAAAAAGGGATCAAAATAAAAGTTCTCAACAAAAGACCTGGCCTCCTATTGTTGACAGGAATAATAATGTTTCACAATGTTTTTCCAAATCCATTTGATTAATTTTCATGCCTGAGTCATTTTAATGGTAATTATATCTAGTTTTTGCCCAGGTTGTATACCTAATTTCTTGCTAGCTTGCCACAGGGGCATAGCAACAATTAATGTAGTGTGCTCCAGCCCTTGTAAATTCAATGAAATCTTATAAGAACATGTAAATTACTTCATTTAAATCAATTTCCATTAGCTAGTATGAAGTTGAGACAAAAGAGGAGTTGTCAATTATTTCTGAAGTGCATTACAAATGTCTTTTGTAGAGAGCTGCTGCAAGTCATAACATGCACAGGAAGGTAAATGCTTTTAAAAATCAGATTATATTCGGCAGTTTAGAATTGATCTTCATCTTCCTTCTTTCTCATTAACTCCTTGTCTAATTTACTAATTATCTACATAATCCAAGTAATTGCTTATTTAACAATTAAAAACTCCCTGTTGGGAAGATGCTGAATGACCAACACTGCTTTAATATCACAGCTACTGTCTGAATGAGAAACTCATCAGAAGTTTTCTGATAGAAATGCAGCACCTACAGCCTCTGAGCAGTATTTTGGGCCCTAGATAATATTATGCACCCTGCCTGGGAGGAAGAGATATTTTTGTCTATGCATTTGTGTATAGCATGTCCAACATTAACATGCTGTCATGAAGCACCATTGCTGTTACTTGCTCTGTGCCTAAAAACGACAAATATTTTGCTACTCCATACTTAGATGTCATGAACATTTTGGTTTAACTTATTTGCTACGGAAATAATTATGGAATTGCAGGTATTTCCTATATTTTTTTTTTCCTAACGGCTCCCATTCAGTCCTTTGATAAAGCAGGGAAAACAGTATCAGAGACAATTCTTCCTCAAACACGGGTACTTTTCTAGTCTAGTTTCATAACTATGTCATGTTAACATTCTTTTTTTATGAAATGAATACTGCTCCACAGTGTGTCCATAGCCTGGGCTGTGACTGCATTGGATGCACTTTATTAGCACAGGATTGCCATGAAATACATCCTTTGTAGTGAGGAGAGTTTTGTAGTCTTTGTGTCTTCTGTATAATGATGACCTCCCAGACCAAAAAAAAAAAAGAATAAATAAATAATGGTCCTTATAAAGGTGTATTTTGCCAGCAATGCCATGACAAGGACAAGGGGCTTCTGCTAGCACCGATAAATCATTCAGATTTAGACAGTGAGGTTGGAAATACTCTGTAGTAACCAAAGAGGGATTTACAGTTGGACTCAATGACCTTGAAAGTCTTTTACAACCGTAGTGATCCTATGTTTCTAAAACGAACCACCCACTTGGTGTCTCGCATGGAAAACCAACACAGCCAGATGCAGGGCCTGGCACAGGTTTGTTCCACAATTCCACTCTTTTTATGCTAAGCAAGGGTCCCGGGATTGCATGGACATGGCACGATGGGCACAGGTCTAAGCACCAGCAGTGTAAACTCCCATTATGTTCATCTCAAAAGCCTCTGGGGTTGTTGTATTTGCTTAGCTGCATTTGCTTCGTTTTCAGCAGGAAAAAAGGAGAAGCAATGAAGCTAAGCTGGTGCTGTTAGCTCATATGTGCTCTGACAAGGTGTTTTCTGCATCATAAATGTGCAGCTTAAGGTAAAAACTGGGTTCTTGAGTCATCTGTCAAAAATCTCTGTAGATTGTGCCGTTATTTATGATGTGCCCAGTTTAATGACAGATTGCAAACTGGCTGTAGCATGGGGTCCCTTATCACTGATACTTAAAGGCCATCTCATTACAGGACCACCCCGAGGGAGCTACCTCAGGCTCCTGCCTTTGGGTTTCGAGGAGAAAAAAAGCAAAGGTTTCTGGCACTTATGTTTCATTATCTGGCAGCCTCAGATTGACAGTAATTGTGGAATAAATTAGCCTCCTACCCAAATGTATGAAAATAAAGACACAAATGGAACAACTTTCCAAAAAGTAAATTAAAAGTAAATATCATCCGTTTGGAAGTGCTGGTCTGAGTCTCAGTGTCAGCAGGGTTCCCTCCCACTGGTATTACGAGACCATGAAATATGTGTAGATGTCATTCATACCGATGTACTAATGCAATGTGCATGGTGTCAGAGCAACCAAATGGGATGCTAATGAAACTAGGACCACTAGTCCCTTTGCAAAGCAGAAATAGCTAGAGGCTTGTCTGCATGGGGACAAGGACAATAAATCCAAATTAACTCAAGGTGGGCATTTGAAGTAGATTAGTTAAACTGCCTTAAGCTCTGTGTGCATATTCTCATTCAGAATTTAAAATGGCCTAATTCAATTTAGATTAATTGACTTCCAAAGTAAATTATGATGCATCAAAGACATTTTATCCTAAAGATTCAAATTAGTGAAAGGCCAGTGACTACAGTGCTGAATGCAGAAAGAGAAGTTAGCAGCAAGAGCTTTTGACAGCATCTTGGTTGGGAACTCATGAAGATGGTTGTGGTTTGCAGAAAAGGGAGGAGAGAGAGGGAGGAGAGGGAGGAGAGGGAGGAGAGGGAGGAGAGGGAGGAGAGGGAGGACAGGGAGGAGAG
The DNA here is from genome assembly GCA_032353885.1 of Nothura maculosa. NCBI lineage: Eukaryota > Metazoa > Chordata > Aves > Tinamiformes > Tinamidae > Nothura > Nothura maculosa. Next base: position 653,507 of record JAUBOD010000227.1, on the reverse strand, counting down.
GGACGAGAGGGAGGAGAGGGAGGACAGGGAAAAGCCAGCAAAATCCTTTTGACTTTATTCTGCATACCTGAACCAAATAGATATTATTTACTTTTTTTTTTTAATGCACCAGGCTCTATGCTGCAGGTCATAGGATCAATGTGATGCTTCTGGTGGGAGTATGTAAGAGGACATGTCCTTTTGATGGAGCTTATGATAGGAACATACCTTCAGGGCAGAGCTACAGCATGGACTGCAGCAGTATAATGCTACATAGCACCTAGCAGCAACTTTGCAGTGGGATTTCTGCCAGCCATTTCACAATGAGTCTTTTCCTAGGCCCTTGATCTCTTGTAAAATAAATTCCAGCATCTGGGACAACTACTACTGTGAGCAGCATCAGCAGATCTGGAGTGAGCTTGTCATAACAGCAGTTGTAAACATCCCTGCCCCCTTCAACTGCACTCCTGTTTCACATCCCTGCCTCTGCAAAAAGTATTGAAACTGGCAACTTCTGGCCTTTATTATATCCACTGTGAGCACATTCAAGTCCCCAACACCAGCCTCCTGCAGCCCCATTGCCAGTGTCTTTGCGTCAGTGGTTTCTCAAAACACGATAACTGGAAATCACAAGGAGGTTTTTCAGACTCTTGGCAGTGAAATCCACCCCCTCTGTCTGCCAGGAAAACATCTTTCCACTTCTTGGCACTTCTTTGCTTATATTGGAGTGAAAAGAAATAGAAGCAGATATGAGCAGGGAGCCCAGTGTCACTATGTGCAAACTGCTGGCCCCATGGCAAGTGAAAGCTCCTTTGGAAGAAAACTGTATGGATCTGCAAGGCCAAAGTTCCACAGCCACTTCACCAGTTCTCAGACATATATTTTAAAATATGTCGCTATGCAGAGCAGTAAATGGAGCTACCTAAGTTTGCCTTCACCCATACAGCTAACTCTCCCACCTGTCAAATTGGAAGACAGTGCTCCACAGCAGCTTGTACCTACTTTTTGTGACCACGCCTTCCAGGTGGATGATGTTGGGGTGGTCAAACTGCCCCATGATGCTTGCTTCTCCCAGGAAGTCTCGTCTTTGCTTCTCCGTGTAGCCTACCTTCAGGGTTTTGATAGCCACTGGAAACTCACGTTTTCCCTGCAGTTTCAGCCGCCCGCTGCAAACTTCTCCAAACTCCCCTGTAGAGAAAATGGGAAAGAAAAGGATCACAGCATGCCTAGGAAGTGCACAGCATTGGTTTGTCTATAGGAAACAAATAGAGCACACAGCCTATCTCCTGTAGTTTGCTAATCAATAATACGCACATGGATGTGGAAAGCAGAACATCCCAGTGATGAGCAACCCAAACAGTCCAACAATGCAAACCAAGCAATTCACAAGTCCAAGAAAACCAGAAAGCTGCAAATCTTTGCCTTTTAGAAAGATAATCAGAGACAAATGAAACATTTGTAGAAATGTATCTTATTCTTTTCCATAGGTAGGCTGCTCCTGAAGTGATTTTCATATATGTAACAGTTATGCCTATTTCTTTCTATTTTTTATTTTTCATTTCATGATGTTTTTATCTACTAGACTGAAGAGTTTGGTCATATTCTGTACCATTTCTTCACGTAGATAACTGAGGAGAGGTTGCTTCTCAACTCTCTCCTGTTAAGTTAAATAGATGGAACATTGTTAACCTTCCACAGCAATATATATTTTTATAGGTCATAAATTCTTTCCAATTTTGTAAGTATTTTTCTTTTTTTTTAAAAGTAACTTAAATATTTTTTTCACGGTGAACAGTAAATTACCTGCAAAAGTACATATCAGAAAGTGTAAAATATTGCTAAGATTGGATGTATATCTAAACAAACTTAACTGGGAAGAAAGTGGGAATTTAATCATTTTGTTCAAAGATTAAAATTCTTTAAGCTTTTTTTTTGTGTGTTTCATCTCAAATGACATCTCATATGCAAAGAACCTGAAATTTAAGTGAATCATTTCCTTTAAAATCTACAGAAATAATTTGGCTTGATCCAAACTGACTATTTTGGATTGTTTTCAGTTCAGCCAGTGAATTTGCAGATGACAGGGTTTTCCCAGACTTCAGTTGGAACAAAGGTATACTCCACTTTGCTTGCAAAGAGCCTAATAAGACAAATGTTGACTGACCGCCTCTGATTTCTAATGCTAAGAAAGGAAACACTTCCATGTAGCTAAGGGGCAGGGAAAGCATTTCCATACCAGCTCCAATAACTCTTTCAATTGTTATGCACGAAGCTTCTATTTCCTTGGCAAACTCGTGTACGGCCTGATTCGGGTCCTCGTAGGTATGGGGGTCGATGTAGGTTCTTACTCCTGGCAGTTTAACTGTGAACACAGATCACAACGTTAGCAGCATGTGGCATAGCAAATGAGGATAATCAGCTGACTTTTGTTGGAAAAAATCATAGATAACACTTTGTAATGCTCTGTGCTTTGAAATGGTGTGCAAGGGAGCGCGCTCAGATGTTCAGTTGGTAGGTGACATCCATATGACTCTATGGTACTTCAAAAAACACATGATAGCATTCTGCTACAACATGTGATGTTGGAAGACCTTGTTTTAGGCCCCGAAATCATTCCAATGGCCCTAGGTGACCTTGGGTCCTCAGCTCCAAGTCCGCATGCTGCAGTTCCTCACCTCTAATTCTCCCTGGCTACAAAGCTTTATAAAACCTTTGAGGTTTTGGACAACATTAGACAGGCCTCACCAGAAGGCAGCAGATCAAACAACCAGTCCTCTTGTGGAAAGGGGGGGTTAGGAAGGACACAATAAAAAACAAAAAGAAAAGAAAAAGTGAAGAGATGACTAGGAAAGCCAGTTGATTGGATGAGAACTGATGGAGAGCAGCAATAAATTCTTCCCTACCAGTCACACACTATGTAATCAATCAGCCACATTATTTCGGATGTAGTTGCTGAGATTTAAATGAACAGAACATATGCAGTACAGAATAAAGCCTGTGGGTTATATCATAATAAACATAATCAATATCAGGCTTTTTCTCTGGGACTTGAGAGGGAAAAGTATTTTCATTATCCTTATTATAAGTTTGCTTTGACAACCTTTAAGACTACTTACATGAAAAACTGCTCATCAGTCTCTTACAACAGCTACATAACACTGTGGTTCTTAATTGATTTGTTTCCTGCTGCCTTCATTACATAGCCCTAATGGAAATTTCACTCAAGATGCATTTGCCTTTTCCACACCTAAAAGCACCTGGCTGTTACACATCCACTGGCCCCACAATACTTTAGAGAAGAAGGATTTTGAGACACTAGCTTTAACACATCCAGAAAGACTGATGGTAGCCACATATCTCAATTTTTAAGTAACATCATACCAATTTGCACATTCAGATGAGCTTAATGGCATTGTTGCAGCATTTCTGTAAATTCTCAATGAGCAGGAAGCAGGAATTATTCCTTACTCCAAGGCCAAGAGTAGCTGTGGTCTAGGTCCTCACTGCTGGTTGGGGTGGAGCAAGGCTTAAAATAGGTATGCTGGACAGAGACATCTAGACCACAAAAACATAATGCTGTTATGTGCCAGCCAGGCAAAATTAACTGCATCCTGAGCCCTCCAGCAAGACAGAAACAAAATAAAATGTCTCATGAGACAGATTTGTTCCAATTAGGTCACTCAGTTTGACCCATCCTGGAAAAAATTTAGACAGGATGAGCTGGACACATGTAAAGCTGGCTGAAGTTAATGGAACTGTTCAAGGGTAGAGTTAAGCATAGGCTTAGTTCTCAGTGGGAGCTGAAGCAGGGGAATATGGGGACTTCTGAATAATCAAATTAACTGGATTCTTCTGTGAATTACCAGCAAAATATTTTCTGCCAAAACTACCACTTATATTTCTCATTACCATGGGCAGCCAAAAACACGTAGTGCGCAGCTCCTTTCTCTACTCACTGTGGCCATTATGAAAATGCATCTTTTCTTCTTCTGGGTCTTGTTTAGCCTTGCTATAGCCACAGCGCCTGGAAGAAAACAAAAGAAGGCAGCTTTGGTTGCTGGTAGAGCTGAATCCCACTCTTTCCTTCAGTCACAAGAAGCACAAAAACCCAGAGCAGTGATGAGTCCAAACTCTCAAGTGGCCAGATTGCTGCTGTCCCAGTTTTAGCTCATCAAACTATTTGGTATTTCCCTAATGTGGTCCAGGGCCCAAGGCTCGCTCATTTTCAATTGGCCTTGTGCTTCCAAATCCCACACGTGCTTCTGAAAACCTCCATCTACCATACATCTAATATAGCTATTATTAGGAAGAAAACAGCAAGAACAGGAAGGACAATGGAAGGAGAATGGAATGAAACATTAAATTCATGGAAGTGGAATCTCCTGGACTGCAGAACCCCAGCTCTTGCTTTCACAGGTATCATGACATTAACAGTGTATGTTCCTGCTCACACTGAGCATTTGTACAGGGCTAACAATTCTGAGGCTTTAGAAAACAGCCTTGGGCCAATATCCACACTTCGAATGCATGCAAAATGATGGGACAAAAACCAAATACCTGTTGCCTTATGGCCTTCAAGGATTACCTATGTATTTCTGGTTGTGTTTCCTGCACACCTATCTTTAGCTGGTCAGTTACCATTCATGCAATGTCCCCAACCAGCAGCAAGAGCTAATGCTCTGGCATTAGTACCCGGCAATGAAAAGCATGCTGCTGAATCACACACTGCAGTTGCAGATGCAGCCCATGAGAGGTGCAGCTCCCCCAAGGATTCCTCCTGTTAACATCCGCCTGCTGTCCCGGATGGATTCTGTACCCTTCTCAATGGTTTTCTAAGTGATGTGTCCACATTACTCTTAAGTGGCTGGTGAGGTGGTGTCTGGGATCTGCTTCACTCAGACAATATCCTGGGAAGCTGCAGTCTGGGAACAATGCTGGCACAGTAATCTGTTATATACATAGAGCTAATAACCTGTGACACAGCACACAGGATGCACACGTACCCATATCCTTTCCAAGCACCTGATGCAACAAGGGGATCTAAGAATTAGATCACCCTTAAAACAAAGTGCAGCGACCAAGACAGAGGACGACAGCTTGGAAGAGGCATGAAGAGGCATCTCTGCTGGTGCACATAGACAGATCCCTAGTTGAAATTTGCAGCCTGCTCTTTCATTGCCCACAGTTTTGGGTCAGCGGATGCAAGTGCGCCAGTGCAATTCACAGCATGCAAGAATACATGATTAGCAGAAACAAAACAATAATTAGGAGGAGGCAGCAACAGGCATCTGCATGAAACATGACCTCAGCATGAAGCGCCATTACAGGGGACTGCTGCTGCCTTTTTGTGAGGAGCAAAGGGCCATAGAGCTCAGTGATTTTGGCACTGGCTTGGCAAAATGATCACTGCTGTTAGCCAGATGTGTGGTTTCTTTGGCAGAGGGGCCAGTAGCTGAGCTGGAGGGCTGAGGAGAGCGAAAGCAGGATGGTGTGGGCACTCAGTGTGATGCCTAGAGGGGAGTCACACACAAAGGCAACACCAGTAAAAGGTCTTCTGAGGCTATGCAACATGCACTGATTTGAGGGATCATCTGCTTGCTTGGCTGCTTCCACTCGCATCTAACCATCTGAGGACTATGTCTTGGTTATGTGCTGAGATCCTCCAAGCAAGCACCACATCAGTGGCAGTTCTGGTATGGGAGATCCTTGGCTAGGATTGACCAGAAAGTGGTTTCTTCTTGTCTTCATCGACCCTCACCCATATCCATTCGCCTAAAGTATAAAACTAGACATAAAACTAGACATACAGAGGGTATCAAATCTCATTTCTGGCAACTGCTTTTAGCTTTCTGTTGCAAGATGTCAAAAGTTAAATCAGTATTCTGTAAAGTAGCTTTTAGGATTGCAATGGGGGAAGGAGGTCTCAAAATATCTACTCAAGAAGTCCGATTTCCACTCATAATAGGTTTCAGTTCATCCTTCTGTTACTGAACACTTATGCAAAATCACCTCCGTTGGCCTTTTCAAACAAATGACCTTATCTCTTCCTCAGGTTTAGAGTACTTCATCTCTAAAAAAACAAATTTTCTTACTAACTACATCTCGGGATGACTCGATTGCAAAGAGCTGCAAATAGAAAAACTGAAAAGAAGGGAGATAAAACAGAAGGGGAGCAGGTAATCGCCTTGGCACAGCAATCTCAAGAACACCTCGTTGCAGAATGGCCAGCTCTGTACTGCATTGGGAAGCACTCAAAAGGTGAAGGTAAACAAGTTGCCTATGCCTCAGCCTCTCCAGAGCTGTGAAATGCATACAGTAACACGTCACATTAACATACTAAATCAGGTTCTGCCACCCCCAGAGCATTGTTAAAACAAGCCTCAATGAGCTGCACCTAACTGCACTTAGTGTGCTATGACTCTGCAGCAACAGCTCAGCATCACTAACAATGCTACCTACAAAACCTTCCTGTTACTATCCTTTGAGCCTTTTGCAGCTTCTTTAAACCACTTGGAGAAATAGCCCATGATTAGGTTGTCTGGAGCTAAACTATACTTCTTCCCTCTGGGCCTTTAGTTCTGTTCAATGCTCCACAATAGAAGGTTTTTCCTTCTTTCTTCCCACACTAAATCATCTAAAAAACTGCAATTTGAGGTTAGCAGTCCTGCTGCACTATGCAACACAGCTTACCAGCAGATAAATTATCAACATTTTTGCTTTTAAAAGATAT
>JAUBOD010000227.1:613585-640521 GCA_032353885.1 Nothura maculosa | reverse complement strand
GAAAGTTAAAGACTTGGAAGTGTGCTAAATGAAAACCTCCTTTTTGCTTTTAATAAGCTGCTCTACTGGGATGTTCAGCAATTAGAGACTAAAATGTTTGGGGCTTTTGGGGAAGAATTTTCTAATACTTCATGTAGCCTCATGAGATGGCAGTGATGACTGACTGCATCCTTAGGGCAGAAGGTCAGCACAGCACCCACACCTCAAGAGTCAAAGTACTTACTTCAAACATCACAGGAGTGACATTGTATACTGCAAACTGCTACAAACATATTTCTGGTTTGCTCAGCTTTCTATTAATGTCTAAGGAGTCACATCCTCTTCCTGTAATGCAATATTTCATAAACATGTTGAAACATGTCTCTGGGCTCTTGCAGAAGAGCTAAAAACACAAAAACCTGAGTGCATCATGTATGTACTATCACAATGGACAAAGGAGGGTATTGCATCTGAAAAAATCTCTTGGAAACAGGTTTTATTATGTCTCCTTATGGCTAAACTTCAAGGAAACACAGATAACCTGTTCTCTGGATAAAACACCAAGTGTCACATCATGGACTTCTGCCAGGAGCAGTCATGCTTATTTCTAGCACCCAAGCCACAGCAAGATCTTTGAAAGTATGGAAGGATGACAAGTTCATGGAGTTTTTCACTCTCCACCCATTGCACAGCTAAGACATTGTAAGACCCTATCTGAAGACACTTGATTCCCTAACTGTATGTTATCTGAGTGTATTCCCAAGGAGATGAAGGGCTTGCTCAAGGCCATGAAAATGCAGCACTTCTGAATGAGGGTGATGGCCCTCCTTCACTGATTGCGGGATCCTCCTACACTGGCCTGGCTCAGATAAGGCTTGTGTGTGATATACTTACCAGCCAGTTACACAGTCCTGATAGTCTGTCTGCCCTGTTCCTTCAGCTGCTGCTGGAATAATTCAGAAATACTTTCAAGTGCTGTGCCTCCTGGGCATTCAAGCTGAATTACACCCTTGGTCAGGCTTTGCCCACTTCCTGGGCAAAATCCCCCAAGACAGATGGTCTAGTTCTCTAAACCCTCTTCAAAACTCCAGCAATTCAGGCTGGCTTTGGAAGCCTGCGGTGGTTGTTTGGATATGCTATGCCCAGAGGTGTTTTATTGGAGAAAGGAGATCGTCTGGCTAAACTGTGTTGGAGTAGCTGAATGAGCCAAGGGCATTTAGGTGGTAACCATGAGTCAGCAGATTCCCACAGGAGCTCTGGGAATGGGTCACTGGCTACTGGAGGCAGTCTTTTCCAGAGGACGAATGCCATGGATGCTCCTCTCCAGGAAAAGGTATCACCAAAGAGCAATGAGACTGTTAACAGGATGTGTGTAGCAAAAACCTTAACCTGAATGAAGGCCTGTGCTTTGTGAATGGGAGTCTTGATCCAGCAGAGCAACAGTCTTTCCCACAAAATCCTTCCTGTTATCAGGTGGATCATGGGGTACACTTGGCAGTAGGCAATATCATAAAACAGTTATAAATCATCAGATACAATGTCATATAGGAAGAAAGAAAAACAGGCAGGAATGTAGAGATAAAATTCCTTTAAAATGTCACAATTTAAAAAAAATGTGACTCACGCTGGAAAAATCTTCCTTACGGAAAACATTATCTATGACCTGTCTTCCCTGTTTCCTACGGAAGTATCAGAAAAGTGAACTATTTTAAGCCCTGACACATACTGGAAAAAGCCATGGGAGGTGGGACGGGAAGGGCAGGGAAGTTTGTGGACAAATGCATCCGTTTTGACCTCCTACATCAAGAAGGCTGCAAACACCGGCTTGGGATCTGGAATATATGCCAACAATCCTTACAACCCCTCTGCTCCTTGAGAGTGACTTCTTAAAAAAATGCACATATTTGTGTCCAGTAAGTAGCCCTCTGCCACGGCAGGGGTGGACATTTAAAAGTCTAAATGAACCGAGGTCAAGGATGGATGCTCCGGTGCAGAAGCCTCTAATTGCTGGTACCCAGGTGGCAAGACTTGTCTTTGCTTTGTCCTTTGAAGGCTAGTTCCTTGCCAGAAAAGACTTTCCATAGCTGCAAAACACAGGGTGAGGGGTGAGTTTTTACTGTTTCAAATATATTTTTGTGAACTTCTAAAAAAAAGCGTCCTCAGGTTCTTTGGAAGATTGTTTTGGAAGGAAAGGGCATCCATAAAGGCATATGCACTGCACACTTGTTAGTTCTTTGGAGCAGCCTTTGCAAAGCAGCTCAGCATTGACCTAACTCCTGATTGCTCAGCAATTGGCCTAACATTGCCCTAATTCCTGATTACCTGGGTAAATCCCATTTCTTTGTTTAGTGCTACTACGCTTTAGCATGTGGGGGACCAGAGCATTCCTCAACTCTCCACCCAAGACTCCTTGAATTTTGTAAACAGGATTGGTCTGAAGGGCAAAGCAACTGCTTTGAGCTGTGTGTCTTTCCCATTGCTGCTCCTTTGCAGGCTGTTTCCATGTTGTGCCGCTGGAACACACTTTGCCTCCCACTTAGGTTTATTATAGGAACTAAAGGACTGATGGTACATCTGAAACATTTGCAGCTCCTTACTCCCCTGACAGGAGGGAACACACAGACCTCTGCTTCTTTGTTTGTCTCACATAGGTTGTAAAACAACAATCTGCAATTATGTTTGATTAACATATACTTCAATGCAGAACAGTGATACAAGTGGCATCTAATTCAAACATTTCTGGGAGAGCAAATTTAGCCTTGACACGTCTATAAAATACATTGTGCTCTTGAGAAATGCACATAATCCTAAGAAAACAACGATCGTAACAACCCTCTGCTTACTTTAGTGCTTGTATCTTGTTGAATAATAGATTTGCTATACACTTTTTTTTTTCTGAGACAAACAAAGTCTGATTTAGTGCCTCTTTGATTTGTAATTCTGATCGTCATATAACTAATATGCCCTTAATTTTAAGGAGCACAAGATTTAAAAAAGTTATCAGCTGTTTTTGCCTCCTGGCATTGTGACCTTGGTCAGAGGACACATTATTTCCAGAACGCTTTTTCTGGAGCATCTGCAAGTACAATCAGAACTGGAATGCAGCTTAATTGTTTAGGGCAAAGCACATTTAGTTGTGAATTCCCAGGAAGCTTCAGCTTCAACAACAAAGGGCACTACCACAGATGGACGCTGGTGTGTGGAAATACCACTGTGACTGGCACCAAACTGACCTTTGGGTAGGGCCAGCTGCCAGTGGGAAATGCCAAGCTGTTATTTACCTTTGCTCAAAAGGAGTGAGAAACTGCAAAGATATCTTAAAAGTCAAAAGGAAGATGTGTGAAAACTTCCGCTTTTGGGTATCTAGCAGATAAAAAAAACCCCCACCCATAGAACTCAGCGAACTCTTGAGTTGTATGGCTGGGAAAGAACTTCCTGAAGCAAAGAGAGGAGAAGAGGCTTTTCCCTGTCGGCTCCTTTTCCATTTTCCCCATCACTGTGAGTGACCCCACTCCTAATATGCCCATCAAAAAGATGACATGCAACAACTTTGGGAGCAACACTCTAATTTTGAGGTGTCCAAGGGACAGGGGGAGTCTGGGAGAAGCACAGAAGCGAAGACAAGGCACCCATGTGCAGAACCTGCTGTGGCTACGTCCTCACTGGTCCAGACCTGTGAGTTTTTTCTCCCTATCCTTGGAGCTGAGCAGTACCTGCCTTCTTGCATTAGCCAGGGAGGAGAGTGACTTTGGAACTCATTGGGGAAGCAGTTGGGAAAGCTTCACTTCCAGGTGGAGCAAGTCCTGGAGCTCAAAATGTCTGTCTTTCCAAAAAATAAATAGTGGAAAGAGATAGAAAGGGAAATTTAACCCTCTGGTGCCAAACGCTAGAATAACTAACCAGGGAAGACAGTGGAAACTGTCCTCCAGACACAAGTTAACTCCTTTAAAAGCGGATTAGCCTACAACTTGGAATATATTATCTCCTCATCCGTGTCCCAAATGTTTGTTTAATTTCAATCTGTCTGCCAACTTTCTGGGTTTCTGGGGTTTATTTGGCTGTTCTCTAGAGTCACTCAACACACTAGACAGGCTTTAAAATTCACAGAACCTCCAAGTGGCTAACAGACACTGCAACCCTGAGCTACTTCAGGATGCAAGTTTATCTTGCACATCGTTCCTCTCCTGCATCCCCTTTGTGGATCTTGTCCCACTGAGCATATTTCATTGTGTGGGAATGGCCAGTACAGACAGGAAGAAGCTCAGAAGGAAATGTCATGTTCTCATTAACCCCTACAGACCACTGCACACCTCTTGGAGGGAAGACCACTTACTTTCTAATTTTTAAGCCTAATGAATCTCTCAAAGTAGAAGACAAGCAGTTTAATGGCTATGCTGGAAGGGAGTGCCAGTGTCTCTACCCTAAAGGGAGATGAGTCTAGCACACTTATCTGAATCTTATGCCTGGGGACACAGCTGCTCAGCTGGATTTCACAAACAGATGCCCTATTCTCTCTGTGAAATAAGACCTTCAGCTGATAAGCTTGGTATCAGTGACGTTCCTCTGAAAATATGTTTTATCAATTCTTAATACTTGCCAGATACCGTAATTTGGAGTCACCTTGCTAGAAGACCCAAGCTGAAGAGTTATCTGTGTCACAAACGCCACAATAGGCTGAACAGTATCTTTTAAGCAAAAATCTCACATTGCTTTGCATGAAGAACACTAAGGTGGTTTAACTGCTTCCATTAAAATAAATGTACTACGCCTTGACAGGTACTTCAGTGACTTTGTAGAATACAGATGTAGTGTATAAAAAGTGTCTTGTATATGGCTGCAATGCAATTTTAGTGATGCTGTGCAAACTGACACTGACTCAGATTCTTCTCCTCTACTTGTTCACCAACAAGTTCTATCAACTTCCAGTAGAGTTGTCAAGGATTGTATAGCCCATGCTTCTACCACTTGCCTATGTTCAAGCACATGAGAAGTCAACTGGACTTCTTGACGGTTTAAATTTGAGCATGTTCCTTAAGGGAGGTAGTTCGCTGTATAAATTATTAGTAGATAGGTAAAATATTATCATCCTACATGCGAAAAATAAAACCTAGGCCCTACCAAACTTAAGGCCTTTAGCCAAATCCCTGAGATTCTTCTCTTTGTCTTTATATATATTTTATGGTAGTTGTTTCCTAAACAATAAAAACCCATTGCAAGATCTGAGTAGAAACATACAGAATTCAAGATTTGCAAACAATACTCTTTAAAGACATTGAACTCTGTGATACATCGAGTAATATTTTATCTGCAGTAATATGTTCTCCTCATTTTTAAAGGATCGTGAAAATGCTCCTCTGAGAATCAAGCCTAGTAATCAAGGCCAGTCTATACACAGAACTGAAAATCACTGGGAAGTGAACCACATCTGCAAGTATGCATTTGCAATTCCTGCCTGTCCAAACAGATCAATCAATCTTCCCCAGTGCTATTTTATAGTGCTACAGCTCGAGAGCTTCATTCACATGGTACTCACACGTAAATGGCACTAATCAGCTAGTCAGATAAAAGTTATCACAAAGTTGGAGATGTATAAATACACAGCTGCTTCTCTTACCTTCCACTGAGAAGGAAACCAATAACGACAGCCAGCAGAATAACTCCCACTGTTACAGACACAACAATTATAGGAACCTGGCTCTGGTCACTGGATGCAGCTACTGCTGAGATGAAAAACAGAAAATGGAGATTAAGGTTAACATTCTAGTCAGCACACCCATGAGTCCGTCTTGCAGGGCTGGCAGTGAGTTTTCAGTTTTACCAGTTCATAACTTCTTTTCCTCTTCACTGTCTGTTTCTGCTCTGGAGAGGAAATGGAGGTTAGAAGAAACCAAAACAGATGTAAAACCAAGCCAGCAAACAAACAAACTTGCATTTCACAGAATCACGGAATCACAGAATGGTTAATGTTGGTTAAGGGATCTCTAGCGGTCATCTAGTCCAAGCCCCCTGCTCTAGCAGGGTCACTTACAGCATGTGGCACAGGGCGGCAGCCAGGTGGGTTTTGAAGACCTCCAGAGAAGGAGACTCCACAATCTCCCTGGGCAGCCTGTTCCACTGCTCTGTCACCCTCACAGTGAATTTCTTCCTCTTATGGCGATGGAACTTCTTGTGTTTCAACTTACACCCATTGCCCCTTGTCCTATCACTGGCCACCACTGGCCATTTCATTACTGAATTAAAAAGTTGCAACAGTACAGAACTTGGAGTAGCAAATTGAGTTTGTTTTCCCATATCAGCTACATTTGAAATCATTTAGATCACAGAAATCTCCTACTTTCAGAGATAACACTTACAGAATGAACTCCTTATTGAGTAAGAGTTAAAATGAGATATCCAACAGAATTAAAATTACCTGTGTTTCAAAAAGTCATAAGCACCTGAATACTAACTCATTGAAGTATCTATGTGGCTCAGCTGGAATGTTCCCTCTGTAAAACAGAGATGTGCTAAACCTCATATTTTGGATGATCTTTGTACCTGATAAAAGCAGAATTCTTCCAGACTGTGCCTCTTAAATGATCTCTTTTGATAAAAGGCAGAAGCACCTTGTAATAAAAAGCTGCTGCCCTAGGACTCATGGCAGGGCTGCAGGACACCAGTCCTCCTCAAAAGCCTGGCTGCTGTAGGCAGTGGCAGCAATCAATTGCACGTTGGTGACAGCCTTTATCTAAATGAGCCAAGCACAAGAGGGTCCTTAGTAGACAACTAACATTATAGAAGCTATAGATATAAGTGATTAGGACTTCATATTAATTGTTAAAAGAAAAGAAAGAGGAAAAGGTAAAGCATTAAACCTTGATCTGCAATGGGTCACTTGACTCCAGGACAGCGGCGGGTCTGCAAAAGCACAGAAAATGATTTCATAATAACTGGCCCAATAGATCAGGTACTAAATGTTAACTGCTCCAAAGCCATGCAATCACCCAGAGATTTTATGAGCCTCACAAATTTATAAAGGCTCCTTGAGATTATGTTCTATTGCTCTCTTGGCAAATAATTAAAAACAGTTAAAAGAGATCAGTAAGCTATTTCTCCAGTGGTTTTTGCACTTCTCAAGAAATGGGGAAATTAGACAGATCATGGTGTGACCTGTAGGAGCCCAATGGTGCAGATGCATAAACAGATCTAGGACCTTGCTACCTTGGACATATTCTTGCTCCCAGATGCAGATCAGATGGGTTATCTCAACAAGCCAGCCAAAAACTGTTTTGGTTAGCCTAGTTTTGGGCAGAGTTCAGGCTCTGTGGCATTGTAAAGGGACAGGAGCAACAAGAGTATATATCCCTTTAACAGCTTCCACCCAGAAATAAAGACTTCCACTTCACTGGAACAGCAGTGCTGCAACACAGTGCTCCCCAAACCTGTGCGTTCAGCCAACTATGTAAACCAAAAACAAACTGGGAAAAAGAGGAGGCCAAAATAAGTTATGACTCTTCTTTTTCTCTCCGTTTCTCAGGTATGTTGCTTAGATGACGAAGCTGTAAGCAATTACTGTTTGATATTTCCCCCCAAAGTGTATTAGAAAATAAATGGACAGAAACCTTGTGAACTGGAAACAAAACATGTTGTTTAGTCTAAACAATTTGGGAGGAGGAGGGTTGGGTTCTCACAACAGTCCCTGCAATGCTTTCATGCGTGCTGGAACCAAAATGACTTGCTACTACTCTAATAATAAAGTTTCTATCAGAACCAGGTCTAGCAGGGAGAATTTGCTGCTTTCTGCATTGTCAGTCTCTCTGTGTCTGCAGCCATGGTTGGCAAGTGCAAATGGCCACTGCAGGTTGGCACGGAGCCACACCAGGTTTCATCATCCTTCACAGGCACATTCAAAAGACTCAGTAGTCTTGCCATGTTCCTGGCACTAACTCCAATCCTGAGTTCAGCTTTGGAAACAGGTCACCATTTGAAAGGTGTCAACTGGAACACTGCGTCAGCAAGATGGCGAGGCCTACAAGGCGCTTCAGGCCTACGCAGCATCTGAGCACCCGGTGAGGCCCTGCTCTGGCCACAACATTGAGTTAACGTGCTGAGCAACACGAGAATGATCCCCAGCTCCGGAACTAGGGACCACGGGGTATTTTCCTGACTCTATTAATGTCTTAGCAGCTCTGTAGTATCACCGCACCTGCTTCCCTGCGTTTATCATTCAAGAGAGCCTCACATGCTGGTGGGACTTGACCACTCAGGGATTGCTGGGATGACACTGGGATGACCAGGGAAAAATCCTAATGAAGATATACGCATGATAGACCTTAAGGAAGTACCATTATTTTTGGCTGAGGACTGTAAGTGATGACAGCGCTGGATCAAATGTGCCTATATTCAGTATATTACTCATCAATATTCTGAAACCAACCTACTCTATTCTGATCAAGAAACCTTCTAACTACAACCAGAAGTTCTCCAGTACAATAAAGAATCATATTCTGTATAATACGATTTTGTTGCTACTTATAGGACACAATTAATGGTTAATACAATAAGAAATACATTAAATAGGCAATTCTTATTGCATTAATGTTTGCATCATGATGCAATTTGCACTGTATTAGCTCAGTCACTGGCTCCACAGTTACATCTGCACATATATAATGATTCCTTTAAAATCTATTATGCCTTAAAAAGAAACATGCAATGACAACTTAAAAACTTCTTTTTCAAAGATATGATGATGAATTTTAAGTGATCTAAAGTAACAATAATCAAAATATGTCTGAATTTGTTTTTCTAAGGAAGATATCCAGACCAATTTGTTGTTTTCCATAGTAATGAGCAGAGTATTTCCAACACAAAATTTTTCTCCCATGCAAATAGTGACAAAGATTAATAAATGTCAATTGTGCTAACTAAAGTACATAAATAATGTCTTTTATGAGAGCATCTGAACATGGGAAAAAACCCAGCAGCTGGACCCTCACAGGAGACTTGGCTCTGCATTTCTCTGGGATTCACCCAGTCACAAAGTAATGCTTCAGGATCCAAGCCTGGATGAGAAGAATTAAAAGGAAAATAAACAAACCCCTAACCAAAATCCCCAAAATTTTTAACACACCAAACAAAGCCTCAAGCTCGCATTGAGCATTTTTGCCAATTCTGAGCACAAGCCAAATTCCTTTTCTTAAGGCTGTTGCACTGGTATCCAAGGGAAATTGCCTTCCAACCTGACAGTGACTTACACTGTGAGCTGCTAATGCTGGTTAAGTCCTTCCCAATATGGGGAAGGATGATTTAAGAGAGAAGAAAACGTGCTTTTTTTTCTCCCTCTCTCTAGATGCAATCAATGAATATTTAATATCAGATATTTCATTTGCTGAGTTTGTTCCATCATCTCTCGGCACTGCACCACAGCATTATGGATGGGGACATCCTCACCCTTCCCCAATCAGCAGTGTGAAAGCAGCAATTGTTCAGTGCTAATGGCTCTTGCTAAGGTACAATTTCTCCGAACAGTGAATTTTATGAATTCTGAAGCTTAAACATCTCCTAATGCTTCAGCCCCCACCCAACTAAATCTGATGAGGAAGCAAGGACAGATATGTTAACCTGTCTCACCCATAGCAATGACGTGACCTATGTTTTTAACTAAGGAGACAAGGCCAGAAAGAAAGAGAGAGGGCGAAGGAGAGACTGACAGAGCTCAGTGCAAAGACAGATATCGATCCTCGGACTCCTCTCTGGCAACCATTACAGAGACACGAGCTGACAGTAATTAAAATGACTTACACACTGGGCTGGTTTCAAACTCAAATCTTCGACTGAAGCCCCCGTATCCAGCAGCTGTGCGTGCGCGGATCTGGAAGACGTACGCGGCGCCCGGTTTCAAGCCATCAGCCGTGATAGTTGTCTCTTTTGATTTGATGATGGTGTAGCTCGTCTCCTGGTCCTTTGCCCACCCCCCCAGAAACACAGAGTTCAACACACACAAATAACAGCTCTCAGAGAACACGAGCGTAGCGGCTGTGTCGCAGAAAAAAGACCAAAATAGGCGCTTTTGAGACTCTCTAAGAAAATCTCCAATGCCCTGGATGTACTCTGAGATCTTAAAAGATATGCCTGACACACAGAAGAGTGTAAAACAGGCCTACTGTCTTAAAAAAAGGGGATTTTGGCTTAAACTACCTCCCAGTAGTAGAATTAGGGCTGAAATAAAGCAATGTATTCACAGGCTAGGTAGCTTCAAGATGGTTTTCCTATATTCACCAACTAGAATGTAGCCAGCAACAACAAAATGAAACAACTGGTAAATACTTAACTTTGCCTTATCCTTCTGAAGCAATGGACTTTAAGAAAATCTGCTGAAATAAACCTTCAATTAAATCAGTTTCTGATGTGAAAAGACTTTGAGTTCTTTGATTAAAATTTCACTCAAATGAGTGGTAATTACAGCTGGAATCACTTACTGAGCCAAATAACCTAGACAAGAGTTCATAAATTAAGGCCTATGAACTTGGAATTTGCTTTTTACTCACCATATCCTTTCAGCTCCAAATTTCTATGAGGTAAATAAAAATTCTCAGTAATTCCCTACCAAGATTTCTACAGAGTAATTAGGATCTACACTGATTTTTCTTTTTTAATTTGGCAACTCTTTATTGGGCAGCTTTCCACAGAAGCAATATGCTGTCAGGCTGTGGAAATTTCCAAATATAGGATTGTGTATTTCCTAATTAAAGCATATAGCTACACAAGATTGTATTGGAGGCATTTCTGTCTATTTGTCTTTTCTCTCTTGTTTAGAAGTGGTATCTTTTGCAAGAATGAACTGACAAAACTCTTTTTTTCCAAGTATGTAATATAGCCCGTTCTCACCCCTTGGAAATGAACACTTTGTTATATAGGGCATAAAAGTAAGAGAATATACATACTAGTAATAACAGAGAAGAAGAATGAAGGCTGACCTCACAAATATAACTGAATGGTTAAAAAGCAGTGAGTGAATAATAGTTCACACCTTCATTTAAATATCAGCCAAATTAAATCTTCAATACTGCCTTTTGTAAATATTTAAACACTTAAGGTTTCCCAAGGAAAATACTAAGCTTTAATATTAGCCTGAAATAAATAAATCAAGATGGCAAAACTCCTCACTGGCAATGCCAGTTGCCAGTGACTTGCAGTTTCAGAACTATTTACTAAACCTATTTTGAAATAGCATATTTTAAACCCTGTGGTTTGCAAAAAGACAGCATGCAAATTAAACAAAATGAACAAATATGGATAGTTTGTTGCTTGAATTATTTGCTCATTATTAAGGTTTCTAGGGGGTAATCTTTTCAGGTCACTCCCAGGTAAGAATTAAATGTTGCACAGTTTTTCAAACAACAAAACGAAATAGTAATTGATTATTTCAGGCAAAAAAGCAAAACTTGACTCTTTCTTTGTACCTTGTTATAAGCTTGCCATTCTGGAATCGCACTGTTTCCAGAACTCCAAGAAATTATATTCAACTGAGGTTTCTAAAAATAAGTCTAAAAGTAAGTCTAAAAGACGTGCTGAATTTTGCCCACAAGTCTCTGAAGGGCTCCCAGGGTCTGAGCTCTGCTTCCTCTGGTCAACCACTTGAAAGCACCTGAAAGCAGTTCATGTCAGGTACTGTCTGACAGGGAATTGGGACAAAGAAGCCTAAGCAGCACAGCACACCACAGTCCCCAAAAAGCAGATTATCATTCCCAGATCATCCCATGGAGCTACACAAAGGTACTTTAGGAGAGGCCGGATCTTGCAGCATGAGGTAGCCCAGATTCATTTTTGCCCATAGTATGCTGCTCTGGTGCTGCAGCTTTCTAGGCAGAAAGTTAGGCTGGCACAGAGAGGTACAAGTAAGGATGAGTCCTGATTCGTTTGCAGAATCACAGGGAACAGTCTTTTTTCTGGTAAAGTTCAGCCTCATTTAAACCACTCAAATATCTAATGCCCCATCCCAGGCCTCTCAAATGAAAAAAAATCTTTATTTTGTCCCGATACAGAAGAAGATTTTGGAAATTCTTCACCCTGTTTGCCTGGACTGCTGCCTTTGGTCCCTTCAGAAGACAGAGAGGGGGAATAAGAATCTCATCCTGCTACATGTTGACTACCTTCACTTGGGTGCTATTTAGAACTAACAGAAAATCTTCCCCAAAATATGTTTAACATAAATGAGAATCTTGACTTCTTTTTTTTCCCTGTTTTTCAGGTAGAAATTTTGCCTTTTAGAGCAAAAAAGAAAAAAAAAAAGATTCTAGAAGATATTCCAGCTAAGGTCAGAAACTTCTGATTAGTTGACTATTGCAAATTTGACACCTCAGTCTTGGACTGGCTGCATCATTCACAAGATGCTACTTAGACAAAATGCATTTGTTACCTCTATCAGTTAAACTATTAATTCTGCAGGAAGAAAACAAGCCTCTGTTTGAAGAGGGGACCTAAGAGAGGCAAGCTTTGCAGAAAGAGAATATATTGCTTTTAGACCACAGGGATGGGAAAAGCTCCATGTGTCTCACAAGACCTAATGGACAGCCTTGGAAAAAAATGCCAGGCAGTCAGGAAAACCAAGTGGGTAATATAAATACTAAGGATGGGGGTAGGTTGATGTTTCCGGGAGGTGAGGGATGTTCAATCCCCGAATGCTCTTGCTTTTAACAAATGAGTAGGCTCTAGCTTAATGTGATAAGGCTGGAGAGGAATCTGACACACGGTTTTAATGTGTTTGCTCAAGAGAAGTGCCACACTAATGGAAAACAACACCCTCATTTCAAGTCTTCCTAATCATTTACTGCAAAATCAATCTGACATTGATTTATGCATAAAATTGTTCCATTCCCTTCCATAACTCAGATAATTACAACTAAAAGGAGAAGACAGTAAAGAGAAGGTACTTGGGATGCTCAGCAATCAGTCCATCACACCTTTTCAAAATATTTGATTTCGTATTCCAGGATGATGCCGTTGGGTCGGTCTGGCTCCTGCCAGGAAAGGGAGATGCTATTTTTAGTTATCTTTCCTTTTTTCACACTACTGACTGGAGAAGGTGCTGCAAGACAGGAGAAAAACAAAACAGACAAAACCATGGTTAGTTACACAACTTGCCATGTCTGAACTCAAGCTCATCATTGCATCTTTGATACAACGTGAGCTTTAGCTATAACTACTGCTCCTCAGCGGGGCCCGCTCTGGCCTTGGTGCTCTTTGCCCGTTTTTGACAACTGGGAAGCTTGCCATAGCCTGAATAAAAGCAACAGTGATTTGCCCCAGTGAAGAGCTCAGTCCCATGGGGAGCAGGTTACGAATGCCAAGGAACCGTCTTGCTCCACTGCTGGCATTTCTGCCAAACTTTTCTTTCCTCTGGGGGTCCATCTGCATAAAGCTTTAGTGCGAGCCCATGGAACACAAGGAGAAATGCAGTTTGGGAGGAGGAACTCTGAACAAACCAAGCTGGGAGGTAGAAACCAGCAGGACTCCAAGAGAACAGACTCGTGCGGCTTT
The DNA here is from genome assembly GCA_032353885.1 of Nothura maculosa. Lineage (NCBI taxonomy): Eukaryota > Metazoa > Chordata > Aves > Tinamiformes > Tinamidae > Nothura > Nothura maculosa. The sequence continues at coordinate 627,021 of JAUBOD010000227.1, read as the reverse complement.
GCAGCTTGGTCACCTACCTGGGCAGCCTGCAAACAACATGTCCTATGCTAGTGGTCTCTCATCACCTTCACACCTTGCCCTTTCAAACCCTATACAAAGTGGTCACTGAGCTATGTTCTCCCATAGAATGTATACCTTGCAGGCATACATTTAGCACCTTGCAAGCATTTGGTTACGCAGATCTTAGCTAAAGCTTGGGCATTTTTCAGCCCTCTCACTCTGTATGTGCTGAACAGGGTAGCAGGCCCTTCCTAATTTTGTAACTCATTTTCTCCCCATAAGCATCATGGGGGGGTTACAGCTTCTATTGCGATGGAGATGCTAATTCCATAAGGATTCGAATGGTGAGCGCTGAGCAGTGTGCCATGCTGGAGGATGGAAAATCGGCAGCATGCTTGGGGAAGCTGCCAAAGGAAAACAGCTACACAGCTCTGCTTCTGATCTTAAGACTCAAAGGTTTTCTGCCTGTCCACACATGCGTTGGAAATGGGCTTGATTCTTTGCTTTCGCTTTGATACTTCTGGGACTTCTTAAGTTGTGTATGTTACTGGCCGTGCCAGCTCCTCAGCAAAAGCTGCTATGGGAAATGCCTCTGTAGCCTCGTTATTTTGCATCAAAGATGAGTGACATCAAAATGAAAGGAAGAGGAGCAATTCCACTCCCTGATTTACAGCGGCAGGGCAGGAATGCTGCTTGCCTCCACTCTGCATAGCTGGGAAGAAAGACCACCCTTCTCTGGAGAAAAGCCACCTTAGCCTAGTCTCCAGTCCCCAAATCACCCTCTGGTGGGGTCACATAGAGGAGCTATGGAGATCAATGGAGAAGAAGTCTGTAGAAACACCGGGGACGCAGATGGAGACTGCACAATAGCAAATGAACACATTTTTATCTTCCAAAAATTATTTGGAACTATACAAAGTTACTTCTTCAGGACCAGCTAATTCCATAATGCTCAGGAAACTCCCCCAAACCGACTATGTAAAATAAAGGCAACAAACAAAACCAATTTTGCCAAGCCTGAGCAAAACGAGGAAGGACTGACATCTATCAGAGATGTGGGTGATGTGATGGCTCGTAACAACCTAGACTGAAACTGCCAGTCTTGCATAGGACTTTGGATTAGTTACTCCAGATGCCCCAACGGATATGATGGATCATGGTGGGACGTGCATGGGAGATACGTGGTTTGTGCACACAGGTATGGTCGGCCTCATCAGCCCTGAGGTGAGGCTGAGAATGGTGAACTTTACATGATTTTTACAGGCATCGGAAGCACCAAAAATACCCTCACAATCCCCTGTTTGCTCTTGAAAAACTTTGCTCTATGCCTCCAACCAAACTGCCCCCAATCATCCCTGCTTACCCCGAAGACACTGAACACTTCTTACAGGGAAGCACTCGAATGAGGGGCACTTGTGTACCCCCAAAAAACGGACCTCTGCTCCCCTGGGGCCTTTCACCCTCCAGGGCCCCTCCCAAGTACCACCACAGAGCTACAACATGGCTGGCAGGGAAGATCTGGCAGGATGGAGCTGAGCGCCAGTGAAACTTCTTCAAACTCATAGCACCAGAAGCAAAAACCTGAGGAGAGCATTGCAGCGATAAGAGATCTCGGTCCTCCCTGCTACGGAACACTTCTCTCGAAGGTAAAAGCTGGGCAGTTCTCAGGCTCAGCAATGGCCAACCACACAGTGCTCCTCTCCCTTATTGAGATTTCCATCAGCATCTGGAGGACTGAAGCTCACAGCTGCATTGAACATTGCTGAGATTTCCACGGGCGTTTTGCTTTCTTCTTGTTGTTCGGCAGCAGCATGCAGAAAACAACCCACTACCTGCCGTCCCAAAGCCCCCATCCAAACACCACACAGATATCCCACTTTGCCTATCTATCTACTGTATGTCCTTCCTATATCTTCCTGCTCTAGCGAGGGGAGTCGCTCGCACGCTTGGCCAGTGGCTGTGCAGAGCTCTGCAGGGAAGAGGCAGCACGATAAGGAAACGAGTAACCAATCTCTGCAAATAAATTAGCAAAGCTGCAACTGTATCCATGCTGAATCCTCTTCAAAAGAAGTGCTAAAGTGGAACCGCAAGATAAAGGCCAATTAAATAAACTCAATAAATCCCAGAGGTGCTGCCATGACACAGCATCCGCCGTGCATCCTCGACGCACGCTGATTACAAGGCTCTGAAGTGAGGAAGGAAGGTATAAGTATTTTAGAGCTTTCTTTGTCAAACAGAATGTAATTCAATCTGTGCAAGGAGACAAAGTCAGCAATCGCTCCATCTTAAAAGCCTGCAACTGGATACGCTGCTATATGATCTCAGGGAAATAAAAGGATTACTTGAAACTTGCTTTTTAAAGGTCACTGCTTCGACAAGGGCAGTATCCATTAATAGAAAGAAGCCGTGCCACTGAAAAGTTGTCTTTGGAGCATAGCATGCAAAAAAATATATTAATGGAAAAGTCGTGGTATTTAAAGTTGTAATCTCCTTTTTTTTTTGATGTGAGCAAGCAGAATTCTTATTCAAATATCTATCTGGACATGACCGGGAGAGGAGATGGACAGTGAAACGCTCACATGCTGCTTTAGAAGTAATTCGTACGTTTGCATTAATTTCTAAGCAAAACATTCAAAATGAAAGAGGGATATGACATCATTTACACTTATACCCACGACTCATAAGAATGACTATGCATGTGAGGAAAGCAAAATATATAACTAGGTTTGAAACTGCAAATGCACATTTTGCTTTCGTGGAACCAAAATTAGTCAGAAAGCAAAGAGAATTGTTTATATTTTTGCAAGCTCACTTCTTACATTTGTAAGCAGGATCCAGACAAAATAAACAGATTCATGTCTATCCAGAGGATGCATCAATAGTCACATTTGAATAACTACAGGAGAGGATTTCATGAGAAACAGACCTTTTAGGACGTTCCTCCCCTGCAACCTTTCCTAACGACATTAGCACTGAAATAGCCATCTAGGCACCAAACAGAACTTAGGAAATACGTGCCGTGTCCCACTAGCATCTAATACACAAAATATTTATGGGGATAAAATGTTAATTACATTTTAAAAGAAACTAATGTTATCAGGTGAATGACGACTGCACCACGACAAAACAAATAATCCAGTTTCTCCATCCCATGGTCTATCTAACGCTGTCTCTCGTCTGATTATTTTTGCCTTGGTATTTTCCACTCTGGCAGAAACACCAGCTAATGGCTCCCCGCTTGGCCCGCATCCCCATGGTGAGCACAGTGTTCATTTAACTAGTGAGCACAGCCAAGCAGGAAGGACAGGTTCACTTCACCCTTGCTGTGAAAAGCAAGTAATTTCCACCAGCCCACGGCCTTTGATGCAACTCCCACCTCTTCCAGGAAACTTTTAGGATTTGCTTTTTTAGGTAACTCTGCTATGGATTTTAGCAGGCATTTTGGATGTGCCTGCAGCTTCTTCTGACGTGATAAATCTCTGTGAGCAAACAAGGAGATAGCGCTCCTGATCTCTCTGCACACCCTGGACTTCTTCCCTGTGAGTGATACTCCTCTATACTCCAAATCTACGCCAAAAGGCAGCCAAATCAATATCATCACTGAGCATATGACCTAATAATTACGTTGTCATTAATGCAAAGCACGACATACGATTAATTGTAATTGAAGCAAACCAAACCTATATATATCAGAATAGCAACCATGAGATGAAGTTGATTCTGGATCCACTTCCATGTCTAGTTTACTGCAGTCTTCCAATTACTGATGTTGGGTCTTTTCTTAAGCCTTTGCTTATTGCTGAGTTTGAAGGAATCCTAGCATTATTCACTGAATCACATGAAAGTCAGGTAAAATTGGAGGGGGCTTCAAGCAGCAGGTTCATTTTTAACTAGGTCACTAGGTCACTTTCTTTTTTTTTGGTCACCTTTCTGGGTTTTTTCCTAAAAACAGATATACTGCTTTGAAGTGTGGGGAAAATAATAACTTCACTGTACTGTCTTTTGTCATTTCTGTCCACAGAAAACTCACTTTTTGAAACGTTCAAAATCTTGCAACTCCTCGGTTCCACTTGGATCAGACCTTAGTATTTAAGTAACAATTTGACTTTCGTATCCAAAGGAAACTAGAGTGCCAGTTTGATGAGTTTTCAAAACTTTTTGCCCCATGAGGATAAATACTCTCCATTTATGGCTAGTTAGGGAAACAGGCCACCACTTTTAAGCACTTGTGAAAACAGAGTCCAAGGACTCCAGGAAGATATAGGGCTTGCTCTAGGTACCACTGAATGCCATTTCAATCCTATCTTGAGACCTCGCATGGGATTTTAATGGCATATGGGCCCAAAATAGTCCAAGAGGGTAACAGGGTCCTTTCATATGAATGTTAAAACTAAAGCACACTCTTCAGATTTCCTTGGTAGTGAATTGGGGTATTCCTCCCCATCTTCTACTTCCCAAGAACAATACCTCGGATAAATGCCAAGCCTCCAGTTGATTTACAGGCTCTTTTACCCATCTCCATTTCAAATGCCTCTGAAATCTGAGACGCCTTGATGTGTGCCTTGAAACCAAGTAGGTCATACCATGTCACATGAAGACAGGAAACCCATTCAAGCATTCGTTCGTCTTGAAAGAAAGCAGGGCCCCGTTTTTGTAATCTGAACTCATGGGCAACTCGAGCTACAGGATTTACATTGTATGGAAAGGGTCAGTTTCTCACACAGTTCCCACCCCTACCACTTAAAGATTAAACCGAGCTCCTGGTGCCAGCTCCAGGTGGGATGTGCAGGAAGAGATGCCAAGAGAGCCCAGGGGCAACCTGACCACTTGGGGCTGGATGCAGAGCTGGGTTTGGGCAAGGCTTAGCCTAGTGTAGCCTGTTTATCTCTGCCTGCTTCTCTCCTTGCAGAGTACATTGTGGGGTTTTTTTTTTTTTAATCCAAGTTTTTCTCAAATGATTTCTCTCCAGATTTATAATTGTTAGTCTAAGCCACTGGAAAGCTGCCTTTGCTAAAGACAGAAAACAAAATCCCAATTCATACTCACGTTAGAGAGGTATCAGAAAGAATGTGCATGGCATCTGCATTAGCACAGGGATAGTGACTGGTCTTTTATTTCGCTTGCTTCCTGCTGCAAATATTCTTACTTCTTTTAAGAACACGTATGTCATGGTGTTTTGGTACTCATATGAAACTATCAAATGAACAAATAGCAAGAGAGATCTACTACTTCATGTACAAGATCACTACTCGAATCACACAACACAGAAATCTCTGCTAGAAAAACATATTTCTTTTTAAAGATTCTCCACTGATTGTTGATAGCAAAATGCATAGCTTTAAAATATTTGTATGCCGTTTCCCCTCTTAAACAAAATACAGTGTTAATCTGTAGAAACCCAGGGCTCAGCATATGTGTCTTAGAGAACAGTGGGTGCAATCAATATGCACTTTGCCATTCACTTCAGTGTAACAACTGCTTGACCAGCTTGCAGATACAGTCAGAGGAAACAGAGCAGATTTAGTGTAGTGGTTACAGTTTGCTGTTTTATTTATTTACTTATTTATTTCCCATGCTAACGTTTTACTAAACTGATCAACACTTAAGCGGCACTTAGGGACCCTGCTGAGGGATTGCAGCTCAGCAGTAATGGGCATTGCACCCACGCAGAGCAAAATAGTTGCCCCAATCCAGCATGCTGTTAAGTTTATGTCAAGAGGAAACACACCTGGGACAGAATGAGAAGGCACAGCCTTGTTAAGACCCACTGATAGGTCTAGCTTTGAGGGTGGCAAGCTCACCCTTACAAGCCCTGGTCCAAATATCGCTGCTTACCAAGGATGCACAGCAATCGGAGAAACACATGAGCACAGCAAGGTCTCATCTCCAGCACTCATTTCTGTGCACCCCACTGCCGACTGCACAAATGCCTCCAAAATCCCTGCTGGATCCAAGCAAAAACAGAGTTCTGAAATCTTTGCAATAACAAGTCTCGCCTTGCTATGGCCAAGGAACACATACTGCAATCACAACAGGATCCTTAGTGATGCCTAAAGCACAAGACATTACAGGATCCAGGAACAAAGTCAGTAGAGCAAGACTATTCTTTCATTCCTCAGGTACACAGCACCTTATGTACCACACATTTAGAATATTTAATAGAATCCCTTGTATATCATCACCACCACCTCCAAGCACCGAATAATTTGGGTAAGACTCTTAAAAAGCACATCATTTCCAAAACAAATCCCATCTTTGCTGTTTACCGTTTGTTTACATAACTGTATATACAGATTTTTAGCTCTCTGCAATCAGGGATGCAAGACATCTACTTTTAAATAAAGAATGAAAGCTGCTTGCAGATTTGTGTGACTTTTGGAAAAAGGGCTTTGTGACCAAATATCACAAGAGAAAATTACAGATGCCCCAGGAAGTCATCAAAGTTATCAATCAGAATAACGCCAACTGCCAAAACTTCTCTCTGCACAGCCTAAACTAAGAAGCACAATCATCTTTGGCAATTCACACTGTTGGAGAAGTGCAAAAATGAGAAATATCCGTACTCCAGCACTCAAGAGAAATCCTTCATACTGCTTTTCATTTCCTACGTGATTTTCAAGACTTAACATAGGCATTTGTGGAATACTAAACACATTCCCCTTCAAAGAGGGAAAATAGTGCCAATCAGTTTTCTCTCCAAAATACATGCAAACCCTGGGCAGACACAGCAGCATAGGAGAGTTTTAGGGACTGATTAGACAATTAGGGCTAACAAGAGCACCACATTCTCCAACATTATTCTGAATAATCCAAGGATTTTTTTTTGCCAAGAGTATCTGCCTACATGGTGTAGAACCACAGCAGCTTAAGTCCCCATGCTGCTTGCGGCTCTCTTCCCCTTGGGAGTGCTCTCTTCCCACACTGCATCCCTTGTGCAATGAGACTTTGGGAACAGACCACGCTGAAGAAAGTCCTCTTTGGCCAACTGAGAGCAAACTGAAGCAGTCTGGCAGGCCCAAGGGCCAGGAGAGCCAGGGGGCGAGCAGTGAGGTGGGAAGGAGAGCTGCAACCATGGGGCAGCTCAGCTTGGGTGCCTGCAGCACCTACCTCTGCCCATCAGCTTGACCATGAATTGTGCTATCATCTCAGCCAACTTGATTCCTTCACACCATAGAACAGCTATAATTGCCCTATATTCTATTAGTGATTTTGTTATGAGACTTCACAGAAGTCAAAGAATAAATACTATCAACTCGCAACGCTCTTATAAATGCACTCCTAGCAAGGTTATGAGGACTCTAGCTCTGATCTATTAAAACACTGGGAAAATGCTTAACTTTGAGCACATCAGTACTAACATTGCTCTCAGCACTTTGCCAGATCATAGCCACAGGGCTCACGGTTTTGCAGCACAATCCTCATTATTGAGTACATTCATCAGGTTAGCTCCCAGCATACACAGAGCAGCTCCTCTCTTACCATTAGCAGCTTAATATCTTATTTGCATTTAAGCAAAAGCTTCCTTTTAAAAATCACGGGCCATTAAAAACAAAATAAAACCATAGCTACCCAACAAAATGCACAGAAAGCACACCCTTCTGTTGCCTACAATCACTCACCTTCCTCGCTTCTCCATCAGCTCCTTTCTTCAAGCAAGATCTGTTGCATCTTTCTCCAGGATACTTTTAAATTCTAAATCGAATAAATTCACCAAAGGCACGGAGCATTTCTAAAGTGTGTGGGAAATGTCCTTCTTTGCCAAGCCTGCCACACACCATGATACACTCATCAATCTTGCTAATGAACTCTAATATTAAAGCCAAATTGCTAAACACTCCAGCAGGATCAGTGGCAGCCAAAGCAACTCCTTATGTTTCCACAAGAACCACAGTTGAAGAGGTGCAGCAGGTCAGGGCAATGAATGGAGAAAATCCTTCACTGGTGTGGTAGCTAGTTTGGGACTCCCTGTGGTTCCTATTGCCTTCTGTCACTACTTGCCTCCCACATCTCATTCATAAATGTAAGAAAAATAGAAAACTGCACCATCCCTCTGCACTTATGATGGGACTCAGAGTTGGCCCTAGCTTTGCAGAACCATGATACAGACCTTTTCTGTAAGCAAGTTCTCCCAAGAAGATCAAAAATCTCAAAATAAATTCCTATTGGTTTTCGTATCTTCAGTTCACTAAAAGGAAAGGATGAAAAATAGTCACAGTCTAAAACTGGTGGTTCCCAGATAGCAGCGAACTGATTTATCAGGTATTTAGGGAGGAGAGCAAAGTCATTGCCCCATACTGCCTATGTTGAATGCTGGATGTCCAAAACAAAATGCCCTATTTTGAAAATATCCAAAAGTGGGGTCAGAGAACAAGCAAAGGTCTCGAAATCAAGAGCTGTGAGGACAAACTGAAGGGACTGAAGCTGAGGAGGGCAGAGGAAATAAGGCTGAAAGAGAATGAGAGAATCTCCAAATACATACAAAGCTGCTGTTCCTGGAGCAAGAAGACTTCCAATTAAATCTAGGAAAAGCTTCCTCAAGACAAAAGCAAGGAAGCATCAGCAGAAATCACCAAGTAAACCTGTAGCACCTCTGTCTCTGGAGGTTTTTATAACCTCAGATTCTTCCAGGCATATGGCTCTACAAAGAATAGTGCCCATCAGAGGGGGAATGCTAAAAATGAGATGAATCGTGAAAGGCAGGAATCTGCAAGCACATTCTGTGACATTTACCAGCCTGCAAGTTTGTGCAAGGAAGAAAAAGGAAAACAATCTGAGTTTTTGTGGCTATCCATGCAAAAGGATGTCCCTGTGATAAAAGCATCAATCCAGGGGAAATAACACTGTGCTTCTAGGTCTAGAAACTAGTAGCATGACCATTGGCAAGTGACTTTATCTTCCACTGCCATTATCTGTGCCAGAAAGACAATGATATATCCTCTATCTATCTATATTGCGGGGCAGGAACCAGCTTTTCATGGACAGTCTTCACTTTGGCCTGCAGGCACTGCTCTAAAGCAAATAAAGAACAGGAGGAACACCTGCAAGCACTATTCCTGGCAACCTGCTTCTGCTATTTAAATCACAGGCAACTTGGCAACACCATGCTGAGCTCAAACATGGAACAGACCTTACCTGAGTAAAAAGAAATAGAAGCCAGGGAAATTTGTGATGAGGGCTTGATTTCCATAATTGAATAACTCTCCTTAACTTTGGTCTCTAGCAGAAGCACTTGGCAGGTGCTTAGAAAGGAGCACGGTGCAAAATGATTTTGCTGAGGCATAAATACAAAGATCACGCCTGAGCAACACAAAGCCCAGCGTGAGCATCATCACCTTGAATGTGATAGAGACGTGCAGACTGTTCACAGACCTTGCAGGACCAGACACATGGGAGGCCTGTGAACTAGACTTTTGCCCAACAACACATTGCAAGCATTTTCAGTCCAGCTGGTTTCAGGTTTTAGAGTCAAGAATATTCTAAAAATGTCTGCTTAGTCCGAACAGTATTAGGTGATGGATGACCTTGTGTTCTCTCATGGCAGGATTTTCCATTGCTTTCTAGATATGACCGATCAGAAATTAAACCAAATGCCTGCACACAGGATAGTCAAGCTTGAATTTTATGCCTGCTGGGTTTGCATTTCAGATACTGTCACTCTCTGAAGCATAAGAGAAAAAAATAAAACCATGCCTCACAAATCCATGCTTTAGATCCATCGACTTCCCAACTGTGAAACCAAAGCAGTACTGTCATTATTCCTAGATATGGTTAAGAGGCTTCCAAGTAAGCACTTGTGAAGCTGCAATACACCCTCCATGGCCCCTGCTGTCAAAACCTTTTGGGGTTTTGTTCATCTCTTCTCCTCCATTCCTCATTAAGGAAAGAGAGAGGCAAGATGAGACTCACTGTACCTAGATTCCTCTGTTTGCTCATGACCACTCTAATACTTCCATAGAAATAGGAAACTAAATTAAAGTGCATCCAGCAGAGTCCAGGCAATTTCTACGTCTCCACACATGCATATACAAAACAGTTCCCCACACATAATCACCCTGCATTTTTGTGATTCTGTGTTAACCAATCTTTATTTCTGATTGCTTTCCTCAGTCAACATCTGTTGGAAATTATGTCTTAAAGATGGCTGGAATTAGTTTAAGTAAGGCTGGTAGCAGGATGAGGTGGCTACTGGAACTCATAGCAAAAAATATTAGCTGCTATCCATGGGGCTATCTATCCTTTCAAGACCAGACTTGTACAAGAGTTTGCTGCATGGGGCAGTGGCTCTAACTCCTTAGACTGAAGATTCATAAATCAAACCAAGATCTTGAAGGTGGACAGCGCTACTGGCAGTGTATGACTCTTGGCATCTCTTATGGTTGTTGGTAGCTTTGTGGTGCTGTCAGGGGTTCACAGAGGATCTGTGATGAGATGAGGTAGCCAGTGGCATAACATTCTTCAAGATGCTGTTTCAGGTCTATCTAAGTCGAACATAAATGGATTTTTCTGACCTTTAATTTGGGAAAGATCAGAGGGAAATCCATCTGCCTTCAGTGTGTTCAGAATTCAACTTGGTGCCACAGGTGGTTCTGAAAAGAGCAGTTTGGGGGACAGGGATTAATTAACGTATTCTTCTCCAGTTCAATGGGCTTTGTTACAATTGCCACTGGGTCATCTTAGAAATAAGCAATACAAAAATGACGATGAATATCTAGTTAAATTTTATTCTAACTGTAGTAAGTATTAGCAATGCTGGATGAATTAAATCTGCATGACTCCCTAAAAAGTTACTTTGATGCTGTACTACACATCTCAGTGTGGAAGAAAGAGGGTGAATCTTGCATTTCCAGGTCGGACCACGTCCCCCTTTGCTGCTTCAAGCACTATTTTATTCCACAGGACACTTCATATTAGGGTGACTTCTCTCCTTAAATGTGCCCTCCATAAATGTGGAATGATAACGGCAAGTGGCATTCAAAATGTGAGTGATGAATGCTGTGCATCAGACAAGATGATGAAATAACTAAATGCAGATCCTGAGGTATATTCACTCCTTTGTCTCATGACATGATCACTGATCATCCCTAATCCATAGAAGAAACAAAACAGAGATTTCCTCTCAAACCAAACATCTTCTACTCGCTTTTGTTGGTATTTATTTTATTTGGTAATAATTTGGTAATCATTTCATTATCCCCCCTGTTAAGGGGGAAGACCATTAAGTGGCTCTAACATCTTAATTCAGCAGCACTGAAAAATGCATGCATATAAATGACGTTTTTACAAGGCTGCGTTCCACAGTAGTGGGAAGAATGATTTGATCCCATTATTAAGGCTATTGCAGCAAGTGCAGGGATAATGAAGACTTGGCTTTCTGGCTTTCTCTCAGGACTTTCAGTAACATAGGCAAATATTGCTAAATCGACCAAAAATGATAACTACCCTGAGAGAGCTTTAGACCCCATTTACACGCAGCTACAGTTAGGCTGGCACAAAAGGCACAACATTTAAGACAAATCACCTAAAACTTGGTACAGATGTACTGAATTCAATCAGAACACGGTTAATGCTTGTTTAACTTGGATTAGCAAATTCACAGGCAGTGGGTAAACCAAGAAACACTATTTTACAATGGGATCCTTCAATTTTAAGGCTAGAAGAAAAAAATCAGCCCTTACATAAGCACCACTGAGTTTTCATCTTCCCTTGAATCAATGATAGCTCATCCCTGTGGACAGGTTATCAAACGTGCTCATTTTGTGTTATTTGTTATGAAAATACATTTACACACAACAGCCACATCTGCTTTCACAAAGGAAGGTGCAATAGGAAAAAAACAGGTAAACTTGAGGCAAAAGAAAATTAAAGACTATTAAAGAAAAATAAAATTAACATATAAAAAAAGCTTTACAATTCAACATGTGCTTCCTAAGAACTTGAATCGGAAAAACAAAATTAAAAATAACTTTTAGAATAAGCATATACATATTCTCACACATTCTGTGAATCATCATGCAAAATCAAGTGCATCAGCTCAAGTGAGCTCAAGAAAGGATATCTGCTTTAAATTTCTCTTTTTAAGATGAATATCCCTAGAAGATTCAGCACATTTCCAAGCAACTTGGCAACACTTACAAGTCTATTAAAATTATAACTCCTTTCTAATTGTAAAATACCTGCAGATACTGAACAAGAGTATCTAATCATCAGGAACTGTCCACACACGTTTTTGTATTATATAACACTACAATGCACAGAATTCAACTCCACACATTACCTTCCCATGAGTCTTTTTCTACCAGTGATGACTGTATCTGAGAAATGTGGAAATTCATTTTTCTGTGTTACCCTTCATTCAAAATGCTACACATGCAAGAAGAAAACCTATCCAGTCATACAGCTGCCAAGCAATTGCTTGCAAAGATGTGTTTTACTTCATGTGGGACACAATCGCTCTATTTACAATATTCCAACCAAAATTACTCAAACCATTAATGCCTGTCAAGCTTTTTGTGTATTGCTCTGATAAAAACTTCATATTACTTACCTCTTTCGCTTGTTAAATGAATGGCATTGGGACCACATAGACACATCTTACCTTGTATCTTAAGAAAAGATACTGCTACATCCTTGCACGCTGTCCAGCGGTCACTTAGTGTTATATTTACTACATAAATATGGACTGTAAAGTCCCACTGGTATCCTTTGAGTGCTGCTTTCATTTTAAAGCTGCTGGAACTGGCTGCTGTTCTCTTTCATTTAGTTTGAGGGTACGGCCTATAAAGCTAGGACTCAACTTTTCAAAGGGCCATTAAATGTCATATTCTCTTTTGACCACGCATCTTATCTTACCCAGCAGTGTATTATAATGTCAGTGATCTAAATCTCCACATCATCTCTCTACCGGCAATATCCAGGTTAGACACTGTGGCAAACTTGGGGAACCTAAAGGCATCTCAGTCACTAACTGAATAACCTCTCCAATGCTCTTTTTGTTTCATCTTTTCCTCAGTAAAGCCTGACAAGTCATACTCCATGACTAAGTTGTAAACAAGGTGGCAAAAGGATTCTCAAAATAAAAGAGAAAACCTATGGCAAAAGGTTTCCAACACATGACATTTGCAAAGCAATGAAAGTCAAAGGGATGCAGCAAGAGAATCTTGCTTTCTGAGCATCCATGAGAAGCAAAGAAGTCTAAAGTGAACAACTCCAACTGTTGCCCCTAACAGAAATGCTCTGAGTAGCTGTGAATACATTTAGAGAAACAAGTGGAAATTAAATCTAGCAGGGATATTCAGCTATATCTTATTTCCCATTACATGGCAGATCACAGAATCACAGAATCACAGAATCTACAAGGTGGGAAGGGACCTCCAGAGATCATCTGGTCCAACCTTCCCGCTCCAGCAGGCACCTAGAGCAGGTGGCACAGGGCGGCA
>JAUBOD010000227.1:584226-602352 GCA_032353885.1 Nothura maculosa | reverse complement strand
GAAAGGAAGGAAAGGAAGGAAAGGAAGGAAAGGAAGGAAAGGAAGGAAAGGAAGGAAAGGAAGGAAAGGAAGGAAGGCTAAGCAGGTCTAAGCAGGCCACTCTCAGTGGCAACCTCACAAAACCCACTTGCTGCCACTCACCATATCACCACCCTCATTCCTCCCCAATTTTGCTGCTCCAGAAAAAAAAACAACAAAAAAAATCCCACACCTTTTCCCTTTCTCCCACCACAGTGTCACAACCTGTACAACCTAAGGGAGGACTGAGGCTTCCAATTCGTTTCCCTGCTCTGTTTAAGTGTCATTGCTGCACCTGGAGGCTGGGCAGGGAGGTTGGGTTGGGTGCTGCACTATGAGAGCCCTGGAGGCACCATCTGATCTGCAGCTTCTTGCACACAAACATTACTTAGTTTTCCTGCAGTATTTCCAAACTTCATTTCAAAACGAGACCTCAGAGAAGACTACAACCATTTGAAAATATCAGACTGATTGCTGGCGCCAGTTCTTTTTATCATTAGTCAAAACTAGAGGGAAAGGAAGATGAACAAATTATTTGGAAAGAAAAACACTGTTTTTCAGGAAGCAATCCCTTCAGGCTCCCAAACCATACCACGCTGCTGCTGCCAAGAGCTCTCATGTACAGAACCTCAATGGCAAGCCCAGCATCCTGTAGCTCGTGCATTCTTTGCTGGCCTGAAATGAGCAGTCTTTTTGGGACTGACAAAGCTAAAGCAACAAAATAAACTCGAAGACACTTTCTGTGACACTCTTCTGCACTGCTGCACTAGTGAATACCTGCCAGCAGATTGGCAATATCCAGGCCTTGTCCCAGAGCATTCAGGTTTTTCATTTCCTACAGGCATCGGACTCTATCATTTTCCTCTCTTCAGACTCTTTCATTTCCTCTAGCTGTGGTTGGCCTTGCAGCACTACCTGAACTTTAAGGTCTGCTAGCTGTGACGCCCTTCCACGAGGGCACATAGACACAGTACCATGAATGAGAGCCATGGGCAGCATACGAAACCCACAGGTCTATTTCCCATAACAGAATTTTCCAAAGAACAGTTGTGGATAATAATTGTGCAAGGGTCTATATCCTTGGTATGATGCACAGAAAATCAGTTATTATGCATATCATTCCTGCTGCAATTATTGGAAGACTTGCACGTGACTCACAAGACAAGACCATTTACCCACAGCCTGCAGTGATCAGCAATATATCAGCTTCTCTGGCACAACTGTGTTTAGTGAGGTTTACGTGAATTTAACTCTGCACACCCGGGAAAATCCCAGGGCAACGATGAAATACTAATGCAAACCCAGCAAGAGGAAAGCGTATTTTCTCCAATAAGACACTTACTGGCAGGAGCCTTCTCAACGGGACCTCAGCAAGCAGTGTTAGGACTGTGAATCTCATGCATCCACACTGAACCGTCAGTAGGTTTCTCACTGCCATCCCCAACTGCTCCCCTGGTAGATCTCCTTCTATATCCATCACCATCCAGCAGTGACTGAGGGTGTCTTTGCTTCCTTTTCTCATGATATATCCCAACAATCCATCCCGCACTTCAGGAATGCGGACTCATTACCAGGATGGACAGGTACCTTATGAGCTGCAACACAACTACTCTCCAGCTACACTGGCTGCCAACTCCATGCACAGATCCTTGGGCTCTAGGAATGATCCGGGTAACATTTTTCCAGTCACCACAAGGGCCTGCCAATCTCCATCGAGCTGCTACCCTGTGTGTTGCACCAGATTTCCCAGCTAAGCGTTTGCCATAAGGGGAAGGCAAATGGAGATGCTGGCTCGGGTGATGGTGATGGATAGTGAGGATGGCTCTGGTGATCTGGTAGCAGTGCTGTGTGTGGGCTTCACAGCCCCAAATGCTGCTGCTTCATTCATCTGGAAGGACTCTGTGGAGAACAAGGCAACAGCAGCATTGAACCAGCCCTGAATCAAATGGCAAGAAACCAACCAAATAGGCAAGAGATCCCTGCAAAATAGAGCTGACAAGGGACAAGAGAAACTTACAGGAAGGTCTCCAGGGTTTACAGAAGTTGCTTAACGTGCCTGGTGCATTCATATGTTTGGAAGAAGATGTAATCATGTTTCTCCTCCTGATGCAGCTCCTAGTGACCCAAGCAAGTCAAGACTAAAGGCCATCTCCTAGCACTTAGGCATCACACAGTGCAAAACATGGACCGAGTTTCCTATAATCACGCAAAATAATTTTCTGGAGGCAGCCTCTCCCAACATTAAGACATTTTAACCATCAGCATTTGGAATCATAAATATCTCTTAGGGACATCTCTTTCCCAATGCAAGAGGCAATTACACTCTTTGTTTTACTGCGTGGATACACTGAAAGGCAAAGATGTCAAGTTGTCTCTGTGCAGTGCTTAGCATAAAAGAAAAAGCCACAAATCCTAAAGGTATGTCCTGCTGGAAGGAAATATTCCCACTGTTGAAGACTGCAGTAATTCTGTCCTGTTGGACATGAATACCCCCCCACACACATATTTTAAGAGGCCATTACCCTCCAGTCTTGGACTTCCCTCCATATCAACGGGAGGTCCACATCAGGTTCAAAGGGGTAGGGCTCCCACCCCAGCCACTTCCCCAGATCAAGCTTGCACTTACCTGCCTGATTTGTGGTTACATTTACAGACACATACTGACGTGCTCCAGGGCTCTGGTCGGACACTCCGTTCACTGCCTCAATTTCAAAGGTATAGTTTGTATGTGCAAGTAGATCCACCATCATGACAGAGGTGTTTTTCAAGTCGCTTTGCTGGGGGAGGTACCTGACATGACTGCCACATGCCTCACACTGCCCTGAGTGTGAGTTGCACTTCTTGCATGCAATATAATAAGACACATCTTTCCTTCCACCAGTATCAGCAGGGGGAATCCATTCCAGAAAGACACTAGTCTCGTTAACATTTGAGATGGCACTCCGAGGAGCAGAGGGGGGTCCTGGTTTGTAAAGTGAGAAAAACACATGGTAAAAACAGTTTCATCATTCATCCTGCTCTCTAATACTCCCTACGCTGAAGAGATGTTCATGGCTCACGGGCTGAAAAGCACACAGAGATAATCCACAGCAGCAAGAGGAGAACAGGGTAGATGGAGATTTCTCTTGGGACCTCCTACATCACCCTAAGGGTTGGGACACAGCCATTTGTGTGGGAGGGCAAGACACACAGAAACACCCACAGAAGCACGTTCCACCCCTGGCACTGCCTCTGGTGCTCTCCTCATTCCTCTACCTAAGGGAACTGCCCAAGTCAGTGCCAGTCACTGGCAGCAGGATTTACCCCTCCTGGCCCTACTGCTGTATTACTAGCCCTAGATCCTAAGGAAACATGCACTTCACACACTGAATCTTTCCATTTTATGCACTCCCTATCAGATCTTTACAGAGAGTGAAACTCGAGTGCAGTTGTACAAAGCACACCCAAACAAGACACTTAACGTAGCTTAAAGCAGATGGTGACCTATATGAGCCTCTGGAAATATGGGCATGTTTGTGTTCTCAGCTGCAGCTTTCCTGGTCTCTGCCAAACTAGCACGACTGGTTAGCTCCACCATGCCTGCTTATTTGACAAGGCTGTGCTGTCCATTGGGAGACACCTGCAAGACAGCTAATTTGCAGAAGGTGCTGGAACAGACCTCTTCAGATGGCTCTTGCTATAGAGACACCAGAAAAGTGAAGCATGCCATGACACTAGATATATCTGCAAATGCTGGCATCGCTCTGTGGTGGCCTCCCAGTGAAAGCAGCAGGACACTGCAGGCAGGCCTCTGAACACGCAAACTACAGCCAAATTAAAAAGATCACATTGCACTGATGTCTTTGCACTACAAAAAAAAAGTTATCAATCACTCTGGGAGGAAATGGGAAATACTTCCTAGGTGGTCTTTGGAGGAACTTTTTGTTTTAGTAGATTTGCCTTGGTGCTCAAGTCGCAGATATACCCTGTAGATAATGCAGAAAGAGAGCAGGAATTTCATGCAAGAGATACGCACACTTTACATGGCTAGTACAGAGTTAGGAAGAAAGGGAAACGATTAAGAAAGCTCAGCTGGGTTTTGGCCACAGCATCACAACAGCCACGCAGCAAAATCATACAGAGTGGGATTTTCTGAGGCTACGCAAGGGTCTGAAGGCAACTTGCTCCCATTCAGTTTGAATGAACTGTCAAAACCCATGTAGAGCTCCTCACAAAGATCTCTGGAAATAATCTTCACCAGGTAGGTATTTATACATATTTAATAGCATGTCTTAGAGTATCTAATTTTATTTTATTGTTAAAATCAAACATAAATCATATTTAAAAGAGGCAAAGTTGCAAAGCTGAAATTATCATATAAATAAGAAACATCTTTCCCTATTTCCCTTTCCTACCTATTCTCCTTCAGAGCAAGGGCTCGGTCTGCAAGATACCTGCACACAATCATCAGCTTCAGCAAGACATGCCTAAAGCTAAGGGCCTATTATTGGCAAGCCTTAAAAAATAGGACCTGCTCAGGTCTGTGCAGCTTTGAGGATTAGCTGCTTGTGTGCCACCAAAGCAGCAGTCCCCACGAGGATACAGAAGATCTTCTGCACGAGGACTACAATCAGCATCTGGTCAAGGACCTCAAAGCGCTTCAAATGGAAAGAAACCTCCCCAGACACAGGGCAGAAGAGGGAGCTGACTCACAGGCCTGCACTCCAGGGCTCTGTCACAAGTCTGGGGATTTCTGCAAGTCGATGCTCCCAAACTGCTCCGCAGGGACCCAGCCCTATTTAGCTAATGACACCACAGCACAGCAGAAGCCAGAATTATCTTCTGCCCTCCTGTGCTCATGCTTACATAATGGAAACTGGAAAATTCATCACTGGAGCTGTGTGGAGTTACATACATTACACACAGATTTATTTTTCCTCAACACCAGTTAAATTGCCCTATTTTTATTTTCACTGGATGAATGAACTTTTACCACTAACAGCACTAAAAATAATGATGAGGACAGATACAAAAGCGTCTATTGGACAATATGTCTTGAATAGGAGATAAATTATTCACTGAAGTCACCAGGGGTTTCCACTTGCTTTGTACAGAAGGGTCAGCTGGTTTCTTGAAGGCTTAAAAACATCAACTTCAATGCAAATGCTTGAAAGTTAGTGGCACTCTGACCTGTAATATTAAGATTCTCAAAGGAGCTCTAAGAATCATCTTTAGTATTCTGCAGATACCTAACAAGACCTATTTGAAGAGTCCTCCAATCGCACTTGGGTGAAACTTTGAAAAAATGCCAGTTGGGAGAACAAAAAACTTTAGTTTCTGAGAGTGAGGGCCCCTCGATATGCTAAGAAGGTCTGAATTCCAGCTCCTCTTCCTCAAGGACTAAGACACTCATTTGCACATCTTTTTTTTCCCACAAATTTGCTCCTCTGTTCACCACAAAGGCAGTTCTGTGAAGATTCCCCCTTTCTGCACCATGATTTATTGATCCGAGGCTCAAAGCAAAAACGTTGGTACTTTCCTTGATGGACAGAAAATCTGTTTTCTGCAGATGAGCATAGTTTACATATAACCTGGAAGGTGAATTTCCCCTGAGATACATATATTTACACAGAATAAATTTAACTGCAACTTTCTTAGAATAGATTATTATATGAAAAAACACTGTATAAAATCTTTAGTGTGTCCCACACCTTATACCATTTTGAAATCCTTCCCCAGGATGCTCTGAACTGCAGCAGAATTACTTGTGAGAGGTGAGAGGGAAGAAAGGGTGCAACTTCATATGATTTTATTTTAAATTGATGTTCTGCAAGGAACTGAAGCTAGGTTTATTTACTTAAAAATATAAAGCGCAATTACTTCCTGAAAGATGCTTAAAAACATTTGGAGAATTCTCAAATGTCTGCATGGACTTAGGTATCTGTTGTCTGATGGTAATAATTATCTCAGGCTGCATTCCAGCACTATCAATTTTAAAATTATCAAATAATGGCTTATTAAATATTTTTAAGGAACTGGGGGAAAAAGCCCACATATTTTACTTCTCTCCCCTTCCTCCCTTAGTCCTTCCCCCTCATTGTGCTTAACTGAGCAATTGACAGCACTTTAATAGCTCACTTTCTTTGGTGATGATTGTAGGGGGGAGAAGTTATAAGGCACCTTAAGATGAAGACTGAAAAGACAAAAGACTGAAAAGCATTCTCTTTATACGAGGAAAATGTAGTTTTATAGCTGTCCCAATTGGCAGGGGACTTTGCAGGTGTGGAGCTGAACATGAACAGTGTATTCCCTGAAATTACCTAGATTTTAAGTTAAAGGAACCCTACGAATATCACTAACTTCTGCAGTAAGAAACAAGGGTCTGATTCAAAAACTTCAAATATTTTCCCAGGAGCCACAAAAAAGAGATGGTGCCTTGCACACTAATAGGATTGGGCGAAGATGTTGGGGCCTCTGTCTGCTCTTTTACTATCCCTGCAAAATTCACCCTGCTTGCCCCAGGCCAGCACATAAGCATGTCCCCTTCTTCAGCACAAGCATAGCTGGATTAGCACAAGGTCCCACCAAGGGCTGAGCAAGTGAGATGCGATAGTGCGGATGCTGCTGGCATCAAAGCCTGCTCCTAAGGCAGCACAAGGCGAGCGGTGCCTGCCTTGGTGCTCCCACCGGATCTGAGCGCGCTCCGGATTCTGCCAAGCAAGAGCCCAACAGAGTTCAGCACATTAGGCCTTAATTTGGAGTTAGAGTAAAATAAACTTGCAAAGCAAAACAAGAGAAGAAATCTTTAAAAAGCCTCCCCCAAAAAATAGTTTTTAAAAAAGGAATGTGAACAAGCAAACATAAAAAGAAAAACTCACAATATTTGTGGAAGTGGAAGCTATAGCCGTTATCTACAGGGTTGGGATTGTACCAGAGGCTTGAAGCAGACAGGGACTCATCCTGCAACTTATTTGAAAATAAGCTTGCTTGTGCCCCTCGTACAACCCCGGCCTGCACTCAGGTGGTAGGTTTACACAGATCTCCCCTGGAGCTGGTGGGCTTCTTATCCAGGCTAATTGGGACAGGCTAGATGCATTTCTTCTCTTCCTTGAGGGAAAATGGACAGCAGAAATGCTACTGCGATACATGGATATATGGATAGTGGGCACTGTGCACATGGGTAGTTTAGCACAACTCTGTATCAGTCCCTGCCTTGGGCCTTCCTGAACAAATAGGCTCATTTTCTATGTGCTTTGAGTGTTCAGAGTTCTCCTCCCTACTACCAAAATGATTGAACTCGCCTCTCCTTTACCTATGACTTTTAAGCTACGCTTAAAATGGACAAAACGGACATTAAGAAGCCCTGGTTCGAGATATTTTTTATGCTTTAGGCCATCATAGCTCCTCCTAAAAGGCATATCTGCTTAGTAGCCTGAGAAGTGCTTGCACAGCTCACATCCAGATCACATCTGCCGTGCTGTCCAAGGCTCTCTTCTGCTTTCCTGCAGCACATCTACGTGTTCCAAGTTCCCTCCTCTGGTGAAAATTAAATGTGAAGGTTCAAGAATTCCGCTACTGCAGCACCTGCTGTGCCTGGTGTCCCCTTGAGAGACTTGCTGAGGGCAGACTGCTCTCCATCAGGAAGGGACTATTGTCTTCTCTCTGTGCAAACCAAGGGAGCTGGAAAGGATGCTAGAAGGCATGGGAAGAAAATCTAGAAAGACACTAATGCTGCCTCATCTGAGCTCCTATGTCCTGCTCTACTCAGCCCTTTGCTCTGCTTGTTTCCGTTCTGCTTTTCTATCCTGCCTTCGTCTTGTGTCTCCTGGAAGGACAGTTGGGAAATGATCCCTGTGACGCGCTGCGCTCCAACAGGCTCTGACCTGATTTTAAGGCAATCTAAAATCTGTCCTTCAACTCTTGAACTTCCAACTCTACGATGCAAGGAGACAGGAAATAAGTTGTCTCTTGGCCATTTCCCAGTGGCTCTGAGCACTTGAACTCACATCCCTTCTCCATCAGTAAAGCTTTCTGGAAGCTCTTCCTGCTCCTGTCTCAGTAGTTCAGCTCCTCTTCACTTATTTATCCACTTTTACAGTGCAAAACCACATCTGGACCATAACGTACCTGGGTTCAGCAAAGAACCACGGCCTTACTATTCTCATCTTAGTGAGATGAAGTGGGAGTTAGGCAACATGGGGCCTAAATATTTGAAACAAAAGAGAGCAAGAAGTTTCAAAGCTATAGTGGAGAAGGTAGCTCACAGACTGCAGGGAAAGAGAAAACTAATCCTTGCTTCCACCACCTGTGGAGCTACTCCCAGTGGCCCAATCTGCCGTTTATAACTCCCTCCCACTACAGCACACAGAATAAATTCTGTATTTTTGCTGCTGGTTTAGAGAAGCAGCTTTCTCTGCAGAGCTACGTGGCTACTCTGAAGATTGACCATCTCCTTGAATATTAACCATCTGCAAGGTGGCCAAGAAAGTTAGAATTCACTCTTCGCTTGCCCAATGAAAACTGGCTGACAGATGATGCTAATAAGCAGGACCGTGCATGTTCTGCCCACAGTGAAAGCTGGAGCAGCCACCCACTCCCTCCTCTGAACATGTGTCCTACACCTGCACACACACCAACTCGCACTAAGGGCTGCTCTTTCAATGGGATGCTGCTGGTTAGGAAGGTCTCTGGCATGCTTGCAAAGCAGACTGCAACAGATGGAGCATCTGCTGTGATATTTTAGACTACGCATTAAATAAATGCTCCCTGGGGTTAATGCCTTATTTAGAAGCAAAAGGGCCTGAGTCCTCCCTCATGTAACTGGGCTAAGATGGACAAGCCAGGGACATTACAAGTTCAGAGAGCGCAGGCTCCAGCCCAGAGCCTGTCAAAGCACAGTAATTACGACCATCATGTCTAGTCACAGCATAGGAACAGCTCAAAAGGATTAAAAACAACCCTATAAGCACATGCTTACTTGTACAGGCCATTGTAGGTGGGTCTGATTCTCTCCTAAAATAGTGCTCTTCACACAGGCAAGATGTGGATGCTTCATCAAGCGTGTAGCTGTGAGGGGGACATTTGCTGCAGGATGGACTGTGGGGTGAAGCTTTGAAGAACCCAGGTCTGCATACTGTGAAAAGAAGAACCACAGGCTAAGCTCTCCCATCATAAAATCAGGTCTTGTCACATTTCCTTTTAAAAATATATCTTCATCTGGAAAGAAAACAGACAAACACTCTGAAGATACTTTGTTTGAACATTTTACAACAAATTGGATGATCATTTTTTTCCTCTAGCATCTGCCTTTGCTAGGTATGTGGTTTCCTGGTTGAGTGCATTAGATCTAACAGATCCTATGCCTCTGCTTTAGTAAATTATATTGTCCTCTTCCTTAGCTTTTCATTCAGTCTTAGAAAAGCAGGTAATACACACCTTGTGTTTTTTTTTGTTTAAGATATTCTACTATCAAAACCCAATGTCTTACCAAATAAATAGTAATATGGCTGTGCAAGGGATCTTGAGATGGAGAGCTTATGTGAAGGAAAAACAAAACACAGATTTGCTGTTCTCAAAAAGCAGAGAACATAACCAAACTCTCATGTTTCCAAATAAAAAGTTTCCACTTTTTACCTTTGAAAATAATTATGCCATATCAGTGATGCTCAGGCCTGCTATCAGACGTACAGAAGTTATCTGGAGATTATAGTACCTTTCTACCTCTGTTCAGGCTTCTAAGTCCTAATTAATTTGCAATGAAAATGAATTGATGGCAAAGGCATCGGTATTACCCTGTCAGGCATGCCCTAGACAATCACAGCGTGAAGGTCATGTGCTAATATCTGATCACAGGATGCAGTGGCAGAATTCATCTTTACCACAGACAAAATGTTGATTATTACTATGAATTCTGTTTCCTCCGAAGTATCAAGAAGAGATTTTAAATCTGACTCGAGCAAAGACTGAACACTTGCCTTCCAGCTCACCAAAAAAGCCAACAACAACAAATACAAAAGATGTTTTATTTGGTGCTGAAACCAAACTGATTTCAGCTATTTCCAAGCCAAAGGAAAGAATTCATGTTGGAATCAGCCAGCAGGTCAGTCGCTGCCCATGCAGCTCACTCATGCCTCCCGAGAGGTGCAATTCAAGAGCACCCTTTAAATCTGTCCCCACTCCAGCTTTGCCTTGTTCATTGGGACCACAAAGGACTTATCTGAAACAAGGCACTGTTGTACAATATCTAGATCATCTTTTGGGAGAAAAGACCCAAATTGTTGCTCTATCCTCCAATTTGTATTTCAAAGCTGAATCAAACTCACTTGCAATCAAACTCAGATGGTAAAAGAAGAGGAAATGAAAGCATGAAAATGCACAACATCATTGTCACAAGGGCAGCCAATGCCTGGTGTGTACTTGATGTAATTAGCCTTCAAAAAAGGACTTGAATTTATCTCATTATGTCCCATCAAGACAGAGAGAAAATCATTATGGCACTGGAGTTTACTGTGTTTCTGTGCGGTGCAAAGCAGCAAATGCAAAATCAGTCAGTTGTCTCTGATAGATTTTCAACAAGATGCAGCTTGGTAATGCTAGTATGATACACAGCTCTGCTTGAAGGGAACACTCTGTTTTCCCAAATAAGTACAATGCCAACAGATGTTTGAGATACCTCTAATGCTTCGGAGAGGAATGTGAAACAAAAGTAAACTGAGTATTGTGTATAATCTGAGAGAAAGCTCCAATAGGTCAGGAGCTTAATTCTCTGCCTTTGGATGTAATAACTCCCCTCTTTTTTTGTAGATTGCATTTAGAATGGATCAATGCCACACACAGCCAGCGCCTTTGTCTATAAACCTTTGGTTTCAATTGCTTATCTTACCATTCCTCTCCTGTCAGTCAACCTTAAAAATCTCATCAAGAATACATGACTTTTACTTAAAATTACATGGGTATCTGGGGTTTCATTTCTTATAAAATCTTATTTTAGCCTTCTTTATTTATATCTCAGTACTTCTTATTCAACGACTCTTGAAAGCATACTTAGGACTATCACGATACAGCCATTCATTTAATGTTACTACCTCTCTTTTCAAGTCAGATGAGCTTAGGATTTCTCATAATCTGCTGCAACACAGCTGAAAAGAAATGAAATGGAAATTTAAGCTGTTAACGGCACCTGCTTCTTTCCTTCCAATATTAGAACTGATAACTCCTTAACTGATTAATAGGCACTCATGTGTGAAAATAGTCTTTAAATGAAATTGGTTGCTGGAGGAAAAAAAAAAACATTTTTAGATATAGCAAATATGGCCCCAACAGCCTGCTAGTGTTCAGCGGGCTCTGCTTCTGTTAGTAACACAGCCAGGATTAGCGAATTATTATCACTCTTTTATTTTTAGAAGCATCCACACAACGTTGCTGGAGTGTTAACAGTTTTGCAAACTCTTCCTGCCTGGGGACTGCAGCCCAGGTTAGCAGAGAGCACTGGGATGATTCATTGCACCAACCTGGAACAGGCTTCAGCACTTGCAGTTCGGATGCCCCAAGAGGCATGCTGCTAAAAACTGCATCTTTTGGAACATCAGTGACAGTGAAGTTAAGACAGTGGGGAAAGAGAAGGAAGCACCAGGTCTCCTGCAGTGAAAACTGGCCTTATGACCATGGGCTCCCTCATCAGCATTGACTGGCCCCGATTAGCTGCAAAGCTTCGGCTGTGGAAAGCAAGGACCAACTGCCAAGGTTCTCTCTTTCCTGGAGCATTGGATTGATACAACAGGGAAAACCATCACCTTCAACATGAGCACTCAACAATTGGAACCAGGAGTCAATATTACTGTGAGCTTAGGCCTTGCCTCTGGAGATACAAAAGTTGGGGAACACAACCTTGTGAAGCCTTGAAACGTCAAGGAGAGATGAGAAAGGTCCAGCCTATCACTCCCTCTGCAGCCCTGTAGATCTCACAGTGCTTAGCACCAAAGCAACCTATCATGATCCCCCAAATGAAAGCTGAAGTAGCAATTAAGCTGTCTCCCTTGCACATTTCCAAATATCTATGGCCTCTGCAGTGGTCACAAACCATAAATATATCAAGTAGTATCAGTAAACTCTAGATAAAGCTAATAAATGAAACCTGGAAAAATAACGAGGATAAGAATGTAGTCTAGCCAGCTGGCAATGTCCAGCTTATCAGACTCAGAGCTGTGTTTCCTTCCCTGAAGTGCATTTTCTTCTCCTTCCCATCCTTCACTTGGCTTTGCAAACCCTTCTGGGGCATGGACCGTCTCTATACACACGGGCAGGCTGAAAAGGGCTCAAATCACCCCAGCTTTTAGAAGAGAACTGCTACAAAGCACACGAAAACTCTGTGCCCTGCAGCTACACAGCAGCTCTGTAATCCATGGGCTCCCAGCTGTTGTGCTGTTGGATGTGCTCAGCAAAAAGGAGCACAATTCCATTCTGGAGCTCATCAGCTCTGCCTTCATTAGCACATCACTCCAGCCCAGGGACTGGGCTTGGAGAGTTACAGGATTTGGTAGGAAACACGCTGCAAATAAAGCGAGGCCCAACGTGAGCCGCTGGAGCTGCCGTGCCCTCCAGCATCTGCACTAGGAAGGGGCTGCTGCTTCGCTGCTGTGCCCAAGGAGGGAGGCAGGAGGGTTGAGCCAGGCTCAAGCTTTGCAACGTGGAAGCAATTAAACCAAGGAGCTGCTCTAAGCCACGGCTCCTGCTCCTGACGTGCGCTTTTACTTGCAAGGCAAAACAACCCCAAAATGGGGCCTGTCTCTTTCTGTCTCTCAACCAACACAGCCAGAGGAGCTGTGAGCAAGTCTACAGAATATTTGGTTGTGCATGAGGAGGAACAAAACAAACAAACCCCCAAGTGCCTGCCTGCAAAATTTACAAGCAGGCTCTTAAGAGCTAATCCTGCCCTTCCCAACAGCTCACCATGAACTGCGGGCCAGCTCTGCAATTGCTGCCAGAGCTTATAAAGCTCTAGCCAATGTGTAAGAGCCCTCGATTAGATCTCATTTTGGAGCTGGTCTCCCTATCAGCAATAGTGTTATATTGCTTTCTGCAGCATACCGTGGGGATTTGAAAGGAATAAAATAAATACCTCTCCCCAATAGAACCCTGTTATTCAAAGCTGACAGTTTACCTGAATCCCACAGACTTGCTAGCACCCTTGGGCTACTCGGCTGCCTAATGCTGCAGCCCAAGACCTGCGGAAGGGCCTTTAAAACAGTTTTGTGGAGCTTATTGAAGAAGTGGGTCACCCAAATGCCCTGCACCTTGAAGAAAGAAACTCAACTCACCTTGAAGGTAAGCCGATTCATGTATCTCAAGTGGGAAATATGCTTTGTTCTTAGAAAATATTGTGCCTTTTGATGCCTTTCTGTTCAACTCTGCTCCGATTGAGGCTGGATTACCTCTGTTCTGCATAGAAATAAGCTTCAGCTCTGAATAAAAAAAAAATCCTTGAAAACTAGAATATAAATAAATTAGTACTTTCATTCCCTCCCCTTGAAATACCACTTTCCCCACCATGTGACTCACTAAATTGTCGTGTGGCAATTTATGGCATGAGCAGAGGTGCTGGAAAACTAAGAATTAACTGCTACTAATGACATTAATATGTTTCCTCTAAATGGTATAAAACTTCATCACATGGCAGCAGCCTGAAAAATTCATCAAATTCCCAAGTCAGTTGCATCTGTGAGCCATAAAAATACACAGAACACAATACATTAGAAAAAGCCTGTGATTACATTAAGATCTTCACGTGCTTTATTCCTGCGCCTTCTGAGGCAAAAGCCTGAATCAAGCCTAAACTCTGAGGAATGCAATGGAGGAGCAGCGAAGGAAATTCATATCTTGGCAGACATGCAAACCCCCACTACCATTTGGGTTTGATTTTGCAGAAGGAAAGTGAGCTCCAGAAAACAAATCCTCCTAGAGAAAAGGGACGATTTTTCAAGGACTCGGCGTGTGCTCCCACTGGCTTTGCTGGCAGCAGGAATAGACTTTGCCAACAGTGAGCACTTTCCAAGGTCTACCCTTGCAACACTCCATTCTCTGTCTAGATGAATTGTGAATTACCTGTCCAAAAATGCTGGGTAAAACCACAAAGGTAATAGGGACCTATACCGAATGAACAAGCCAGTCCTTATCTTGTTGCAAGGGGTCTGTAGTATCTATCAAGAATCTGTATCCATAATACAGGTACCACTGTCTGCAAAATTTACGTATCTTTTCTTGCTCTCTGAGGTAGCAGACTTCACAATGCACTCAAATTCTGCTCAAATTACTATTCATTGTTATTATCATTATTTAATGAAAGTATTTCACTCCATTACGCAAAGAAAGGGATGCTGTACTCTGAATCTAAGAGGGAATCTTAGAGATCTAAGAGGGAAATAGGGATTAAAGGATGGAAGAAAGCAGAGATTTGTTTCTGCACACTAGCAAACAGGGCCTCAAGCTGACTCATGCTGCAGGAGGATGTTTCTGCATGCCCCAGCTTCACTGGTGTTACTGGCAAAGCAACTTACACATTCAAGTTGCACTGTGTGCTGTGCAAGCAGCAGGGCAGTGATGGACAAGGCCCACAACTCCCTTGAGCTATATGGGAGCGCAGACCATCCAGGAATAATAAGCACCATCCCTAACGGGAGGGATGGGACAGGATCAAACTTGAAAATGATCCAACCAGAACCTCCCTATGTCTGTCTGTTGGTACTCCCAGTACAGAGAGCGAGGCAGCAACCAAGCAGGAGAATCCAGGGGGAATGAGTGTCTTCCAAAGCCGCAGGTTTGATTCAGTCTGCCGCGCAGACCTGGAGCCTGGCCAACAAAGAAAGAACGATTCTCTAATTATACTGTGGTTTGGACAATCACAACCAATTGTGGTCGAGAAATACGACATTTGGGAGAACTGATTCTGAGGATTTATGGCATGTGTGTTTACTCTAGCAACATTTCAAGGTTTTCACTTGAACAAATAGACTGCACATATGCAAGCTTTGGAGGAACTAAAACGCTTAAAACGTTGCCTGATGAATGACCATATCTTGTATGATTTCAGTGGATGAGATTTTTAGGTAGCATCAATTCAATATTTCTTCTGTTGAGGTCATTGGACATTTCAGACCAAAGCAGGCAGCACAAGCTGAAATCTAAACAAGAAGATCCACCCAAAATTTGCCTCAAATGCTGACGGGTTTGTTTGCTTCTAGCTGTAGGAATTTCTGGCTCAAGGAGGTAATTTGCTAGGATTCACTGCAGGCAATTTATTTTATTCTTTTTTATAATTAAGGAATGAACATATGTTACTGCAGGAAAAAAAAATTCAAATTTCATCAGAGCGTGACACAGATGAATCTTCTACAGTTCTGCTGACAAAAATTATAAGGAAATTTATCAACAATTGCCTGGACTAAGGGAGTATATGCAGGTAAAAGTGACTTTTGAGGAGTGTTTTTGCAAATCTAAGCTATGAACATTGCTAGCCAGCTCTGCAGCAGCCAGGTGTTGCTGTGAGATGGGCTGCAGGATGAGTCCCACAATGGTCAACATTCCCCACACATGTCCCAAAGTTAGCATGGGAGCACCAAGCGGTTATCCATCACCTGCAAACACAGCTCTTAAGTCACTTTGGGTAAATTAATGAGACATCAAACCACTGAAATTACTGTTAAGTGTATTAAATTACTCCTTTGGATCACATGAATCACGGCGAAGCCTCACAGTTCATTTGCCTTCCCAACTAAATCCACTGAAAGGGAACTCGTTAGAAAGCAGCTTAACAGAGGGCAACCTGGTCTCTTGCTGGCTCTGGTCGGATTTGTCTGATGGCATTTGGCACTTTTCTTTGAACTCTGATCCATGCACTCCTGCAATTACGTCAAGAATTCTTCTAAAGGTAGCTCCATTTGGGGAGAAAACCCCGCTAAATATGAAAATATAGGCTCAAAACCAGAATAAATCTATAGGACCCAAGACTTTCAATCTTCTGCCTTGCCCCTCCAAAAGGCTGCTTGACGTATATGGCTGCTCTAGCACTTTAACAGCAAAGCAAAGCAACCCTTTCCTCTGCCACACACAATCCTTGCGACAATTCCCTCCCTTGACTAACCCGTTTCTCTCTGCCAGATTCCAACATCCCATAGACCATTAGCCTGAGGCAAACCTTGAAGCAGTAATTTTGGTTATTTGCATTTTTTTGAGGTGCCAAGGCTTGATTTATGGTGATTTAATTTCCAAAGTATTACAAGGGGCCACTGTGGCTTACCTTCAACTTCATTGGTTCTCCAGGCACATCCAGAGAAATGAGCACTGCCTACACGACTTTGCTTGCCTTGGAAACCTAGCGCTTTCTTCATTCACCCCTCTGCTCCCTTGCACCACATTAACACTATCCTCAAAATTAGCTGGGAAAAAAAAAAGCCAAGAATTCTGCTTCACAAATGTCCATTTTTGTTTCAAATACTCGTTCAGGGAAAGACTAGAAGATGAAGACAAGCTGAAAAGGAGGAGCAAGAGATCTGCAGGCCAGGACGGTCAAGGCTTTGAAGGAAAGGCCCATGTTGGGCCTTCTACACGGTGTTCCCGCCTGGATGCCGCCCTGTGCCACCTGCTCTAGGTGCCTGCTGGAGCGGGAAGGTTGGACCACATGATCTCTAGAGGTCCCTTCCAACCTGGAACATTCTGGAATTCTGTGATTCCATCCCAAGGTCACATTCCCCTTCTCCGCTTTCTACATCCCTATGTCCTCTTCCCCTGTGATCTCCCATCTGCCCATTCCCCTGGATCCGAACCGTGATCCATTTGCCCATCTACCTCACTCATGTCAGCTCCAGACTGTGCCAGGACCCCAATTACTGAAGCCATGCATGAGCCAGACCTATCTATTTGCCTCCCCAAAACTCTCTCAGTGGTTAAAATCTGGGTTTTGGTGCTTTGGTCTCAGATGTTCTAGTGCCTAGCCAGAACTTCTGAGACAATGATACTTTGCTGAGCCACCAGCCTCATTTATTTTTTAAAAAAAGTTGCGTAAGTGTCAAAAATACAAGGTTCATTATTCTCCACCGAAGTTCTCTTGTCATCCAGCCAAATTTAAAAATAAATAGTTGCAATTAAATGTGTTGCTACATTATTTATGTAGATGCATTCAATTTGCAAAAGCTGCTATAAAATATCCCCCTTCAACACAAGGGAAATTTATTGCTCTCATTGTATACTTTCTTCTCCCAGCTCAAATGCATTTTGCTGCCTATTTCTTTTCTTGGTGTTACTTAACACATTGTTTTCCAGCCACTGTTTCTGCTACTTGAGTTGAGAAAGGAGAGCAACCCAGATTCAAATATTTCTTTCCTTATTGATAATTTGCAAAACGGTCTTCGCAACGCTTGCAAGTTAGATAATCCCAGTAATTCTCTTGTAATTGAGGGCTTCTCCTTTCCTCTGCATTTTGCTCTTGAAGCTCCTGGGTAAATGATATGCACCAGGGCTGCCCAAGGCTTCAGAGCGCATATTAATTGTGCCAGCAACTACAGCCACGCTGAAGAATTGCTAATTTAACAGCAGGCTGTGAAATTATTTTTTTTCTTCCTTTATTAATTGCTGCGCTATTTGAAAGTGACTTCACTGCCCTGCGTGTCTTCCTGCACAATGAGCAGCGGGCAGTTCATTTTGCCATGAAATAATTGAAAGCCTTCTCGCTAGCAGGCCATACATTCCTAACTCGATATAAATATGTGAAACAAATGCTGATAATAATAAAAAAATAGGTTAACTTGCTGCAGGTGTTCCTCTGTCAGCTGGGTGATATCAGCCAAAGCTGACAGGGAAGCCCAGTGATACGTTTCACTTGTGCCTTGACATTTTGATTCTGTTGGTCCGTGTGTATGTGCAGAGATCGGCCTTTTTCTCCACGACTTCTATACTGTCAGTCTGGGCAAACAGCATTTGACAAGATGTCCATGTCGTAGGACGGGAGGGCAAAGGGAAGAAAAAAAGAAGAGAGTGGATGATCTGGATTGAGCAGGTACCTGGGAAAAGCTGCACTGCTGTGCAAAAATGGGCACTCTTCCCATACTGAGCAACTTGGGGGGGGGGGGGGGGGGGGAA
>JAUBOD010000227.1:563101-584077 GCA_032353885.1 Nothura maculosa | reverse complement strand
AAGGGAAAAGGGAAAAGGGAAAAGGGAAAAGGGAAAAGGGAAAAGGGAAAAGGGAAAAGGGAAAAGGGAAAAGGGAAAAGGGAAAAGGGACAACAAATGGTAATCAACTATCCTTGCTGCCCAGAAATGAGATTAAAGGGAAAAAATATAAATGGGAAAATTTGCTTTCTGAGACTCCTTTTCCAGTCTGATCTTGGAAACTTGGAAGCCTTCAGGTTGCCTCATGCTCAGAAGACCATTCTCAGGATTAGGAACATTGCGGTCAAAGGCAGCACGTGGGGCCAACACAGTTGGGAACTTGAAAAGCCACCTACCCAATGGAAAACACAAAAGGGAGCAAGCAAGGAACACTTGAGCGGGGCTTAGTGGTTGTGGTAGCATTTACAGCAAGGCCTAGAGCCAGACCGGCCTGCACGTAGACTTAGTTCCCTCTCCAGCAGGTCTATGAATGAGCTGCCAGGCCAACAAAGGGAACATTGCGAGAAAATGCATCTGAGGAAGTACCTGCAGTAGATGGATGTGGCTCAGATGTGCATCGTGGCCCAGCCTTGGACTCCACTGCTGCTCTAAAGCAATGAAAGGAGAGCTCCACGCAGCAGACAGTCCTGTCCTCCCTTCTCTCCCTTTTTCTCCAGCAAGGTGAATGGTACATATTACCAAAGCTGTAAAGTACTTACAATTACTGCTCCAAACCCCGTATTCTCCACTGATGTAAGCAAACTGCTGACCCTTCTCTCACTGTGATTCGTGATGTAGAGGAACCTGGGGTTTTCTCTGCAGCTTAATAAAACCCATGGGGAAGCAGTGTGAGGCTTTCATTCATTATAGTTAGCCTTTAATGTTGAAGCCTGGATTTCCTGCAGGGGAATTGAGTAGTTTAGAATAATCAGTGATTTACATATAGAGTTGTCAACAAAGGTACACAGGATTAAGTTATAAAGATGAAGGGCTCCAACTTCTCGTTTGCTTCGCGGGTTTATCCTCTGAAAAGTCCAATGCATGTGTATTTTAATTCCCCTCACATTCTGCTGTCGCTAGGAAAGTGGCCTGAAGCGGACAGCAAGAAGAGAACACTAAATCGAATGCTTAAATCACTGCTCCCACACTTCCCTGGCAGATTTAAGGAGCAACCTGGCACTAATGCTTCTAAATAATATACTGCTGGACCTGACACAGCAGAGAAACTGTGCTTCAATCACACAATAGCCCAGGTGCCCGTGCAATTACCATTAACCTCCTGCCTGCTGAGCCTAATGACAAATGATCGTGTGAATGATAGGCTCAGGCAAGCACCTAGGTAAGGATATGATTTCTGATTCTTACATATTTAAAAAGCCATTTCAGTTAGGAAAAAGCCAAGGGACACTAATTTTAGTTTGTATCTAAAAGAAATTAATAACCCTGCTAATAGGTATGCAGGCCTAAGCACATGCTGTCAGCTTTCTAGCAGCAAGAGGTATGCAACCTTAGTCTCCTACTGCCAGGGAACTGTAATCGGAAAAGTACTAATATCCCACACAGCCATAAATCTCAGCCAAGACACGGGAACATGAATTTTGTACATGCTGAATAAAAGAAAGTTCCTATTACCTCAAAACAGCCTGTAGTATTTGCTGGCAAGTTTATTAGGCCCATGGGACTCCCACTGAGAAGTCACTGACTGGGATTGTTTCCTACGTTGTCCCGTTAGTGCTGGGCTTCTCCATTGCACATCCTTGCTCATCTCCTGCTACGAGCTTCCTTTACTGGGGATCATCTGTTTTTTTTCCCCCTACATCGACACAGCTCCTTTAGAAAGCATCAGCAGTATGCAAAAATACTTTCTAGGTTGCTCCCTATAAGAACAAGGGCAGTGCCAAGACTGCCAAGTCTTGGGAACAGCAAAGGGCAGGCATTTTCTTGGCTGGATAGCCCTAACAGGGAAAGAGTTTATCACCCCTAGCAGCTCATTCTGCTTTCTCAGCCAGGAATTCTTATCCCCTCAGATCTGTTGGCAGAGCAACCCCAGTGACCTCTCCCAAACTTCGCCAAAGCAAACTTATTAGTTTGAATAATTTGCTAAGGCCTTCGCCAATTAACTCTTTCTAACCTGTATGCTAAAAGCAGATGCAAAGGGGCAGGAACCTCCTACCCAGGAGCAGTGGACGCGATGCCAAGAGCAGGAACCATTTACAATGGCCTTGTGTACCTGCTCAGCCCAGCAGACTGGGTGGAAGAGCGACCCTGGCATGGAAGAGACAGGAGAGAAATGCAGAATCCAAAACAAGGAGAAGGCTACAACTCACAGCATCGTCTAGTAGGCTAGAGTGGATTTTAATCTAGAATATTGACTATAAGATTTTAAAAAAGCACTGTGCCTTAGTGTTTTCTACTTGAGACAGGAGGCATCAAAATGCTGGCATTACCTGAATGGAGAAAAGCTGCAGAAATCCTAAGAATAACAACAAGGCCATAAGAACGCACGGCCCCTACTAACCCACCCATCACCACCACCACGCTGTATTAACAACCATTCCCAGCATCAGAGGCAAATATCTGTGCCCCTGATATATAGCAGTACCTATAGTACATGCACATGCAAATTCTACCACCCACTATCCATAGATTGGGCATTTTCCAACCTAGATACGTCTCCCAAGAATGAGTATTATGGCTGTGCCCTCCCAGCTGTCACCACTTGTTCCTGAAAGCAGCCAGTTACTCATGCAGGCTGCCGAGATCTCTTCCAAAGCAAAGAAAAACCTTTATTCCCCATTGGCATGGGAAATAAAGCACGCAGCACATCCAGACACTGAGAGGGTCGTTCCCTCCTCAAGGGGAATGCACCTTGAGCAAATACTCAGCGATAAATATGTAAGGATTTGGCCCAGAGTTTCTGCAAAGCTGAATCCGACTCCTTCTTCAGAAGTTTTATGTATTTGTCAAGTTTTTTACAGAACCATGTGTTTTACAGACTTAACACAATTAGTGGATTAGCTAATAGTGTGGAGAATTACACATAAAGGTTTGCTACACAAACGTATTAACACCTGTTTCAGCCTGGCGTTGCACATGTGCAGTCTTCTCATATAAAACAAATAAATGTAAATATGCTCTATTTAAGCAATTTAGTCTGATGGCTGATTAGGAAAACATTGCTTCATGAATACTAAGCAATGACATTTCCACTAATCTTTCCATTCCAACGGGAACAAAAGGCATAGCTTTCCTATCTCCGTGCTCATCATTTTCAAGCTGAGTATACTATCTACAAGTCTTTGGAGTCACTCAACAGCTTAAGAGATGGGCAAAATTTACAGTCATGGTACTGCAAACTTATATGTAACTTACTCCGAAAGTTGTATATTATTCTTAAGACAAAAAAACGTTTTTTTAACGTCAAATACATAAATAAATAACCATCACTGCTAATGTTAGGCTCCTTCATTGAGATTGTCGCCAAAAAGATTATAAATGGTGATCTTTTGCCTTTGCCAAACACTAAGCATGATACTTCTCCCATCTCCCTGCAGAGAGATCTGCTCATTGTCCCATTTCTGAAACTTGCTCTCCTGTAAAGCCCCCAAATGCAAAACTACAACTTCCCTACATGCCAGTTTACCCCCGTGAGATCTTACTTTGCAGTATCTGTAAAAGTCTTGCTCAACCCCATAGTCATTGTAACATCTAAAATGAATAGTCATGAGCTTCTCTGCTGTGGTTTCTAAGTTACAGGCTTAATTTTAATGCAAGTTTGAGTTTCTCACAGTTCAAACTGCCAGATAAAATGAGCTCCTGTATAGAGAGATTGCTGCATTATCCTTCTCTCCAACAGCAGCATGTCACAGAACATTACATGCATATCCTTATGGTTGGGAAGTATCATGGCAGAGCACTACTTATGAACCAAAACCCTATACATCATTAGAAAAACACCTGTTAGTCCACAATGCTGTTTGAAAGCTGTGAAGGAAAAATGGAGAGGATTTCCAAACTTCCTTCCTTCTTCTGAGAAGAAAAGTAGATTTTTCTCTTCTTTCACTGTCTCTTTGCAGTGTTGGTTTCCTGCTTCCTAAAGGTCTCATCTTTGATCGATCTGCTGGCTAGCTGGAGAGCGAACTAGCAACGGAGTCTTTAAAACACTAACCTGTCACAATAGTGTCATAAAAGAACACAGCGATAAGTCACGGGTTCTCTGGAGAGAAAAGCCACCCTATTTATAGGCATTGGGTTAGAAAGGCTATGAACCACATCAGGTTTCTGTGCCTAAATGGATGGAGTAAATATGAAGGTGTCCTCTGTGCACCCACCATGCCCCAACTGCAAGGAGTTTTGAGAGGAGTTTGGAGCCAGCCCAAAACGGGGCCATTTCAAGACGCACCGTGTGTGGCTCTTACCACTGCAGCACTTCATCCTCCTGATCCACTCCTAGCGCATCAGGCCACCTGCTAAAGCAAGCAGAGCCCCCACCAGCAGCAGCTTCACTGCAACTATCCGACGGGTGGTTTTTATTCTTTCATAGCATACACACAGCAGCCTATAAACTACAATACACCCAGATTAACGTGTCTTTGGGATTTCCTTTCCCATTGCCATGCCTAAACACTTGTCAGTTGTCTCAGATAACCAAGCGTTACTGTGTTGCTGGCTGCATAACAAAAAAATTGCCTATATAAACTACAGGGAATTCTGCCACTTCAGAGGTAAATTAACAGCTTATCAAAGGCAAAACAGGACAAGGTTATTTTTGTTTTTTTCTCCCCCCCCATAAGCGCATGGCTTGCTGCTTCCCATTAATGTTATCTGATCCATTGAAGACCTCCAGGTGTATCATTCTAGCCTACTAACAACACAATTGCACCCACTTAAACAGGTTTAAGGGAATGATCTTAGGTTTATTTCTCCTAGGAGCAAGAATAACTTGTATGTTATTCTATGTTATGCAGGCTAGACTCAAACCTTCAATTATTTGCTCATGCAGAGATTTCCTTGGCCCCTATTGCAAAAGGGAAGAGTTCTCCAGGGATCCAGGCCCCTCATATTCCAGTCTCCAAGACTCTGCTCCAAAGCACAACTTTGCTGCTTCCAACTGGGCAATTCCAATGAAATTCCAATGGAATTTCCTCAGCACTTCAGTGCCCAAGCAGCCTGGCTCCCTATGCCTCTGGGAGAGTGATTTGCCCCCCAAAACACATTGGGGGGCAAATGTGCTTTAGGCACGAAGGACATGAAAAGGCAAGTCACCAGAGGGTGACCAGAAGGTGACAGGACATCTGGCAGCCCAAGTATGTGCTCACCTGTCCGCTTGGAAGAGTCAGTGCTCCACCACTAATGACCAACTACCAGTTTATTTTGACAAACCGACTGTTGCCCACACACAGGGTATCTTCCTGTTAACTAATTCCAACCAACAAAGTTTATTCCCTCTGTTCCTTTGGGAAAAAAAATGCTCTTTTTAAGCACAGAGCACAGAGAAGGGCACGTTTTGGTACCACAGGAGAGCAGAATTGATGCTGCCCATACAACCTGGAGTTTGGAAATAATGTATTTATAGAAGTACATTAAGACCAATTTAGAAAAGGTTGATTAGATAAAGTAATGCTCGTTCAGGCAAGCCTAAACAATTTTCTGATTTCATTGAATCAGCAATAATGTACTCCTACAAATGCAATAAATATATAGCCAATCACCGCCTCTTTTGGTGCCTTCTCCCCTTGTTCATTTTAGTTGGCAGTATTTGATTTGTTTTGTTTCCAGAAGGGAAAAAAACCTCCAGTAACTCATTTATAAAACCTTCTCTTCCTGGTAATTTTATTTTGTCTCTGTAGCATAAGGCAATCTAGCAGAAGAAAACATTGTTTACTTGTTAATACCAAGCCAGGCCTCTTAGAGAGAGTCAATGAGACCATAGAGGAAAAGTGTTGTTTTCTTTTGTTATTCTGCTGGAAGACCTGCGGTAATATGTCAGACACGGGCAGAGTCTATTGGGGAAAATACAAACAGTTACTCTCTTTATATCCATATGCATGAGAAATTGTGCTGGTCTACCTGCACTGAGAGATTTCATACCGCCACTGTGGCCATTTATTTTCACTTGCTAGCAGAACGTGCTGTAAGAACAAAGAAAATCATTGAAATATGTAATTCAGAAACCAAAGTATTTATAAACATCTTTTGCTGTTTGGTACTATTAATGTATTAACTGATGAGTTTAAAAAGCCCAATCCTTACTGACTTCAGAACCCAAACCACTTGTGGTTATGAAGACTGGTATACTAAAGACTTAGCTTTAAAAATCCCCACCCTTAATCAAAACTTGAAAACTGCCTGTGCTGAGAAACTCCCAGTTATTCCAGGCCCTTCTAGGCCCTCTTAGGAAGGCTGGAAGCTTTGTCCTTGGCTTCAATGCAATGGAGGTACTACTTTAAGCCTTTTGTGTTTATGTCTTTACATGCCACACGCCGCCCAAAGCAGGAGCAGCATCTACCCAGCTCATCTAGCCTACTTGGAGCATGCAGCTCACAGACCGTATTTGCCACGTCACAGATTCAGGGACCATGTTTGGTTTTGTCCAGCCATGACACAGGGAGGCAGAGAGATAGACAAAATCCTATCATCAGCAGTGAGGTGAAGTCAGCAGAGGTTTAGCTGATCCTCCAATCACAGCCTCGAGAATAGAACTGGACACATTAAATATGCTCACACTTAGCATACAC
This sequence comes from Nothura maculosa, assembly GCA_032353885.1. NCBI lineage: Eukaryota > Metazoa > Chordata > Aves > Tinamiformes > Tinamidae > Nothura > Nothura maculosa. The sequence continues at coordinate 577,382 of JAUBOD010000227.1, read as the reverse complement.
ACTTACCTAGCTCTAACAGCATTCCAGGCTGGGGAAGAGTCATACAAGGAATTACTCCTGGCAACTCTGGCTCATTGCTGAGGATATTTCTCCCGCAATCCCAGACGTCTACTTCCCACTGCACCATATTCAAGCCTGTCACTGCAAGCAAAGCTAAAACCCTTTCGAAACTTTGCACTCCTGGGAACAGAATGAAAGGGAACAGCCAAGGAAATGGAAACCATAAAATTTGAAAGATTAATATAGAGAATGGCAAACCAAATTCACATGGTTGTCAGTGCTATTTCATTCCATGATGCACACATCATAGAATATAGCACACATATATGGATATGGCACACATGCAGCAAACTGGGTTCCTTCCTGTGCATCAAGCAGTACAGGGAGCCCCAGAGGACCTCTAAAGACAAGGCTGCCTATGAGATACCCCATCTTCCATTCAAAAGCAAGTAAACATGCCTGTCTCAAGGCGTGCTGGAGCCTGCATGCATCCTGCACATCTCCAGGTCTCAGAACTCCAATATTCCACTTACTGTCATAGCCCAGGGGCTCTTTCAATGCTGCTCTTATCGGGGAAGATGTTAGCTACCACCCCACTGAACATGAATAAGGAATGAAACCAGCACTCATTCTCTGCCGTGCGCTGGAAAAACTGCTTCCTCCCAGTGCTCTAAATGTGCCTCCTGTATCTCTGGGAGATAAAGCAGAACTGCTGAAGCATTTCCATAGGAGATTACAAAATGTTTTAATTTTCTCTTTGCTTTGAGTGTTAGAATGAAGTCGTCGGGCAGCAGGCAAAATTTCATCTAACTCTGTATAGTCCACATGGACTCTACACAGGGAAAGCACCACTTACATACTAGTGGCCTCACACTGCAGATTTGCATTAGTCAAGGAGGATTCATTTCAGCTCTAGGATTGCTCCCTTTAATATCAAAATACTACTGTATATGTACAAGAATATCTTGTACATATTTCTTTATATCTTCCTTTTGTTTGCAGCGTTGGTATGACAGGCTTTTAATAACAAAAAGAATCAGGCAGGAAAAGAATGTGCTTAACACAGAAAGGCTCCCAGACTAAGGAGAAAAGGCAGGTTTAAACCAGACCTGTAAGACTGCTAGGCTTTCCCTAGAAAATTACTCAAAGCAATAAGCAAGTCATGGAAGGAAGAACCACAGAATGCTGCAGGAACTTGGACACTTTAGTCACTTATCATCTGGATGCTTTTAGAGCAAAACACTGAGACGGAACTGTAATTTTGGCTGCACAAAACATTTCATCGGAAACTAGCTTTTTCTAAGTATTTTTTGCCCAAGAATTGCCAGATAATGAGTGTATTTAAATAATTCCACTGGTTGCATAAAACCCAGGTCCTTTCGCTCTCCACAAGGTCATTTTAAAGTTATGACAAAAAGAATGTGAATTCCACTCCCCACACAGCCCCTGCCAAATTCAGAAGCATTCTTGGAAAATGTTTGGCAGCCACTGTATAACCATGTACTTAGCAGGGAGCTGTGCTGATGATGCATGGACTTCACATCTTCAAAATTTCAGCTGCATTCTTCCCTGCACAGCCCCGTGGCTGCTCATTTTGGTTAATTTATAGCAGCATGTTCTGATCATAACTCCCCCGAGGAAGAGATCTGAAGGGATAATGGAGCAAGGTCCCAAGCAAAGCCAAACCATAAACATAACTTTCAATGCGCAAATTAGCCTTTAATAACAAAGATCATAATCATCCTCCAGTCGAATCTGGCACAACTGAATAAACTGCAGTAAAGAGACCGGAGCAAACTGAATGAATGGTTATTCCTGTCCAAGTATTCCAAGGGCTATGGATCACATTCACTCTCTCCACTAGGCAAAGTCTATGTTGTGTTCAGTGGATCCTAGACCAGGGAAGTTTCCTAAGAGATGGGCTTGTTGCCCTGTATCCAATAACTCCAACCAACATCTTCACTGCAGACCACTGCTCCAAAATACCAATTTCCAAAGGAACATACTTAGACCTTCATCAGCTTACCTAGTCATGAAAGCCCATTTAAGTGTCCTATCTTAAATGCATATCTGATAGATTCATCTATTTACATGAACACACCTAAACACATATCTATCCTCAATCCAAGAAGCTTTGGGTTGCATTTTTCTCATTTAAATTCCTCGTCATGGGGCTCCATTCATCTGAAAAACACCCAGGAAATGAGTGTGTGCAACGTTCTTGGTAACACAGAAAGATTTTCAGTTCTAACAGAGGATAAACTCCTCCCTGAACAGCTGCAAGCTAATTGTTTCTTTAAAAAGTAAAGAAAAAAAGGAAAAAAAAAAGAAATTTATATCACATTGCTGGTGCAAATCATTTCTAAGACAAGTCAGTTCTTATAATCAATGGACTTGTTAATTAATGTTCACCCCGGTTGTTTTCATTGCTGAATTGAATCTGAGTGCATATGGCTTAATAAATGCACCAGATGCTGCTTCCCTAGGTGGTTTAGGAGCTAATGCTTCATCATTTGAAGGTTTTTTAAAAATAAAAAAAAAAGAGGCTCATTATTTACTGCATTAACCACCTGTTCAGAAGAAGAGACAACCTAGAGGAACTAACTTGCCTGGCCATGAACCAAAGTCCTGAGACAGGGCTGGGCTTAGCAGAAAATGAAGACTAGGCACCATGTAGCAGCTCTCCTTGTTACCTTACCCTCTGTATCTCTGCCCACTGTGGCCAACAGGCATTTTGTCCCAGACAGACTCGCTGGCACTTTTTGCCCTTGGAGAACCATGTCCTACATGTCATTCAAGGCTTATCGCACCTCCTAAGGAAGGCTATCGGCACAAGCACGTTGGCCATCGTGGGATGCCACCCAAGGCAAGAGCAGACAGCCTGGGCTCCTTCCTCTTCACAAATCCTCTCTCATCAGAAGAATGATCGCTCGCAGAAACAGCATCATCTTTCTCTATCCTTCTTTGATGCGGGCAAGGAGTTAACCCAAGCACTGGGTCTTCTTTGAGGCTGACTATCAAGCACCCCATTTTACCCTCCCCTCTAGTTTTGAGATAGAGGCTCAAGATAGGCTAGAGATACAAAAATATAGGTTAATATCCATCAGCCTTCAACAGCTCTCTCTGCCACTTGCAGAGAGACCAGCAGTCAGTCAGCAGGGAAGGAAGTCTCAGACTCAATGAGACTTGAGTCGATTGGCTCCAACCCTCTCCCCTCAAAGAACATTTAAAAAATAAATAAAACACAAGGATTCTTGAATTTCAATACTGATTAATCCATAAATATCTGCCGGGTCTCACTTAAAACTTATGAGGCCACAACTGCTTCTTTAGGAGGCAAACTGATAGAAAGAGTCTCAGATATCTCTGGCTGCGAGAAATGCAGCTGATACATTAAAATAAGTGACTAAAGTGTTAATGCCTGTAATGCATGCTAGAAACATAATTATGTGGATAAATACATATTGTTTGCTCCAGTCATCAGAAAAATGTTTGCAGAACATGCCAGCGGTATGTGGTTTTAAGTACCCACGCAAGGCATCACACTGCTGCAGCCAAACCCACTGGAACAATGACAGCCTTTGAAGCGTCTTTAAAGAGAGCCAGCCCTAGACAAATTTCCCATTGAAGACGCAGCACATGGAGATCTGACGAATCTACATCCCCAGCCGCCACAGATTACAACTACAATAAAGTCCGATTGCAAATGCATTCAATTCACTCCTAGGGCACAAAAGGCCGGGCCCCGGCCTGCTGCTTTGCCACATCATGGCTGCTGGCAGCCATTTTCTGAAGCCGCCCCTAAAGCAGATGGCTGGCACTTGATCGCTCGCCTCAGCCCTCCCGGTGCCTCAGCAGGCTCCGAGGAGCTCGCAGCGCTGCGCCGCACACGGCTATGGTGGCACTGCTTCATTTTCCAGTTTGCAGCCAACAGCACAGGCCTTCTGAAGAGGCGCGGGCACCGCGTGCAGGATTTCTCCTTAGAAGTCTTCTGCTTTTTGGCACGCAGGTGGGAGCAACATATGGTCCATAATTCCTCCAAAATGAAGAGGGTGAGAGCAGAGGGATCTGCGGAGAGAACTGAATTAGCAGTTATCTTGGTCTTCTTTCATTTCATCAGGAGTTCTCCATACGGAGGATATTCAGGGTCAGGCTCTTGATTTCCACATGAGGTTATTTGGAACAGGTGGTACAGTAAGTTAAGAGGTAAATGAATCCGTTTATGAAGAGGATTGTATGATTTAGTGCTCAGGGTATGCAAGGACTGGCACAAGAACAGTGGAAGCCCTCCCTGCTCTTAAGTCTTGTAATGCTAAGCGTTTCTTTTTCCTCCCACATAAACACGCCAGGCTTCAGCATCTTATCGGAAACTGTTAAATATAAACTGCTTTTGAGTTCTTCTGGTTCTGAAAATATGACACGCTGACACCAACATGAGGTGGGAGAAGAAACCAGCGCAGAAATAGCTTATTGCAACCCAACAGCTGGCGCGTTTTGCTTCACTTCTGTTATCACACAGGAATCCTAACTTTTAAAAGGTGAGAGTTAAAATCAGCTAGAAGACACATCGTAACATGAGGCAAGATTTACAGTGGCAGAAATAGAGAGCAAGAAAAGAAAGAAAAGGAAAAAAAAAAAAATCTTTACATAAAGGTTATATTAGCCTTGGAGCTCTGCTCCGTATTGGTTACGCTAGACTCTTTTTAATGGCAGGTTATTTTTATATATACATATATATATATATGCTGTCAGATAAGTAAAGCTTAATCCTACCCCTAGTCCAAAAGCACAGAATGTCTGCTGATTTGGACCCTTGACGTTAGATAACGCCTACCTAAATACAATCCCTACCTAAAGTTTAACCCCTGCCCTCATATTTAGATGCTTCTAGGTCTGTATGGCACAAAAACATTGCCATCCAACCGGGCCACCAATCTCCTCCTGTGCGGCTTTCATTCCCACCTCCACCCCTCTCCAGCCAAAAAATGCCTCTTTAATGAAGTTGTTCAGCCTTATGTTTGAACAACAAAAGCAGGAGCTGACCTCATTGGTGTCTAAGAGTTACAGGGGCCGAGAATGTTTTCTCGCTGAGCATCAATTCCAGATCTTTGAACCAATTGCCACCAATTCCAGGAGCTTGCCCACACTACAATTTTCACACTTAGCAACTGTAAAATTGTTAAAGCGATATCTTTCCACACGGTTGCTCTGTTATTAGTGCTTAGTTTGGCATGCCACCTTAGTTACGGGCTTTAAATGCCACTTTCAGCACTTCCCGGGGTAACCTTGGCCATGAAATCGGAAAATCAGATCATTTTCTGGTCTGTTTTCTTCTTTTTCTCTGGAAGAGATTAGATTTTGCTACGCCTGACTGACAAACCTCATTTGGGATTCCAGAGGAGGCCAAAGCCCTGACCTCCTTAAGAAGCGAGAGGCGAGATGTCTCTAGCTATGAGGAGGAAGAAAGAGCCAATTTCAGCAGATCACGTAGCAGGCAATTAGTAATTAATTTGCACCAAAAGACAAGCAAAATGTTTAGAGAGTGCCTCCTTGTCAAGTCAGGGTATTTAGCTTTATTTCTCCAAAACAATGTTAAAACATAAAAGCCTTTTTTTCCTTCTCTGAATTGTTATCTATTTTTGTTGTATTTATCTCTGGAAAACAGCTACTGGAGCTGGTTTTTACATTTTAACTAAGTCTGATTTTGAAGCAGTCAGTGTTTTCAAGCATGTTTTTTTACATGTTTTTCAGTGATCATTTGACCTTTACATTGCTATGATCTTGCTACAGCTCATTACGCTCCAAGTATCTTCTCAGGGCTGTATACAGGGTTACTTGAAAAGAGTTCCAAACTGCATAGCCACCATAAGGAACAACAGACAAATGCCAAAGAAAAAAATCTAGTATTTAGTCATGCTCCTGTCAAAAGTGAACATCACATTAAATAAAATTACAAAGTAAATTTCAAAACGATGGGGCAAAACCTGGGCTGCTTTATTGAGTAACACACCTTATGACATATGTAAGATGCCAAGGTTTGGTCTGTGGAGCTATATTAACTGATCATACAGAGGACCAACTCCTAACAACCTGAAAATCATTGCTGATTAACTGGAAATAAAAAAGGGTAGAATAAAGCAGCAGCTGGGGATGTCACCCAGCAGAAGCACATATTGATCTTCCAAAGCTGTGTCTCAAACTTGGTCAACCTGCCAGGATCACTGTAAGCAACCCTGCTTTGTGCTTTCCCTGCCTTGCCAACATGGACAGGCCACTAACTCTTCTGCTGTTGCCAATTATCCGCAGGCATTTATGAGGCAGAGTAAATGAAGCACACTGACAAGTGACAGTAATCGATTGTTCAGCATGCATTTTTATATTTAGACAGGGAGCACCATGCTAATGAAATGAACTAGTAAAGTACAAAAGTGGATTACGGCATGTCAAATTGCACAGGGAGACAGTCTGCAAAAAACCACACATCCAAATGTCACTCAGTCTTCCATTGCCACAGCACTTTGCAGAGATCTTTTGACTTTCTGACTTCAGGGCCTTTAGTAAAGCCAGGGCATGGAGGCAAAGGCTTGCTTGAACCAAGTAAACTGGGTCCAAGTAGGATAACATGTTGCTGAAGAGTCATTATGGATGTGGGAGCAGCGCCTTGCTGAATTTTGGAGACCCCCCAATGGATGAAGCCACCCAGACAGATTACATACAGACAGATTATACACAACCTTAACCGTGGCCTGGCCAACATTGACCTCCAGAAGCCACAGCAGCCCTAGGTAAGAATCTCTCATTAGGGAGATGAGATGAGGGTAAGCATGGCCTCTACATCATCCTTATCAACAGCTCTGAATTAAACAAAACAAAACCAGCCCACTTATAAAAACTAAAATCCCTTCATGGTAGTAATTGCAGGTTAAAATCTACACTTGGGGATCAATGCTTTTAGGGCTCTTCAGCTCCTGTGAGCAGCCTGTTGCAGTCTTTCCTCATCTCACCAGGATCTCCACCAAGTTCAGGCCCAAGGACCTTACCACAACTTCCCTGGTCAGCGTTCAAACTGCAGTATGTTATGCATTTAATTGTAAAAAACGAAGTTTTGCCTCCCCCATCACACATTCACAGCTTTTCTCCAGAGAAGCAGCAGCAGAGCTACCAAAATCTACGCCAGTTTGACTTACCTTTTGGCTCCCCTCCATTCAACTACAGAGCGTTTTGGCACCTGCTCGAGTCCAATGAGAGCGGACACAGTTTTGCCTCCCTCCCTGTGGAGGGCACAGCCCAAGTGGGACATTATTTATGAGCTAGGCTTACACCGAGGCAGTTTGTGACACTTGTCCAGTGATAACCCTGGATGCACAGCAGGATGGGAAGTCAAGAGGCCAAATTCCTTAAGCGTTTGTTTCTCCAAAAGCACGAGGCCTATTCATCTGTTACCCTGCTTAAGGGACAGGATAAATGACTTCCGTACTGAAGATAAATGCTGAGAAAAAGTTTGGCCACTCCCAGCCATGCTGCAGCTTTGAGAAAATCATCTGATCTGAACTCTTAGCAGGTGGAAGGGTGTCACCAGACCAGTGCTTTTCCCACTGCTTTATGAATCTCCCCCCATCAAAACCCCTACCTGCTTCCATGGCATGATTGAATATTAATAGCTTGAAATTTCCTTTTTCATGTTACCAAGTTCTTTATCTGTTGTCAGTCTTGTATTTGATGCTCATCTTTTCTGCTCATGCTATGTTATGAATAAAATAAAAATTAAAAAGAGTAAGGTAATAACATAAAATGAGATTGTATAATGAGTATCTGAGACATTACAGATAGAAGGAAATTAGAAAAAGATCTATAGAGCTGCATTTTTATTCAACAGGATATTAACAGACATATGACTTCAAGTTCCATCTTTTTATCGCTGGCAATGACACGAGGGACTGGCAGGAAGAGACAGGATGTGGGCAGTCTCGGAGAGAAACTGCTCAGATACTCCCAGCATTGGAAGACGTAAGAACAGCTAAGTCATAAACAAATACAGATTTGATTACACCAAAGTTTCTGCCTGTTCTCATCTCACTCTGCAGATCCCTGCACAAAACCAGAAAAGCAGATCAGGCAAAGGTGCTAAGACACCCACAATTAGCGCTGTCCCATGGTGGTAATGGCAAAAAATATATGATCCTATCTGGCTGGTCTTGGTGGCTGCCCTCTTTCCAGCTGTTTGTTTAAGAGAGACATTGCTTTTATCATCTGACTTTTTGGGAACAGTGTTCCCTCCATTTGACCCAAGGGATGAAGCCAGTCCCCACCTGCAACAGCTCTCACATTTATTCTCATCACTAGCATTTATTCTGTGGAGGAGGACAAATTGCACAGGAGAGACTCAAACAAAGCACTGCTACGTACAAAATGAATCAGTTCAAGCTCACCTTTCCCCGTTAGTCCCAGAAAATGTGCTGTTTGAAAGGAAAATTGATTTCAAGTCTTATTCCTCTTTGCACACAGCCTAACAATTCCCTCCAGGAAACACTCCTGGAGAGTAAAGACTCCAGGAAGAACTCGTCCTTCACGTCCCCCTTTACAACACCAAACTCACATTTTTTTCCCCTGAAATCTGCACCCCTGTTCAACTTGTTCTGGAACATCAAGTGATTAATCAAGAGCACTCACCTCCCTCTTCTTACTGTCTTCTATAGAAATACTCTCTATCTCCTTCAACTCTCCCTGCCCTGTGGAAATACTGTGATTCTGCCAAGATTGGTGTTCATGCATTCAAAACAGGTGTTTATCACTCTTGCAGCAAATAGGGAAGTTATTCATTAGTCATAATGCTCTCCAATAGGAATGCAAAGGAATCCAGTAAACAATAAAAGCTGTTTTCTTATATTAAATATATTATTCCTCTATTTATAAAAATTCTGGAATCTATACGGCTCAGAAGGGCTTACTAATGTGTTGCAACTCTAGGGCCTTCAAAGGGAAGAGGTTTTAGGTGTCCTCTGAGTCAGATCTTCATGAGAACTTCGGATTTTGCAGATTAATAAGAGCAACAAAACTATTCATTATGAATAAAGCATCTCTATCTTCAACAGGACTATATAAATGATCTAAGCATCTTGCACTTAATGTTTTTATTTACTTGAACATTTTATTTTTAACACTAATGAAGTTAAAAACAAAACTATGCCTATAGTGCATCTTCCTTGGAATAATACATGGTCAATTTTACAAGCAGCACAATTCCTGTATAATGACAAACCTAGCAGGGAAAAGCTCACTAGGATTAATAAGTTCAACATTTTTACTTTAGTCATGTAGCTACTTTCCAAAGATATCAATAAAAGGTTTTAAAGTTAAATAAATCGATCACCGACCAGATAAGTCATCATAATGGGCAACTACTTTCCAATCACACTTGGAAATACTGGAAATAAAGAACAAGCAAAGGGGACCCAGGTAACAGGACCCCGTAACACATAACCTAAATAAACGAGAAAAAGAGATCTACGCAAAAGCTAAAAAAAATCCTTAAAAATAAAGTCTATTCTTTCCTTCTAAAGCCATGCTCTAGACTTTCTATGGCACTCATTGAATTGCAAAGATCAAAGGTATCAGTTCCTTGGAATGTGTTTATGCGTGGGGCAGTCTCTTTTTTTTTTCTCCCCAAGGACAGGCAAAAATTAAGAAAATAATATTCTTAGGGCTCCTGCACAGTTTCGAGACTGCCAAAAAAAAAGCTAATTGTATTCCTAGGGAAACTTTGTGCATGCCAAAATTATCAAAATAGAAAAGTCAGGGTGAATAGAGCAGCCCTTAATCGAAAGATATTAGAGCTACTCGCAGTTCTAGCAATTCCCAACCTATCTACATGCTCCAGCGTTACAATTTGGAGTGATTTGCCATTGAATTTCAGCACAGCAACACTGCAGGAGAGGGAGCTACTTAAGGAACCAACTTTACACACCCCATAAATTTAAGTTGAAGAGAGACCTCAAAACATTAAAAAGAGCAGCGCAATTAAGACTGCAAATTGCCTCCAGCCTGCCCAGTGGCAATACCGAGGAGGGACAAGGCTGACCTGCTTTGAGGCACAGAGGGGCCTTCCCTCGTGAAAAACCCCAGCTCTTCAGCCGTAAAAAGCACCGCTGTCTTCTCTGGGGCAAAGAGGACTTCTAGGAATCCTGGCACTAAAGGCATATTCTTATGCAAGGAAGCTCATTTGCTGGCGTGGGTCACATCATGCTCAAACAACTAGTTTCTAGCTCTCATTGGGACTTTCAGTGGCTGATAAAATTGTTCTGCACAGGTCTACAAATAAACAGAGGTAGAGGGAGTTCATTTTTTCCAAGTTCAGGTAGAGGCATCCAGCAAGCTTTGGTATCCCTGGAATATGGCACTGCTGCAAGAGTCGGACTAGGAGTCTTCCATTCTAGCCCCCTGAATCCCTTTTCAGGTGTCCAAACCCAGTTTTGGACATAACTCTCTGCCAGAACAAACCTGTGCTACTGCTTGGCAATGTAGCAATGGACAGAGACGTTCCTGGCATCAGCTCCCAGTCTCCCTGGCACAAGCAGGGAGGAGGTCAGTGCCTGCACAGTTACCTGTTCCAGCTCCAAAATAAGGGCTGCAGGCCAGGCTTGCTCTGACTTGCACGTGCTGTGGCCCAGCATCCCACCACAGAAGGCCTGATAGGCTTGAAGTCCTTCAAAACCAACTTCCAAAGTTCTTGCCCCAACTCTGCAGCTAGTTAACCACTATATAAAAGCTCCATAGTGGGAGCATCCTAAAAAGATAAGTGTTCATATCACAACAAAGTGTTTACTACCCTTCTCTAGGTGCAAAACTCAGCTCAGGTCTTACTATGGGGCCATGAAATGCCCTGCTATAAGGTAATGCTTAAAAAATACAATTTTTTAAGTTATTGAACTCGAACTGCGCTCAAATTTGGCACTGCAGCTAAAAAAGCTCAACACTTTCCCTCCTCCCTCCCTTCTCATCTATCAATATAACTTTAAAACTGAGGCTTAAGGCCAGGCAGGCAGTGAAGAAACGTGCAGCAACGTGGCTTTACATAATACAGTAGGCAGTGCTATCAGCTCACCCGCTCCGCGTTGTTGGGAAGCATGCAAAATTCCCATTGTTGGAACTCCAAAGGAAGCACTTAACTTGTCAGCTCAATCCAGCACAGTGCTTGGGTAGCTCCCAGGGCACACGGCACAAATTCCCACAAATTCGCCGGCCGCTTTTTGGGGGCAAATCCTTCCTTTCTAACGAAGCCTCGGTGATGTCTCGTCCCAACCGCTGCCCTCGGGGCTCTCAGCAGCCTGGCCACAATGCAGTGTGTTCACAGCGATTTCACAGGCTGGTCGTTTGCAATAAATATCAGCCAGCTGGGCTGTGCACCGTGCACCTCAGTGGGATCCTATGTGGTGAGTGTGTGGCTGAAAGTGAAAATGGGTCCCTGCTTCTCTTCGGCAAATTAGGTCCTCATTAGGTCATACTCATGACACAATTTTAGTCAAAAACCTCATTTTCTAAGTGCTTACCGCTTTCTTTCTTATCAGTGATGCCTTAACAGATGCAGATGGCCAAAATGTAGCAGAAATGCTCTTGGACTCTCCAAGGATGGTTAGCAGATGCAGAGCAAACAGACAGGTAGGAGAAATCAGGTGCCAACTATACTGCAGCATGGAAGACGACGCCAATATGCCTTGTGTTAAGCTTGGATCTCTCTGCACCCTATGGTGCGCTTTGCCTCAACACACTATGAACACACTAAGCTCATGAAGACAGCAGACAAGATAAGACAAGATAAGACAGCAGCTTGCTGGTCAGGAGGAAGACTTCAAAATCCCAGCCTCTACTTTTCATGCAGAGGTGGAGACGTTCACGTTACACGGCAATATTTTTCTAGATTTAGATCAATTCTCTCCACTTTTTATTTATAGCTTGGATGTGTGGTTGTACGTCTTCCTAAGAACACATTCAACCCCTAAGTCTAAAAGCATAGGAGTGAAATCTCAGTCCAGTTTTCATTAGGGCACCTGCATAAACCATCTAATCAAAAAATGTGCTAGGAATTGTGCTGGGGCTAACATGCAAGACACAGCCGAGCGATTCAGTAGAGTCTGTTTGGGCTTTTCATCAAGGACAGCATCCAAAGTCAGCAGCAGGAGGACCTGCACCCACTGCCCCAACTTGTGCTTTCCAAAAAGCACTGACTTAGTAACTGCCATATTAATATTTATATTAATTATATTTATATTATGTATAATATATATAAGTGTGTATAATATAGTTTTATTTGTTTCATATGTGTGTGTGTGTATTCATGAGTGTGTATATATATTATATATATATAGTGCAGCAATGGCTGCACCATTAAGGGCTAGCACACATGCTGAAGTAGCTCTGCAGTTGGAGATGCTGAGCTACCACCTCCAGGCTCCAAGATGCTGAAAGTTTTTAAAACTAGGCTTCTAGTTTGGAAGCCTCTTTTCGATCTGGTTTCCTTTGAAGAGAGCTAATGGCACTTCCCACCTTGGCTTCTTCATAGATACTTTCTAGCCAGAAGAAAATATAGCAGGAGAATAGTGAGATTTTAGGGGATGACGTGGAATGAAAGACTTGCAAAACTGGCCAAGATGAGCACCTGAAAATACGTTTGCAGTTCTGATAATGAGAGTTCTGCCTTCCATGGGAGATGAGTCTCCAGTCGGGCTTCAACAAATGTCTCAAAAATTTGTGTCAATCCCTACACTCTTCAAAACAACCAAACTTCAAGTCCATTAAATATCTGAACAAATACCATGGAAGCACCTTCATACTAGATTCACACTTAAAATCATTACCCTAAACTCTTGCAACTTAAAACCACTGTTTTCTACCACGTATGTGAATAACAAAAACTACCCATTCAAAAATGAATGAACGAGAACATGACAAATAATGTAACATCCTAACATGCTTAGGGTGCTGCAACAGAAACCAAGCATACAGAGAACAGAAGTATATGGGCAGATTTAAGATTATTTCTTGAGGCTTATTCATCTTTTCTCATAAACAAGGTTTTAGAGGAGGACTTTTCAGTAGAGCACACTGAATATATACAAGTGGTCAAGAGTTGAGGATATTTCAAGGTCACATTTTATTTCTGAGTAAGAATTTGTAGCTCTATTGTGAATACTGAAGCAACGCAAACTGTTTCTCTGCTCACCTAGAACAAGCACATTTTTCTCCATACATGGTGAAAACACTGTTTTCATTATTTGTTTTCATAACTGTTGTTTTCATAACTGTTCATAACTTTCATAACTGTTTTCATTACGGACAGCAATATGGGGAGAAAGGAGATTTCCCTCATAAATTAGGTAAGAGCTGTAACTTTCTTACAAGGCTGTATTCCTTTTCGCTTAGAAGTGCTGATGTAGGAAACTCAATCTAGCCCCACGTACTCAAACACACACAATATGTTTTAACAGCTAAAATTATAGTCTTGCTTTATTCTTAAAAGGCCAATTTCTTTTGTTTTAGGAAGCCTCCATTAAAAAACTCTCTTTAACTCGGGAATTGTTTTCTGTCTGTTCACACATTTAACACTTCTCATCCCCTAACACTAACCATTACCACTCATTTTTATATTATCTTCATCCATGTATCATCCAAATCCCAAACAGAAACACCAATGCAGTCAAAGGCAGCTTTTCAAGACATCTGTGTGCCCTCTAAGTCTCTCCTATCTCCTCCCCCAAAATTCTTTCTCAAAACCTGCTTCTCCCATTTGGCTTGCCACTGTGGCTCAGCTCCCACACCCTCTGTTCTCCTCTTTTTGGCCTGTCATCTCCTCTATAGAAATATGTGAGAGACATTCAAGCCACCTTCAGAGGCAATAAACATGCACCTGGTGACTCTTGCATCAGGCTGCAAAACACTGGACGCAAACAATTCATTCAGTATCCATCAGAGTGCACACTATCTTAACCTTAGTGTCCTCCTTTCCAGGCTAAATCCACTTCCAGTGCCTGGATATACAACATTAACACAGATTTCTGCAGCCAATTAAGGAAGAGGTATTTTCATGAAGGGAGAATGTGGAGCAAGGGGCCAAACTTTTCTTAGTGGTGGCCAGTGACAGGACATAAGTGACGTGGATATCAGTTGAAATCCAGGCAGTTCCATCTCCAGGTGAGGGGGAACTTGTTTATAGTGAGGGTGCCAGAGCAGTGGAACAGGCTGCCCAGGGAGGCTGTGGAGTCTCCTTCTCTGGAGGTCTCCAAACCCG
>JAUBOD010000227.1:528748-545929 GCA_032353885.1 Nothura maculosa | reverse complement strand
GGTGCCTGCTGGAGCGGGAAGGTTGGACCAGATGATCCCTAGAGGTCCCTTCCAACCTTATAGATTCTGTGATTCTGGAACTGTGGCTCTGAAGTTCAACAAAATTGTTATTGCTTCCTTAAGAACATTCACTTTAAGTAATACGAGTTACAGACAGGCAGAGGGATCGGAGAGAGTTTGCTGAGGCGGGTTATGCTGTCTTCATCTACATGCAGCAGGTCCCGTTCTCAAAATGCTGAGGCTTTGGTAGCAAGAGGGACCTTCAGGCAGATACAATTCCTTGTCCTGCCACCCAACAGGACACTTCCAACACCCACCCTGAGCCCTGGAGAGGGAGCCATCCCCACCATGGTGGGTTGCAGAGGCACCAGGCTGGAAAGCAATGTGGAAGAGCAGCCAACACACGGCATCTCCCACCAGTTTTGCTTTCAAGGAGGTGACTTTGCTTTTCTTTTAACCTGATCTACCATCATTTACAGCACGAAGAAAGGTGTCATCCTAAAATGCAATTCTTCTAAGTTCAGCTGTTTTTAAGAACATGTTTCTAAAAGGTAGAACAGGTATGAAAGTAATAAAGAGTATTTACAGCCTAGCATCTTAAGTGGGTTTTTTTTTTTGTCTTTAATCTATTTTTGGCACATGTTTGGGTTTATATAACACCTAGTCCTGCTCTGTGACCTCCAGTTTTAACAGCAGCTTCGTCAACATCCTGTGGGAGATTAAAGATAGAGGTTCCTCAGCACTGAGCTTAGAGTACGTGGTTAAGGCTGCACTATCAATATCATCTCTATGCCAAATTACCTTCTCACTACTAAAAATGAGCACAATTCCAGAAAAATTCTATTCAAATCACAAGATAATTCTCCTCATTTTGGAAAGCAGTATATTACATTTTACTCAGCAACTTACCTCATATATGGCACAATTTTATCCAACTAAAACAAAATATCAGCTGCAAATCTGTATATAAAAGGCAAACTTCTGGGTTCATTTTGTGGGTCTGGATGTCGACATCAATGCTATCCCAAAGTAAGTTAAAACAGCAAAGATACAGAAGAAAAACTGTATAATTGAAACATCAACACATCATTAACTCATGCTAAGTGCTCCTGAGAAACAAACTTCCCACTGCAGCACCTCTCCCATAATTCAAATAGGAACTCCCTAAGCTACTAGTCCACATCCTAGCACAGAATCACATATCCAAGGATGCTAAAGGAAGCAAATAAAATCAGTACCTCAACTAAGTATCAGGTAGTTTATCTGGAAACAGATGGAAGAAATACATCCTCATACTTGCTCCAAAACACCCTCCGAAAAGGTGCAATAAGACCTTTGCAATTCACACTTGTTGAGCTGATCGCAAATCCTTCTCCCACCTGTTTTAATTGTGCTGCTCACTCCATACTTTAGTATTCCTTAACTACCCTCCTGGAAGTTGCCTACACAGCAGCCACAAGGAACAATAAGATTAAGTTAGGCAAAGTCATGGCTTGAATCACTGTAGAATGAGACCAAGATCTTCAGAGCCCTCAGAGGTCATGAGCGTATTAAAGGAATACAGAAGGTTACAACTCATTAGCAAAGCACAATATGCATTGCATTCACAAACTAAATTTCTTATAATGAAGGCAGATGGATGTGGAAAAGAGAAATAGAACGACAAAGAAAGGGGGTAATTCGCCAATTCTGCTGCAGTGGAGTTTTGATCTCTGAAAACTATTTCTCTGCTCTTGTTGGTCATTTCAGGTGCAGAACAAAATACCTAAATGTACATAGGCACACTTCCCTATGGAATAAAATAATTTTCCCTCCACTTACAACTATGCTTTGCTGTAATGCAGCAGTCATTTTCTTTACATTCAAAAAGGTAATACACGCACTGCAGCCAAAAATTCAGCTATTCTGATATTGGTTGCTTAGTTTTGGGCCTAATTAAAACTAACTAGGCACTTTAGCATGTAATCATACAAACACCTACTACAATATACTCCCAGACAATTTTCCTTTAATCGGAAAAATATTCAAGTACAAATGATGAGCAAAGAACTCCCTGGAGGGGGAAGGCTATTTCCAAATTCAGTATTTTCCATAGACTGAGTATTTCCATCAATGTTTGTCTTGCCATTTAATCACCTCCCTGTAGAACAATTAAGGGAGATTTTTATTTATTTATTTTAATCCCTGGCCTTAGCTTGCTCTCTGCTCTGCCACGAGGGTAAAAGCTTGTCTTACTCACCTGAGTCCCAGCTGAGAAATTTCCCAGAGGACAGGCAGGATTTAGCAACACGCTGTCTATTGAGTATCATAATAGTTCAAAGGAACAACTGAACTGAGTAGAGGAGGAAAGGTACACAGGTAAGCTCTAGACAGAGTTGAATTGTCCTCTTTATGTTTCTGCTTCAGGAGCAACAAGAGAAGTGTTGGCTGCTATGGGGTCAAAGCCCAAACTCCAAAACAAGGTCATCTGCTCAATGGCATTTTCCTGGAAACAAGGGAGCAAGAGTTAACAGGCGGACCTCAGCATGGAGCCACCTGGACTTGCCACGCACATGGTATCTTGTTTGTGAAAACACAGTTCTTTTTGCAGCAGTATCAGCTAGGGCTTCCATTCACAAAAATTCTGGGAAAGCTGCTGTTGCAGACACAGAAACTAGATGGATGTCAAGCGTGGCGCTGCCATCACCTTTGGTTGCCCCAAGGTGTGCACAGACAGCGTCTTCTGCTGTCCACCAAGGGCGGCTCGTCATGTTGGGATGCCAGCTAGCTCCCAAAGAGAGCAATTTGCCTCCAAAAGGATCTTTCTAGTCGCTGATCTAGAGGGGAGGGCGATCACCACTGCAGAAAAGTTCCTCCAAATGCCTGCACTGATCGCACTGTGCTCAGAGGAAGATGAGAAACTCCACTTAGACTCCATCCGCTTGGCAAGAAAATCACTGGAGAATTCATTGGGCAGGTAAACTTGTGATCTGCATAAACTTGGCTAGCTTTGTCAGCTAGTTTTAATTAAATTGGAGCAAAAAGCTGTGATTTCTGTAAAGGCTTTTGTTTCCTAGGAAAGAAAGTATCGACTCTCTTGGCAATAGCTGGGCTGCATTTACAATGTAAGTAGAGAATCACCAGCTAAAATAAATACTATTTGTGAATGCACAGAGGTATGTTCAAAGTCGACGAAGGGAAAAGAATCAAATAAGAATGTCAATATTAAAGAGACTAAAAGGACTAGAACATACTATAATAGCTTTGCCAAAAATAATCCACATATTTCTTCCACAAGCTTATTTTTCCAAGCTATGTAAAAAGCAAAAAGCTGCAGCTCAAACATCCTGTGTCCAGCTCACACTTTTGAAACTCTTCCCTCAGAAGGCAGCAAAGGTATCGCTAAGTCAAGACTTTACCTGAGTTTGTTTATTTATTTGTTTATTTTCTGGTATTTTCTGTCTCAACATCTGTAATCTTGCCCATACCTTGCAGCTGGCTAAAACTGGCTGCACTCCTTTTAATATCTCAACGCAGGAGCATGCAGAGGTTCTTGGAAAGGAGAGTCTCACAATGTTCTGAACTCATTACCTGCTTTTTTTCCCTTTGGCTCCATTTCAATGCACATTTTTTTTTTTTTTTGCATGCAAATATTTAATTAATTTATAATTCAGCTCTGAAAAACAGCTGGAAAAATAGCAGGTTCTGCAGATGAATTGCATCGGCAGCTCCATGGTCACTCGTGGGATCTCAACTGTACTGTATTTGGGTCTCACTGGATTTACGTGCCAACAGCCCTTTCCTTCCAATAGCATGGGATCTAGAGGCTTTAGCAGTGATGAAAACGAATATTTCTTCTCACTGAAACACACTGAGCAGAAGGGGAGGCTGAATACAGAGAATGGATCTCAACAGGAAGAGAGAAATGCCAGGAGATGCCTTTTTTTTGCAGACCTGAAATTCAAATAGACCTGAAATTCAGCATTTAACACACAGCTAAAATGCTCAGGAATGTTTCCCAAGAACCTCTTCAGATCGGACAGGCAGAACCCGGGCAAACCTAATGACTATTATTCATCTAGCTGAGCTTTAACATTGGTCCTTTATAGGAATGTCCCCACATCCAAACATTTACCTCTAGTTATTAACGCAGCGATTGCTGACAAATGAGCCACATTGCCGTAAAAGGTGTAAAATACAAGCAGTTTGGGATAGTCAAAGTAAACACTATCTAGCTGCCTACATTAATGGAGTGAGCACGTTATCTAAGCAGATTAGATCATGTCATATTTACAACCTCAGTGCCCTGAGTGACAGAAGTTGCTCGGCTGTTACTGTCAGTGCCTTCCTCGAAAGGAACCCTGCTGACAAGATGATGAATTTAGAGCATCGTTGCCAATTAATGATTTGTAGGCAGAAGGGATTTCAATAGTTCCCATATGTTTCTGAGGGCGACTGGGATTTACATTGCCTCTAATAAAAAGGGTAGACTGCCTTGTCCAGACGTGACACTGGAGCTTGGAAAATGTCATCTCGGCGGGCTAAATTTTAATAAGCAAAGCCAGACTCTTCTGGGTTGGAAACGCACCGTTTCCCAAAGCACAGTGAGGAATAACCTACTTCAGGGTATATGAAATGTAAGCAGGGGATGCCTTGCAAGATGTGCCTAAATGATTTACAAAGCCAAGGTCAGAAGTCACTCAGCTGTGTGTCACGGCTGCCCTGCAGAGTGCCGAATCCATCGTTGTGCCATCCAGGAACATGACGTGCATTCCCTGAACACCGCTCAGCCTCGGAAAGAGAACACTGGTAGCAATGCAAATCACACACACAAACACAACACCTTCCCTAGTGTGGCTTTCTCTGCCTATGGGCTGCAAAGTTTACTGTTTCAGGGGAAAAAATACAAAACAAAAGCAACAAAAACAGCATCCTAAAATACACCTCATCTTTGTAAATATAGCAAATTTCAAACCAGAAAACTAGCACGGGGTATCAGTATGAGCTTCATGGCTGCAAACCATCCAAATGTCCTCATGTCTCCTATTGACTGAGCATCTCTGAGAGCCCACCAGGAGCAAATACGTGGCACAGTGACCTCAGTTAAACATGAGGCATCCAAAAGGGGCTCTAAAAGGGACTTTGCCATGGGCACTTATAGCCCAGCATCCTATTGATTTGAGGGTGGAATTCAGGGCTTTTGGTAACCACAATAACTTTCTGCCTAGGGTTCAGGCTGTTAAGTATAAAAGTGGTTTATACCACTGCACCTTATCACAGAAGGACTAGGTTACACCACCCCAAGACCCGCTTTATGATTCCAAATTGCATCTGCACTGCTAATCAACACAGCCAAATTAGGTGCTAAGGTGCTCTTCTCCAAGATACTTTAAAAAGAAATTCAAAGCAGACTTCCAGATCACATGGGTTTTCTGAGAGCATATTCCATATCATCAGTGCTAGGGATGCTGCTTCTTTACTGGCCCAGCCCAGATCTTCAAAGTAGATTCATGTCTCTAGGTCAGGCCTGTAACTCTTTGGGGCTGCTGAAGACCAAAGCCTAGAGACACTGCAGCCCGTTCAAGTGGCAGATGAGGCAGGATTTGGGGGATAACTAATGGATGTACCCAGGTTGCTCCCAAAACACTCCAAAGGTGACTGAAGGTAGTGCCTACACATGGCACTCAAACAGTGCCTACTACCTTGGGAGACAATATTTTCAGCTTCCAAGGAAGGTCCTTGCCAATATATCGAAATGTTGTAGATGAGGGAGGTAGGTCATGATGTCCTCAGCTTGGGATTACTGCCATCTTTGTTCTCCTTATTATGGTATCAAGCACCAAGTCAGTCTCATCTTAACCCACACGTGGAAGAGAGATCTTTATGGGAAGAAGAACAGCAAAACCAAGACAGATTTTTCAGGATCTGTTATCAATCTACTCATAAAAAAGGAAAACATTTCCGTCAAAAAACACACTCTGCATGATAGTAAAGGATGTTTCTCTGGAAATAGATAGACCTACAACCTTCTCCCCTAATCAACTCATTTGTGACTGACTGACTAAAGGACCAAGGCCACAGTTTACTTCGAATACGTGCTGACCTTTTCTATGCATTGACACTAGGAATGGCAAGTAGGAGCAGTGACTGAGGTGAAGAGAAAATACAGCATTGCCTTCAATCAAAGCAGAATCGCTCTGCTTCCCTCAAGAGCCATAGGTCCTTTCTCACCAAGTCTCTGCAAGCACAATGCAGTAAGATGGGATTTAAAACCAATCCATAATTATTTTCCAAAAAACAACCTATATTCAAATCTTTGCCTTTTTGTACCTATACAGGTTTGCTTCTAAGCTACTCCCTGCAAAACAGAAGTGCAGATTTCCAACACAAGAGCAGCAAGGTATATTCCAAGTGCATAACTTTAATTTATACCGCACTTTCTCAAAAAGCTTTCTTTCTTTTTAAGTTTGAAGCTTCAACTATCTAGATTTCTTGTTGGGACTCCAGTGATTCAGGAGATCTGTTCTGACCAGCAATCCCAGAAATCTTGGCTGGCTACTTATGCATTAACTTCAGCACACATGGAAGCATTTGCATGACTGGGGCTTTCGATTTAACTCTAAACAGCTGAGCATTTTTGCATTAAAATATTAACCAGAGGGGAAAATAAAAATCAATTCACACCATATCAAAATCTTTTTTTCCTCATAAACGGAGAGAAATACATGTTCCTGTACATTATGAAAGCAAAACATAGCTTGCATATGGAAATTACATTCAAACACTCCCTGCAATAGTCTAGAAAAAAAGAAAACAAGTTTCTGAAATTCACAGAATCCCAACGCTGTGTATAAAGAACGTTAGGCTTCCAAGAATAGATGAGGATACAATTCCGTGATGGATCTGTCAGTGTACCACTCCACAGGTAACACTGGGGTGCCAGATTCTCATCGTCCACATCTGAGTCCTGTTACATCTGGCTAAGGCCTTGTCACGTCACCACGGCCATTCAGATGGACCTCAGTGGATGCGAGAATCCAGTCTCAGCACCACTAGGTGTAAAATGCAGATGTACCAGGAGGCAACAGGAGGGCATGAAGCGAACCAAGGCAGGACCACGTGTCACCCCAAAGCCATGGGCCCTGCTCCCTCCCCACCAAGCCTTACCTTGGCAGGTGTTGTTCTTCTCCTCGTAGCCCGCCTTGCACAAGCACTTGCCGATGGGCACCAGCCACTCGCCCTCGGCGCTGCAGTGCATCTTCGGAGCCTCGTCGGTCACCGAGTGGTTCACGCACACGCCCGACACCTCCAGCAGCTGCGAGGAATCCGCTCCCGTGATGGTGTCGGGAAAGCGGGCCAAGTTGCGGATCACTGAGGGGCATTTTTTGTAGTACACGCGCACCGAGACCAGGGCGATGCAGGCCCCCACATCCTGGAAAGCCAGGTAAAACCCTTTTTTGGTTAGAGGCCCAACGTCTCTCACCTCTGTGTTCAGCTTCATAACTCTGTCTCCGAGGTCCAACTCGGTGAAGCTCTCATCGGCAGCAATAGTATCGATCTTGATGTACTGATTTTCTTTGATGTTCCTCCCATCTTCATCATCTGATTCGAAGTAGTACATGTTAAAAGTTTCTTTGCAAGTCCCAAGCCCTCCTGGAAGACTATTACAGTCCCTTAGGGTAAATTTGAGCTCTATGAAGATCCGGGATGCCCCTTCATTAGAGATCCAGCTGGTCAGAAGCCAGTTGTTCTGATTCTGTTCCATTACTTTGCATACTTGGTATGTGTGTATTGGAGCATAGTTTTCATCCACCTCACCAATTTCTTCCCACTGTGTAAAAAAGAGAAAGCATTACTTTAAAAACTCAAATGAAGTCTTAGTTTTCCCCCATAGAAGGGCACCTTGGGATTTAGAGGTTAAGGAGAACGTTAAAAAAAAAAAAATCTAATGGCAAGTTCTTCCATACTGCAGACTTGATATATTCCTGACAAAGTCAAGGTTTATATATATGTAAATACATATCTTCTCTTTCAGAGATTTCAGAAATGGGAAAACACACTGTTGGATTTTTTCCCCCGCTGCTTAGACTGACAAAGCAAAAGCAGATGGGAGCATGAGCTCGCCTTTTCCAAAGCATCCACATGGGAGGACAAAGCTATTCACAGCCTGTCTGCCCATGCTCCTCCTGCACCAGCTCCTTCCCACATCCTTGTGTTATCACTGCCCAGCACAGTCCCTCCAGGCTGCTCTCCTGCCTTGAAGAGACCCACAGAAAATCGGCATAGGAAATCAAGAGGCCTTTACTCCCAGGGACCTCGTTAGAAGACTTGCTGCGTATGCAGATAGCAGAATATTTCTAATAAGGGAGTTACAGTCATGTTGAGCTGTTTCTGAGCTTGGTATTTGGGTTTTTAAGCAGAGCCTCAGCTATGACTTCTCCCTGCTGTTTTGTTCAGTCTTATATTGGCCACATTCTGAAGCACATCACTCAAAGAAACACTGTTTCTCAGTCCAGGAGTAAGTTGCACTGCAACAGTGTCCACACCAGCAATATGCAACAATCTTTCCTCTTCCCTTTGCAGACCTCAAACCTCACACAGAGAGATTAGATTAACCCACCAAATACCAGAACTGCAAAACCAGAGACTGTTTCACTTTTGCTCCTCTCTATTTTTGGCCTGCTCACCAGTAAGGGTTGAATTCCAAGGATCTCTTCCATCCTCCCAGGGCTTCTACTCAACTTTGTGGCTTGCTCCTAATTAGGGCTGTGAATGCTCCATAAAGAAGAATATAAAGGTGCTCAAGTACGAGGTGATAGCTGTATTCCAAGCTCAATGTTAGGTGACACTAAAGACCAAGGTGGTTATTGTCCATGTAGCCTCCAAGTAAGTCAACAGTCTTCTCAACTCCACTATCACTACTATAACATTCTCAAAGCCAACAGCATGATGAGTTTTGTTCATGAAAATGTTTCATTTTAAATGCAAAAGCAACAAGTGATATGAAAACATAATGCGACCGTGAATGGCAGCCCCAGGAAAGGATTTCCTCTATTCCACTTGGACCTCTTCCTTGACTTGGCAAGTGGAAGTCAAGATTTAGATGATTTCCAGAAAAAAAAATCTGCCTGCTAAGAACAAAGACACTATAAATCCAAAGTTTGGACAAAGTTTGGGAAACCTCCATACAATGAGGAGCGTATCTCTCCATCCTGCCCTCCTCAGTTAGGAATGCAGGTGAGTACTTCCCAGGACAGCCCAGGAGAGACTCGGATGATCTCAGCAGGTTTCAATCTTGACTCCTTTTGGGTGAAGATTAGAGAATCACTTGAAAAAACAGGTGCAGTTAAAGCTCCAGGATGTTTTAAGCTCCAGGAGAAGGTTTTCCAGCATTTATATGCTGGAAAACACTCGGAATGAAGAGATTTTGGGAGAGTGTATATGGGTGGTAACACACAGTTTAATCCTCAACAATGTTTAGGGAGCATCTAATGTGTGTTTTGAGGGAGCTTAGTGTTTGCAAGGACTATGGGGTTGCAGTAGCATCATTAATGACCTAGCTCAAAAGCATACTGAAAATCTACATAAAAATCTCAAACTTGTTTGCAATACTTTCAACTACCATCACGCCCTACAGAGTAAGCAAAACTTAGCTCATACCCGCTGCAAACTCCAGAAATAACTGTGTTGGTGGCAAAAAGCAGAGGAAAAGGTCACTTGTTCACAAACTAAATCCAGTGATTCCCACCATTTCTTCCACACCCTGAGTACTTTTAACACTATGAGGGATACAATCCAACAAAGCAAACGTCATCCAACATCTCCGCCTGTAGGATGTGCTGTGTTTTCAGCACCGTGCCCTGTATCAGACAAGTGCTGCCACGGCTGCCTGCTGTCAAACCTACAGCAATCACCAGCCGGCAAGAGCAAGGCAGGTGTTAATGAGTTAAGGCTGCTTATCTGTGTGTAATTCCCAAGGGAAAGCCGACCCCATTCTATCCGAGCAGCCGCTATTGTGTGAAAGCTCCGCTGTGACACTTAATCTCACCTTCTCCTCTCCCATCTGCATGTAGGAGTGCACCATTTCTTTCTCTTCGGATTAGTCCAACCAAGGCCACCTCACCCTGGAGACTGCAGTCAGCCTGTTTGCTTCTCCATCCCTGCTTCTCCATCCCTGTATGAGGCAGGGATGGGGGAAGAGCCCCTACACTTTCTGCATGGACCCGATGTTCTCAGACAAGTGGCTCCAGCAACATAGGAATCCAAGCAAGCTATGAATTCCAGAGGATACAATACAGCCATGCAATGATTAATGAAAAGGTAAAACTCAATGCATTCGTATGCCAAAATCTAGCCGAAAATATTTGCATGAAAAAATTAAGTGTCACTGAAAAAAGTGTATTTTAATTCCTCTCTGCAGGATAGATTCTGAGATGTAAATCAACCCACTCCGCAAGATTAAAACACAAATGCAACATTAATTTAGTACTAAACATTTTCTCTAAGTCTTTAATAGCCATAAGAAGGGAAGCAGAAATGCATTTCAATGTCCTGATGTTAAATCATTCATACAAGACCTATTTCTGAATCAGAAATTTCTAGTACACGGCTGCTAGTGAGGTAACAGAAGCCAGGGCTCATTCTGCTCCATCAATAGGGAGCATGCAATTCCACAGGCTGTCTGCCTATGGAAGGCCAAAGATACCACATATGTAACTAAAAATATATGAGCTAAAAGAATCATTCAGTGTAACAGCCTTGGGTTAAATGGACAATTTTAAAATACATTCAGCAGCTGTGAATGCTACTCAGAGGCTTGTTTCTAATCTCCGGGATTCCAGGATTGCAATTTGCTACCACAGCACAACAAAAGGCTATTGCTCCAAAAACAAATCCTTCAAACGCAAATTCAGAGCTGTCTTATTGCAAGGAGATATTTCGGTACGGTTCTCCCCTTGAAACAATCACTAATGGGCATGTAGAAACTTCAAGCATCTCCCTAACTCCAAGTCCCACTGCTGAAAACCTTGGTTTCTAACATTCCTAGCACTTTTGGAGAAGGCTTAAGAGCATCAAGCAAGGGGGTTTCCAGAACTTTGGAGAAACCTTTTCCTAGCAGGACCTCTGCATTCCACTAAGGCATCTTCAGGAGGTCTCTTCGCACTGGCTACTTCATCAGCTCCTTCATCCACAGAGCCTCAGTTTCCTCCTCCTCCCACTCATCATCTCCCACTTCATTCTAGACTCCAACATGTGGGGCTATCTATGTACAATAAGGCAGGTGTCTGCTGTCATGAAAAGGGCAAATTGAAAAAGCATTTATATATTTTCAGGTTTTCCTCCAGGGAAAAGATAATCCTGTTGTTTCCTCTTCCTATTTGTTGGGCCGCATACAAGCACCACCCTGTCTCTGTGTGCTGGTTTAACTAGTGGCTCTGGCCTCTTCACTCCGGTTAGCCCACAAGCTCCACACACTGAGTATAGCTTTAATTTTTAATCTTTCTCTTTGCCGCCGTCTTTATATATTTAACAAAAAGCTAGAGCTGCAGGTAATTCTCACAGTGTGAAACTCACTGTTAAAGATCTGAAAACACATCAAAACATCATTTTCAGCCTTCCAGCAACGCTTGTCCCTGTCTGCAGACTCGTCTTTAGGAACAAATGGCACTCCACCTAATTACCAAGCATCAGACCCTAGGAGCAGAGGCAAGCCTGGCCTAATCTTGGTTGGCAACATGTGACAGCATCCAAGTGGCTCCATACATTTTACCCGGATACAGAAGGATGAATTTGACCCTGAGGTATGGCCATTGAACCCAGTATGACCATTCTAGAAAGCAGCAAGACACAGGGCTATGCAATTCCCATAGGAAAACCCACAAGAGTGCCCCAGGATCCTGCTCCACGCTGATCATGCAGCTTAGCCTGCCTTTCATCCCAGAAATACCTGGACAGATCTTTGCTATCCAGTTGTGCGGCTCATGTCAAGACTTGGCTACCAACCCGCAGCCTCCAGCCCCTCTCTGACAGGCCTGTTTCCTCCTGCCCTTCTCTCTCCTTCCCTCCCCTCGCCGCTCTCCTCCCATCACCAAACCCAACAGCTTCATCCTTTCCGCTGCCTGCTGCCTTCCCACCTGCTCTTGTGCTAGCAAATTAAAAGCAAATAGCACATAGATCAGAGCAGGCTCTCCTCAATGCTACTGCATTGACTTCCGTGAGCTAACATAAGGCTAAATCTCTAGTGTAAGCCAGGCAGAGCATTGCACATATTTTTCTGCTCTGTAGGAGCTTTCTGCAAAGCTGGGGCAACTGTACAGCCACAGTGACCAGGACATCACCCCAGCTGCTGCAAAACAGTCCTTGGGCACCTTGGCCCTCACATTCAATGACTTCAATGGCCCTTATCAAGATTAACATTTTATACAAAGTCCTATGATATAACGACTCTGATTTCCAGTTCTAGAGCTAGGACTAAAGGAAAAGCTTTGCTTCTTCTGAGGGCAGCGGTCACTTCATAAAAAAGAGCAAGAAGTTTTATTCTTGCTCAAATCAGGAGTGCTAAACAAGAGCTTGACACTTGCCTTACTTGGACTCTTCCATAAAGTGATGCCAAACTTGGGATCTGCAGGAGCTTTAGCATCAGCAAGAGGGTTTACCCAATGTCCCTGAAAAGCAGCGTCCTCCAGAGGAGATGCAACCACTGCGAGAAGCAAAGGGCTGTATGCAGGGGACCCTGTCCCACTGCCTGCAAGCAATGGAGACCTGAACATAGTTAGGTGATGTGCATGGCTCTTGGGCAAAATAAAAACATAACAACCAGTCACAACACTGCAAACTTGCAAGTCTGCTCTCCTGATGGAGAAACAGTGCCAGGAGCAAAGTGGAGACATGGCAAGAGTTCCTGTCTTGAAGGATGAATGGTGCCAGTATATGCCATTGCCACACACAAATTAAATATATTCAGGAAGAGAATTTGTAACTGAAGAATATAAAGGAGGGAAAGAAAAGAAAGAAATACGACAACCAAAGTATTTCTCGCAACTCTAACTTTGGTTACCAAAGCAAAAAGCAGCTCTTATAGATGAGCTTCGCTTTCACAATGCCAACGCTGCCCCTTACCATGCAGCGATTGCTACATAGCACCTACCTGCTTTGATTTAGAGAACACATTTTAACAGGCAACACAGCAAATGAAAACTGCAGCAGCTCAAGGTGCTTGTAATACAGGTACTAGTTAAGCAGTGAACAAAACACGGAGGGTAGCATGGATGTGATTAAACTCCCTAGCTGGGCAAAAATGTGGTCTCACAAAATTAATTTAAAAGGCAAAGTTTCTGAAGAAAGTATAGAATATTTTCTGGTGGTTTTACACGTTTTGCCCCATCCATTGGAAAAATAAAAACAAATAAGAACATCACTCTTTCTGGTTATGTTGCCCATGCTTTTCTATTGAGTTGCATTGTTCTGTCTCTTGCAATGTGGCCCTACTTGAGCCTGCAGACAAGCTGAATGAGTATTGAACACCATCATTCTCCATCCCACTACCACCTTAGATACTCAGAACACAAAATGCCAGGATAAGATTAGCTTAAAAAGAACCCTGTGTTTTTTTTTTTTTCCTTTTAATGAAAAAGTATCTGGATAGATTGTTTTTTCAACTCTTCAATGCTTCATCTTGGCTTTAGATCTCAAATTCTACTTGGACCAAGCTTTCAGGGTTTAGCATCACTAGAAATCCCCCTTCCCCTCAAATAACTAAAAGCTGAGATTCTCTTACAGCAAAATTGCTTGGAGATGAGAAAGACTCATGCTAAACCTCTAAGACTAGGCAACATTGCTCCCCTCCACAAACACTAAAACCAAAGATGTAACAGAAGCTGGTTAAAAGTTCCTTGAGATTTTAAATAATCATTTCTTGTTCAAATAACTGAACTTCCCATTTGAAGGATTCCTCCTACATACACCTACTCCCTTCCAGCTGCAATATGTATGCAAAGCTTGCTGCTCCATCTCTTTCTTCTGTCTGTACGTTAGGCACCGCAATAGACTTCCTAGTAAATTTTTTTTCAGATAATATAATGCAGATTTTTGATAAATTCTAGATTGCTCTAGACGACAAGATGAGAAACAATACAGATGCTTGAGAAGTAGAGATATCATCTCGAAAAAACAGCAGTAATTTCCCAAAGCAAGTCCCACATAGTGGGACTAGCTCTTTATAGTAAGAAAGAGCAATTAAAGTCTTAAAAGTTACTTGTGAAAAAACATGCACAATGAAATACAGTATCCATTTGGAGAAGCGCACACCTCCATTTGGGGAAGGACACAATTAAAATACCTTAAGTTGTTAAAAATGAAGTGGCATCAGGAAAAAGTCACCTAGACTTCTTAACGCTGCAACTGAAGATGCAACGTGGAAAGCAAACAGCGTGTTAAGTTTGCTCCAACTTTGATCATGCAAATGATCAATGAAAGATGTCAGACCCGAAATCCAAGTGCAAGGAGAACTCAGCTGGAGGTTGGAGCAATCCAAATTAAAAAAGGGAGCACCAGGCCCTCTCCAGCATGCCTAATCAGAGGCTGCACTGACCAGTTTCCAGAGCAAAGCAACTGTTTTGCTTGCAATCCCAGCTTCATGCCCTCTCCTTTCCTTCAAGGTTTAAACTGCTATGAGTTAAGCACACGGTGCAGGACACAGTCCGGCAGCTGAGGCTAAGACAACTGAATTGAGCATGAAAGAGACAAATTAAAACTAAAAGACAAACAAAAACCCCCCACACAATATCATTAAATCATTTTTCATAGCTTAATACAGCAGTCATTGCACAACAATTTAACAAATGCCACAACAAACAGCTTTGGCACCATACAGTTTAACACCTGGAACAAAGACACATTCTCAAAAGGCCTTGGTATAGGATGAGATGATTTTTAGCTTTGTAACTAAAAACTTGGATTCTTTAAGTTTTCAGGCATAGTGTTAAGGTTATTCATCAACTGAAGACACCGAGAGGTTCACAGACGAATTTTCAAAAGCAATGAACAAGAAAGGAATATTTCTTGTTTCTCTGTTGTGTTTCCCAACATTAAATACACAAGAACTTATTTTGGATTTCTAACTGCAGTTGGGATAAGACTACCTATCTGGACTATTTTCAAAGCATGTACCAAGAGAAATTGTTAATGTGGGAAGAGAAGGGATAATAAATATTTGTTTCGCAAAAACTAAACAACATCATGAATCTTCATCATTGCCGGCAGCTACCTACAATTCCTTAAAAATAGGAAAATGCTTTTAAGAGTTTCCAGAAAGAGAGAAAAAATACTTGATCAAAAATTGCATTTAATGAAAAGAAAACGGATTCAAGTACTTTTTCTAGTGTTCTGGGGCAAAGTGATGCAATTACCCCTGTGCTGCTCTGGCAAAACCTAACCTCTGGGGCACCCACCAAATGTGACTGGATTATACAAAGCCCATAGAATGGATCAGACTTTCCAGCAAATGCCTTATTTTCCTCTTGTTTCCTGGTCTCTAATCTACCCAAAGCTTTTCATACAGATAACATAAGATCCGTGGTTTCAGCCCTGACAACTGCCCCCATAAATCAATTCCCAATCTTGCATTAATCATCTTCCTGTAATCAGGGGCTATTCAGCACACATTTACATCTCATTTCTGTTGGCTAAACAGCCGCATTCGAGCTTTGAAGCTTATTCAGGCTTAAATGATTACATTCCCCCTCATAAACACAGCAGTCCCCTCAGCGCAGTCGCCGTGAGCTGCATTAATGGCGCCGCGTGGCAACAAGGCCCATCCGAAGGCCGCGTCGTTCCGTGGAACCCATTTGGTGCTTCCCATACACGGAGGCAGCCATGGGAAAGCTGCTCTTGCACTCTTTTATGGGAAGCAACACGCACAGCAGGCACAGAGACCATGTAGTTTATTGTAGCTCCTCCTAACAGTTTCATTTGCCACGTCGTTATTACGTGAGGCTACCAGTAGGAAGGCCCAATGCCCAATTTGCTGAGGCCGTTTTCTTAGGGAGGCGGCTAAATGAGGCAGGCAGACCTGTCGGCTGCCACCCAAACCAAAGGAAACTGTTGGAAGCTGAACCCTTTTTCAGAAAAAAAGCCACTTTTCCCATTTATCAGGCAACTGTAACTTTGTTCGCAGCACTGTCAAATTGGGCCTGAATGTGCTTCTCTTTGACCGCTTCAGAATTAGGTTTGCCATTTTTAATATCTAACTACATTTTTTGGCTGTTTTGGGGGATGATCTTGCTTCTTTGTGCAAGACAAAGGCGATCACTAATGCAGGATTATGGTAAGTAGCTACAACCCATGTAGGGTGGATCTGGTACCTTCTTTCCTGCAATCCCTACAGTGAAGCAATCTGTCCTGATTGAACAAAGAATAATTATTTAATTAAAGATCCTCAGCAGTCCTACTTTATTAAACCAGTATAAAAAGCCTCACATTGATTGTGTATTCGCTTTCAGTTAAGGCCTGAATCAGTAGGCTAACATCTAAAAATGAACGAACAGAATGAGTTTATGACTGTTGTTAAGTACTTACCCACTATAGGTAATAAATTATACATGGGGATGCCTGTTATGGTTATTCCACAACATAATGCAACTTTTAGTTACTTTTCATTATATGGGATGTAATTCCCACTGCTTCAAGCTAATGTTAGTATTTAAATACTATACTGGAATTACACTGATATAAATAGAGTGGATGGAGGTGCAATTTGGCCCTTGATGTCTCTTAAAATCTGACCTTGAAGAGACTTGGATGCCTGCATTTGTTTTTGATGGATGTCCTATACCATAAAAAAATCAGAAAAAGATATATTTCTGAATATGTTCCATATTTAATCAGTTTTCTTTTTTTCTTACCTGTAACCTAACACAACTCCATCTTCCCTTCTGGTGTGTCTGGCAATCTCTAAAGAATAAAATGAACACCAGCCTGAAGCGACTAAGAAAGCAAATAAAAACACCTGCTTTTCAGACTCTGCTTCTCTGCAAAGAGGGCCTTGGGTGTCATGGTGGCCAAGAAGGCCAATGGGATCCTGGGGGGCATTAAGAAGAGCGTCTCCAGCAGGTCAAGGGAGGTGATTGTCCCCCTATACACAGCCCTGGTGAGGCCACATCTGGAGACTGTGTCCAGTTCTGGGCTCCCCAGGACAAGAGGGAT
>JAUBOD010000227.1:482938-528516 GCA_032353885.1 Nothura maculosa | reverse complement strand
TGTGGAGCTGCTGGAGAGAGTCCAGCGCAGGGCTACCAGGATGATCAGGAGCCTGGAACATCTGCCCTATGAGCAAAAGTTGAGGGAGCTGGGCCTGTTCAGCCTGGAGAAGAGAAGGCTGAGGGGGGACCTGATCAGTATCCTCAAGTGAGGGAGGGAGAAGAAGGGGACCAGCCTCTTTTCAGAGGTGGCCACTGGTAGGACTAGAGGAAATGGTCACAAACTGAAGTACCCAAAGTTCCACAGGAACTTTAGGAAAAATTTCTTGATAGTGAGGGTGACAGAGCACTGAGACAGACTGCAGAAGAGGTTGTGGAGTCTCCTTCTCTGGAGGTCTTCAAAATCCCTTGGATGCCACCCTGTGCCATATGCTCTAGGGGACACATGCGCAGGGTGGCTGGACTAGATGATTTCTAAAGGTCCCTTCCAACCTTAAGGATTCTATGATTCTATAATCCCCTCTTGGTGAACCTTGCTTTGTGTGTGTTTCATGTAAAATGTTGAAATCCTAAAGC
Organism: Nothura maculosa; assembly: GCA_032353885.1. NCBI lineage: Eukaryota > Metazoa > Chordata > Aves > Tinamiformes > Tinamidae > Nothura > Nothura maculosa. Next base: position 528,001 of record JAUBOD010000227.1, on the reverse strand, counting down.
AAGGAAAAAAATAAAAAAGAATTTTAGGAAATAAATAAGAAGTCCAATTTTCACCAAGAGCTAACAAGCAGACCATGTGCTTAGTCAGATCCCATATGTCTTATTAAAATACATAAACACTGAAAGTCAGAACAGCAAAGAAATGGTACTCAGATGTTTAAAAGTTGCCCCTATACGTTCTTGGGCACAAAGAAACTTAGATCATTATTGTGTGAAAGAAATTTCATACTTAATAAAAGAATAACATAAAAACATGCAAGAACCTGTTGTTGAATCTCTATATCTCATCCCCAGCCCTGCAAAACCTCTTGCTTATATCATGTATTTTAAATGTATCACCTGTCTCTCTAGATTACATGGTGCGTACATGTTCACACACCAATACAGGTGTTGACTGCAAAGATTTATTCAGAGAGACAGCAAGGGGTCCAGATTTATTCCAGCAGGAATTTGTCCTCTTCATCCTACAAATCTGTTCCTAAATCAAGTCGCAAGCTAGTTACAGAAATCACTGTTACTCCTATTCACAAGGAAGATAAGAGATAACACCATCAAATGAAGCCAGGCCAACTTCCCTGTCTTATATTTCACTCACTTGATCTGTATGCTTCTCTCCATTCCCGTATGTGTTTCTTTCACCTATATTACCGTCAGAAATTTTTCCTCAGATGCTATTCGTACTTCTGTCAATCAAAGTGGTCAGAGAGCGACGACCCAAGCACAAAGCTTGGCTTAGCAATGCAACGCTGGGATGCTGCAAGACACTCTCTGCTTTGCAGACATTATGTACATGATGGCCTGTGGCAGGCAGGGACTGAACTCTGCCTTTACTAGAACTTTGGAGAACTGCAGAGTTATATTTTCCCCTGTGAGCAGAACCTTTCACACCGATTCTTGCACTAGGACAACACATTGCCCCAGTTTAAGGAGGACAGCCCCTGACTAGAGGTTGCAGAGCTTTTTCTCAGGGAAAATGAGGGCAACAGCATGGGTCTTTCCAGAGGAAGGACATAAGTGCTTGCAAACACAGATACAGGAGCCACAGTACAGGTCCACCTCACTAAATGAAGTAGTAATGATAAATGAGCGAGTGATTTGGCATTTTCAACCCAGAAATCTTCCCTAGGCCTGACTAGTTCCTTCCCTTGGCCCTCCCGTACGGAACAATAATACTTCCTTCCTCCTCCTGCAGTGGCGCCCCATGTTTCTAATGCTATTCACTTCCTCCTAGCTGAGCAACCACTGGATCCCACAGTCAAATCCCCACAAATACAGCTGATAAGCAACAATCTGCCATAGCCCAACCAACTTTTTGTCAACTTACTGAGTCATCACTGGTAGTCAGCAGCCACTGCCCACAAGGCACTAACATAGTGTGATATCCATCTCCCTCAGATTGCCCGTAAGCAACAACCAAGTGTCCAGGTCAATTGACTACAGGCTTTGACACAGCCCTAGCAGGCCATACGCATATCAAGCACCCCACCTGATGTCCTCTCCTCCTAGTGCCCAGTCAAGCAGCTCCTAAACATCCTCTCATTTCTGCATGGTTTCCAATGCAAGGATGGCTTCCTCTTCCCTTTGGTCTCTTTGCCCCACAGAGTCAATTGAAAAACACATTGAAAAGTGATGTGGTAGAGAATGAAGACAATGCGACACTTGACGGAGGCCACCGCCAGAAAGTCACTCTCATTTTAAATGGTAACACTTCAACAAGGAAGCTGACAAACGGGGAAGAGCTCAGAAAGGAGAGATGGGAGTTATTCAAGCTCAAACTCTGCTTTACAGCAGAAACAACTACAGAAACTTATAGAATCCTCAGATATGGCTGTAACCTGCAACAGCACCCAGGGCGCGTGCATGGGAAGGAGAATTAAAGGATGACTAGTAGATAATACCTAGTGTTAGCAAGAGAAGGCATAGCAAAATCCATTGGCCTTGAACTAAAGTTTGACAAATTCACTCTAGAGAGAAAATTTATCTTAGAACAAGGAGAGCTAATAAAGGGATATGGCACAGTCCCTGTAATAGGGGCATGCAGTAATGGCCACAAACTGAAACATGGGAAGTTCCATTGGCACACGAGGGAAAACTTCCCAACTGTTGAGGGTGACAGAGCACTGAAACACGTTGCCCATAGAGGCTGTGGAGCCTCCTACCTTGGGGATATTAAAAGCCCATCTGGACATGATCTTGGGGAAGAAAAATTGCCAGTAGCAGCTTCAGTCATACCATTGGGAGCGAAAACATTTTACTTCATTATTTTCTGTTTGTGGCTTTATTTTAGAGCACACAAAGAAAGGATCCAATAGAAAAATGAAAACAAAGGCAGGCTTTTTAAAGGTTATGTCTAAGACTTTGTTAATTTAATCTAATTCACAGCTGTTCAAGAGAAGACTGGAGATTAGTTTTGTACCTTAGATTAGGTGCGAGAATCTAATCTGAGATTCAGCTGCTCACTTTAATCTCAGTCAATGGAGACAATATTATATCTTTGCACAGCAGGAAGAGATGGACAGGGAATTTATCCGGGAAAAGTCTCTTGCATATATGAAAAGCCTAAGAAGAGATTCCAGCCTCTGCCAAAGACCCATGCAACATCTGGAGATATGAACAAGGATTTCTGTGTATTAAATCAGGATGCCCCACCTTAGCACTGGACAAGCCAGGGGCAATCTACACTGGTGCAGCTAGGGCAGTGGGGAGAGCAGTGAAAAATATTTACATGGGAGGAGAAGGAGGGAGAAGGTATGGGATAAAATAGCTTTGGAAACACTGAGCTAGGCCCGTTTGGGACTCCCTGCTTTCTCTCCAAGACCTAGACCGCAGAAGCCTTTTACAAACATTATACAGGCAGCATCATAACCAAATCCCCTAGGAGCTCAAGACATTTGCCAGTTCAATACACTCATACTGCTCTGAGAAACACGCTCTGCTAGACTTAGCTACAGCTACTTGAAAGGACACAACGGTTCTCATCCATCTTTATAGACTGTCCACATCAGGCAGCCCTCTAAATATGCCAGATCATGAATAAACAACATTTTAAAACTGAACATAAAGGGCTCAGGAAGCTTCGGGCAGGGCTTTACAGCCTGGGTTATGGGCACAGATATTAAATTATCATTAAAATTAATAAGTAGGACAACATCCAAATCCCTTGATGGGTTTTGATTATCTCAATCTGGGTATTTATCAGCATCACTCCAACACACTGAGTCATCAAGCTCGGGCTGACTGGCACTGGTTCCTTACCCCACCTCAGGTTCTTCTGCACTGGAAGCAGGAAGTGTAGTGACGTCCAATGGTTAAAAAAAAGGTAATATGCAGGAAAGGAGATGAATATCTGAAATCAGGCAGAAAGGGTTGATTTAGTCCAAATTCAGCTTCTGAATCAAGTATTTGCTCCACTTGCATTTAGCAGATGCGCTCTGCCGAATTGTAAATACACAGCTCAAATGCCAGCCACTGCTTTCCCATGGAGGCACAGAACTGCTCCAACTCACTTACCTACAAGCACCTAAAAGCCAATATCAGTGATTATTAAACATTTCTATTATCATCTGACAGCATATCTACTGTGATGGACATACCCAATAAACCTTTCCTAAAATTTCCTTGATTTATACTGATTGCTTTCCCAAAACAAGAACTGAAATCACTAAGGCTTTGCTTAAATGCTGTACTCATCAAAATCTATATTTTTAAGGATATAAAATAAATTCCAGAACTAGCACAGATATAAAAACAACCCCAGATATGCTGCCATTAAAGTTAATTACACAGGAACATTCAGTTATTCAATCTGGTATCAAAATAAAGCAAACAGTAAACCAGAAGGAGCTGGTGTAATGAAGTGACTTTATCTCATAGGATTATACTTTTGGTTATGACTTTAATTGTGTAGTCTAGAAGGATTTGTGACATCAACTGAATAATCTTGCATTATTGTAATGTTTTATAATCACAACACTGCCTATGATTTACTGGCCTACTATACATTAGCATTGCAATCAACTAAAACAGCCGGTTCGTGCCCTAAAATTCATACTAGCACTTAAAATTATGTCTTACAGGGAACTCCAGTAGCTGCCCAGTCATAAACAGCTTGGAGGTCTGAAACCAAAGCATTCTCAAATGAGCAGCTTCCCAATTCCTGAGGAAAATGAAACAAAATGAAGCTGAAACCCTTTGAGGTTTGTGAGCAGATGATCAAGCAGCAACACGACCAACTGTGCAGGGACACCCCGAAAGAATCAAGGTCACAATGAAAAAGATTCTCCAAAAGTCTTGGAGAAACTCAAATGTCAAAACCAATGAACTTTATTATTTTATTCCTTTAAATAGCCATTTAAAAATAACATCAAATACTATCTCTTCTCCTACCTCTGTTTCATTCTGAGGCACCATTAGGACTTGCTCATAGGTTCCTGATGTAGCTAGTAGCAAAATCCAAGACAAGGTAGTAGCTAAACTGAATGAGAAGACCCTAAGGACAGCAGCTCATCCTATATAAGAGGAACAGAACTGCAAACAACATCTTTGCAAACAAATGGAGCCTACACCAACACCTCAAACTGCATCACTACACTATCTTCTGCTGCTAGCTGGATATTCTCATAGCATTATGTGAAGAGAAACTGCTACTGCAGGAAGGACTTTCAAGGACTTTTCAAGACTTTCAGGTCGTGGACCCAAAGTATTTTTGCAGAAGTCAAAAGAAAACTTCTTCAGCAGAAGGGCTCAGACCTCCCCACTGTTCAAAGTCAAAGTTCTCAACTCTGATGCTGTAGGAAAATATCTGAGGGAAGATAATTATCCACAGCAAGTAAATATCTTGACAAGCTTCTGGTTTATTCCAGCACAATAAAAAAAATCTACAGCACAATATGTATTTGCTGTGCTTTTATATAGAGATAGTTCGTATTCAGTAGAATACACTCTTAAGATAAAAAAGGCTTTAGGAAAGGTAACTTTTCTAACAATCTAAATTTCTCTGCTCACAATACAAAGCACATTCTTTTACTTCCCTGCCACATGTTTTGTTAAATCAAGGTCTTTATATAATCAAAGCATTTGCCTGACGCTACAATATTGAACACAAAAGAGAAACAAGAAGGAATGCAAAGGTCAGACGCTGATCAGAGGCTTTTGGCAAGAATCAGGTGTCTAATATGACTTTGCTCCTTGGAAAGCTTTATAAGAAAGTGAATAAAGGGTTATGCTGAAGGTATTACAGCCTGGTCCAACAGATGCACTTTTTAAAAAGCTATCAGCAATCTCTCTTGCTTATCACTGCTGCCCCTGTCCTGGGAGCGGTTCCAGGGACAACCAGCTCAGCAGGCAATTCCTCAACCTACCCTTTTGGTGAGAGACCAACACCGAGCCTGGGTCACTCTCTACTTTTCTTGTCAAGCAGCTCACTTCCTACTGGCTCACTGGGCTTGACTCTGGTTCCAATAAAACAACTTTTCCTTGGATTAATCCTTACAATCATCTAAGACCATCCAGAGGCATGTATGAACTGCTGAGAGGAGGGAAAGAAGGCAAAACCCACTAAGTTTCATTTACGTGCAGTGCTCTACTACTACTGCCTCATGGATGCTTCTTCCTTTAACTACTTCACAAATTAAAAAGGGAACAGCAATTGCCCATCACACAAGGGAAAATGAGTGTTCTGTACCCCAAGTGTCTACAACTCCTTACTGATTGCAGCAGGGGCCTTGGGTGTGCATGGGCATCTATCTATCTTTTTCTCCTCTTCTCTCTCTCTGCTTTGAGGGCTTTTTTTCCAACCTTCCAACAAGACAGGGAAGAAACAGCAATAGCCACCGACTCATCATGTTCTGCAATTCTTTTACACTCGTTGCTCACTCCGTGGGATGCAGACCATCCATCACAGCGGCAGGGCAGCATGCAGAGTCGCAGGGGCAGCGCAGGGATGACCGATAGCCAGGTGTCACCGATGCTCTCCTCACCAACGCATCATCATTCAAGTTGGGAAGAGCCCAAAAAACAGAAGACAAACCACTTGTCTTTGCAAAAAGTTCATGCTAACTAGTATTTGGAAGCAGATGAATATACACAGCCCCTGGAAGTATGTATTTATAGCCATGTCTGCTGCTGAAGGTCACATCTATTTTGCCACTAGGCTTTTCAACAATACAAAAAGACAGACCCGGTGATTACTGGTTGCTTAGCACATATTTTGTGTGCTAAATAATACAGCTCAGCGTGTTCCCCCTCCCCACCTGAAATGAAAAAGCTTTATGGGAAAAAATATGGGCATAAAAACAAAATATTTTGAGGTAAAGACAGCTTCCAAGTAAAATTCCAGCATTTTTTTTTTCCAGTGGCCAAAGTCTAACCACACCCTCTGCTTTTTTTATCGTATGTATAGCTTGCCTGAACAATTTTAGCTGCTTAACTGCTGAACTACTGCTTTAACAGCCATAAGGCTGGAATTTGCAATAATACAGAAATCAAAGAGCTTTTCTTAGTGACTTAAAGGTAAGTGATGGGCCTTCATATGGAAGAAAGAGCCAGGTAAATGCACACTGCAGACAAAAACACGCCTCTGCAAGCTTTGTTTTCCTTATTCATTGTGCAATGCACAAGTAACTAGCTATAAAGGCAAAATAACAGGTTCCATTGTAATGCTTATTTTCATAAGTTCTGGCTTTCAAAAATGCTCACCTATGGCTAAAACTTACTCGCCATTTTCCTTTCTGAAGAGTCATTTTATTTTGTGGCTTTTGAGCTTGCTGTCTGGGATGAAATTAAAAGATAATCAGCTTTCTTCTGCTATGAAAAGAACATCAAATAAATTAAATCCAAGACTGCAGTCTTGTGTTTAAAGTTACCCTCAAAATACCATTAATCTGAACAAAAATATATGCAGCCTAACCAGGCAACAGCAAGGCCAATGTGTTTTAAGTCATAAAAAGTCATCGTTCCATTAAGTGATATATACTCAAGTGGTATATACATTGAGTCAATGAAGAAATAACTACATCCTAACAATATATCAACATAAGCAATAAAATCTTAATGCAGATATTACAGGCGCTGGGCTGCAACATATCAACATATGCATTTTATAATGGTAGTGCTTTACACAAAATCACAGCTTTAAGTTTAGCTTTAAGTTTATACCTTCTGATTGCACTGTTGCTAAGATGGACACCATTCCTTCAGGAATTGGCCTGGAACTAACAAAGTTGTTCAAAGCTCTTCTACCCCAAACTTAATTCATAAAATACTAAAGAAAAACGGGCTTTTTGTCAACATGAAAGTAGATTGTTTGCCTAGGGAACCTGCATAGAATAACGCTGACAACTGCATGTAGGACAGGAAAGATATACTCAAGGAATAGCCTTCACTTCTTCTGTATTGGGTTTTCAAGATCAAGAAAGCAATATATAGTTCCAGCCAAGTTAAAGATTCACTTCATTCTTCATCTTAGTAGTAATCACGGAGTCATAGAATCATTATGGTTGGAAATGACCCTCAAGATGGAGTCCAACTGTAAACCCATCACCACCATGCCTCCTAAACCGTGTCCCTAGGTGCCTCATCTCTACGTTTCTTGAACACTGTAGGGTCACTGTCTCCACTTCCCCAGGCAGCCAGTTCCAATCACCACTCTTCATGTGTAGAAATCTTTCCTACTATCTAACCTGAACCTCCTCTGGTGCAACTTGAGATCATTTCCCCTTGAGATCATTTCCCCTTGTCCTGTCAGTAGTTACTTTAAGAAAACAGGCCAATACCCACCTCCTTACAAGCTCCTTTCTAGTTGTTTCAGAGAGCAATGAGGTCTCCTCTGAGGCTCCTCCAGATTAAATAATCCCAGCTCCCTCGGTCACTCCTCATACATTATTTTACAGGCTCTTAAGAATTGTACTTTAGATCGCCTTCAAAATAGCCTACGCCTTGCCAGACCTAGAGGTTGCCAAGAGGGGGGTTATAACTGTAGATGTTTGAATAAAAAGACTATTTGTGAAAAAGAACAAAAAGAAATCCCTCCCACAAAGAGTATGCACTCCAGACACAGAGTTAACACAGGCCTTCTGCCTGCAGCATCTCGGATGGAAAACGCCAAAAGAGATCATTTCATCTGTTCCTGCAGAGGAGATCAAGTCGGCTTGCTCAGAGGAGTAGAGATGACTGTCTATCCTGTTCTCAGAGACCTCCTGTCAAATAAACTTGGCATCTCACCCTAAGCTGTATTGTCTGTATCACTTGGAAGTACTTTGGTTGCTTTTAATTTGAATCATTTTGGCCAAAATGAAAATCCTGGCCTTCCTGTCCTACCCTATGCAAAGAGGCTATTTTTCCCACTACTCTTTATGTACACAGAGCTCCATTGTCCAATATTGTAATTGCTCTGCTGTGGATTCTCTTCAATTATGTGCTATCTTTTTTGATAGTGGTCTCCAGAAGAGGCCTTGTGAATGCCAAGTAAAGTAGCGTGCAAGCTTTCAGATCTTGGTTCATAAATTCAAGTTCTATGAAGCAAATACAGCCCCAGAATCACTGATAACGCCACCAACACACCAGGTAGATGCAACAGTTTGAACAGTACTTGATAGGCCAAAAGCAATTCTCCTACAGCACTGCCAACCCTCTTATGTAGTAGCATCTTCAATCTTACTCCAAGGCTTTCAGGATTTGAAGCATTAATTCATCAGTGCTTTGGAGGGTAACTCACAATTGTCCTGCACAACTGCATTATTAACTACTGCTGTCTTTGCAGTACCAAAGCATGAGCTTTTTTAGAAAAAAAATATGATTATGCCATATGTTCATACATGCATGATTCACTGTTACATTGAACCAGGTGGCATAATCAAAAGAAAACCCCTCACCATGGGATTCATGCAAAGTTCACTACGTAGGAACAAAAATAACTGCATGGAGTGTCAAAGAGGAGAGAAGTCTAGATATAGATAGGTACTATACTTAACCCTAACAAAGCCTAGGGAGAACAGAAGCCGCCACAAATTTTGACTCTACTGAACTCCACACTACTCCATAAATTATTCCTGTTAAAATCCTTGACTTTGTATTGACTGGAAAAGCAGAAATACCACCTTGATTTGGATTACTGTATTTTAAAGAGCAACAAAGTGGCATATTTGTTTCTCCTTGACCTGTATGTGCACAAGCACGTCTCTAAATAAAGACAAATATGGTCAAATTGCAGATTTTCCAGGAGTCATTAGTATACATTTTTAACGTATTACTTTCATCTCCATTATGCTCCCTGCTGCAGTACGGGTTGTTATTCTTGCAGCATATCCCTCTGTGCTCCCTCTCCTATACTGGCCACAGCTGAGCAGCAGCATTTACAGGAGGAATAAAAATAAAAAGAAGAAAAAAAAAACAGGCTGCCAGAAGTACTGCCCTGAAAATGCCAATTATAATCACAGCTACATGACACAGCTCAATGGTGCCGAGAATCCTCCTTCCTTTTCCATTCCCCTCTATCCCTTTCCTTTTACTTTATTTCTAGCCCTGAGGGCAAACATTGCCTCCAATGCAGAGTCAGGATTCTGCTACAAAATCTCAATCTGAACAAAGACTGACAGAGGGCAACGTGAATCTATTTACAGACCACGCCAACTAAACTAAGCTCCTGTTATTTTTAACTTCAAAAAGGCACCCCCAGGTACCTGTCTTATAAATAACTAAAAATTAAAAATAATAGTTAAAAACCCCAGAAATACTGCTTATCAAAACACGAAAGCCACCAATGCCCTACACAGGGCATGCTAGCAGAATGAATCTGTTCCAGCTTACCCCAATTTTCCCTGTTTACCCTTATCTATGGCCAAAAGCAGAGGGAATTGCTTTTCTGCTCGCAGTTCAAGCGCAGGAAGCGAGCCAGCTCTCTCTCGTCCTCCGCGATGAATCAAGAGTTATGAGCAATCCCAGCATCCTCTAACATCTCTGCAGGACGAGGTTCCTCAGTGCATGTTTATTTTCCTGTCTGAGCCTAGAAAAAAAGTGGAACATGGAGCTGTGCAATGAGCCAGAGCGCACAGTCAATGCTCAAAGGACCCCGGCGGCCTTCCTGTTCTGTGCTGCAGGAAGTTCAAGGAAATCAATGGGAGGTGGAGGAGATGGGAAAGGAGCAGTTACACCCAAGCGAAACAGGTACGTGGGGCTCCGATTTGGAAGGAAAAGGGCACTTCAAAGTTGCTAAGAAAGAACTGAAAAAATAAACCCCAGAAGGAAGAAGGTGCGAGAAAGGTAAATGGGCGTCATCATAACCACAGAAATAAAAATCAGGCACAATTGCTGAAGAAATCAAGCTAGCTAACCCAAAAATAATTTTCAAAGACTGCTTTTGTAATTGGGTGGATATTGTTAGTTCTCTTTTGACATAGCCAGAGCTGGTAAACGTGAACATCACAAATTTATAGGGGCTTCTTTGGGGTTTCTCCCCCTGCTATGACTTTGCAGGGACCAGAAATGCCCCATCACAGCAGAGGGGCAATACAGCTTAGCAGAGCCAGCTATTCTCTCACAGCATTTCCCATAGTTCCTACTCGTTTGAGTATCCATACAATAAAAGGGAATATTTACCAAAGGCCGTTTCTGTAGATTAGACTTAGATGGTGTCAAAGTCATATATAATGTTAAGTATGCTGCTAATGCACCTAGTTGTAGTAGACATGGACAGCACCTGTGGAAATTAATCCAGAGCTAAAAGGTTTGCAGACTTTATGGGCATGCTGCACGAGCACAGGCTTTCATAATGAAAACCTGACTGGTTTTGGTGATGTGTTGGAAGGCACCTACTTTGAGCTAAGGACTACATTTTTCCCTGAAAAAAAGCTCAGGATAATCAAATAATATCGTTATCATTAAAGTAAACTTACTGCTGCTGCCAAGCAAGGTCAGTATAATCCCCGAGACATTCGGTAACAAGATGAATTCCCAACTTAAGAGCCACAAAAGGGAAAACACTTTGCTTTTTTGCAGCATTTTGCTGTCCCAAATAACGTATCTGCTTGCACACAACAGCCTGCTCTTCACTCCACATGGACCCAGTTCAATTTCTTGGCTACAGCACCAAATCACTTCAGTCCTGCTGTTCCCTCAGTACTCCATTTCAAGGAAGAAAGAGGGCTTTCCTGCTTCCCATGAGTATGGCAGAAATGCAACTTGGCAAGAATGTGAATATACTGATGACCCAAACCTGCATTGCAGAGGTTCTTAGGCTACACAAAGCTCTCCACAGGCAATCTTAACTCGAAAGGAGTCCTCTACCTTGCCCTGAAACAACTTCTTCCCAGGATTAGCTGCTGCACACTGTCTTGTAGTCTGACCTGGTGGGGATTTAAGGCACTGAGGCACTTTATTTGGAATTATAGCTATACAACAGGCTATAAGCCTAGCCTGTCTCCAGACTGGAGGGTCTGTCTCCTTCCCCTATCGTAGCTTTTATTTCCCAAAGTAGAGCACATCTTCCATTGCAATCAGCAAAAATGGGATCAAGAGCAGGCTAAATGAGACCAGCTGGACCTCTCAGGAGCATGAAACATCCTAAAGGTTTAACATACAAAAATTGCCATTGTTTATAGCTGTAGCAGAAAGTTCAGGGTACAACAAAGGCAGATCCTATGAAGAATCTGCCAAAATTAAGTTCATTTGGCATAATTGGACCCCTCTCCCTCTCTTCACCTCCCTTGCCTCCCCCATTACTTATTTTTTAGGAATAGGTGCCGAAATTATTTCCAAAGCCTTTCATTTGGAGCCATCCCATACTTCCCTAGCTTTTCCATAGAACTACAAAGACTAAATGCTTGATCTCTTTAATAAGGAGCTCAATAAGAGTTGAGCTCCTTATGCAGTCTCCTCCTTCTAGCAGATGTGGTTCTAGATCCAAAAAATAAATGTGAAACTTATCCTGACATTAGGTAAAAGAGTTTGTGAAGGCTACTTAAAAATGTATCTTGGCTAGGAACCATATGACCATTGGAATTTCTACCAAGTACCTAAAGTGACTACAACCTGCAGAATACTACTAACAGGAAAGAATAAAGCACAGCTCTTCAAATATATGGAAGAAAAAAGAATAAATAGAAAGCCAGGTTTGAATTCACTGTCTGCACATAAATTCATGGCATTTACACTGTATTTCACATAGAAACACTGCCACTACCATTTTCAATACAATCCTACTGGCATCCAAATGAAAATGGAATCCAAGGCAATCCTGCAGCCAGTTTAAAAGTTTGGAATGCCACAGCCTTGCAGGCTGTCTTGTTGGAGGGCACAGCTGTGTAGTGCTTCAATCTTAGGACATTTCCTAACATCAGATACTGTTCATCACTTCCAGGAATTGAAAGCAGTCAGCTTGCAGGAAGCAACCTTACATGGCTTTATCAATAAACTCTCTGTGACACCAGCATATCAAGAATGTCCCAGTGAAATCAAGACCACAACAGGTAGGCAATCACTTGATACTTCCTGCAATTGCAAGACAACAAAACATGTCAATCCATGTTACCCAGCTGTACATGGAGAAGGCACCATTAAAACTGTGCTTGCTCAGAAGATGCAGTCAGACCAAACAGATCCACCGTTGGATGTTTGTGTTCCTAAACCCCAACACTTTCTTCAATATTAACTCAGGAAATCGCACACCTTCCCTTTGCAGTGTAGTTAGTGGAATGAGATAGGGCTCAGACCTCCAGATATTTACAGCAGTGCTCATTTAAAGCAAACAATAATATTCTAGATGTTGGGGTGCACAAGACTTCAAGAAAACTGATGTACATTCACCCAAAATACCCAAGAACAAGAAGAAAAAATCAGAATTTATCCTTTCAAGTCAGCTTTCTCCCCTATCTCTATACCAAGAAAATCTATGAGGTTATTCTTTTTTTTTTTTTAAATACTTGTGGCTGACTCTATGGCATAAATAAATCAATCCCCTAGCCACACAGCTCCGTTTTTCCAGTCACAGCTTGTTGTTTTATTTATTTTTTCCTTGCACTGCCAACAAAACACTCCAGGGAGGTTTTTAAGCCCAGTAGTCTGCATTTGGAATGGAAACGATTAGTATAATTTGTGAGTGAGAAAGTAAACAATGGAGACTTACCCCATTTTTTGGGTACGCTATCCATCCCAGATCTCCCATTACTGTGCGCGAGTCCAGTAAATTCACTAAAAAGGGAACAAGAGGAAAAACCTTTAAGGAAGTTGGATGGGTTACAAATGTCAGGAAATACTTCAAGATTTGGGTAATAATGGTAATCAGACTGCTTGTAATTAACCAAGGAGGTTAAATTTCTTTAAAGCGGAATAACAGCACAAGAATTGCTCTTAACAACACAGTCATACTGTGAAAACACTTCTATATGTGTGTTAAATTACTCCTTGGAGTTCTCCCATTGAAACAAGATTACATAGGCACTAAAGTTCCGCAGGATGCAGATTCCAACTTTAAGTTCTTGGGATAGTGCCTTTTGGGGAGGAATAAATACACACACATATGTGGGTGTACATATATATGTGTGTGTATACATATTTAAAGACACAACATATAAATACATCCAAATATATTTGTGAGTCTATATGTTACACACACTTTTTTCTATTTTTCTTACTTTTTTCTTACTTTTTCTCAAAAGTAATTGTTTCCTCTCTCTCCCTCGTTCTTTCAAGTCTTTTGACAACTTCATTATTAGAAATCTAAGGGATCTTTCCCTGTTTCCCCCCACACAAATCAGAGCTTTTTTTGCAGCTGTTAGTCAATTTTCATTAATCAGCAATCAACTATTCCAAAGTTTGTAACATTTTCCCCCTCATAAAACCGAAAATATGAAGTACAAAGTATGAAATAATTAAAGAGTAAATGTACATGTACTTAAGTGAGCTAAGAAAAATCACAGCAGCTTTTGCTGCTGTCTCTATGGCTGAGAACCTGTTGTGCTTTCCAGTGCCTCTTCTGTACCCAGGGTTCAAATCTTGAAATTAAGACTAGTCTCTAAATCAATGTTGGTCATACAAAGTCTAAAATATGGAATAATTTTCTACTACTATAAAATCACGAGATTTCCTTCTCTTCAACTTACGGAATGTTCTTCCCACAGTGTATTTGTACACTAGAGTCTCACTTTTTACACTCATTCTTCTTGAAAAGGGCCAATTTCTCTCGGTCTTTTCTCGAGGCCTCCTGATCTCCTCCACTCAATGTATTCTTTAAGAATCTCATACCAAGAATTTAAAAGTGGTTTGCCTAAATAGTCTTCAATCTGCAAGGAGTCAGCACCACCAAGTTTGAAATCTGTGCAGGAGAGAGGCTACACAACCCCTTTGAAGCAAAACCATGTATGGAGGTACCCACAGATTGATAAATAAGTAGAATTAACAGTAATGGATGTCACAGCCATAACCCTCACCTTGCTACTTCTATCAAAGCAATTTGGTGCCCCTGAACAAAAATAAAAATGCGAACTCTTATGCAGGTAAAAACAAATACTAATAGTACTTGTAGTATTTGTTATTACCAAGTGAGTCAGAAAAGACCTAAACCTAAAAGTACAAGAATTTAATATCAAATAATATTGTCTACATAAGGGTAAAGAAATAAAATTAGAAGTCCAGAAGACTAGAATAAATCGTTCTGGAGTCACGGACATGGTAACATTGTAGATATTTGCACAGTGTAGGCCAAAGATGCTTCAGCGTGTGCTTTGTCCAGTGGAGAGCAACCAAGATGTCTGAGGGACTGGAGCATCTATCGCACAAGGGAAGATGGAGTGAGTGGGACCTGTTTTCCCTGGAGAAGGGAAGGTTCAGAGGGGATATTATCAACATGTACAAATATCCGAGGGGAGACATTAGGGAGGAAGGGGCCAAGCTCTTCTCAGTAGTGGCCAGTGACAGGACAAGGGGCAATGGGTGTAGGGAAGTTCCATCTCCATATGAGGAAAATCTTCCCTGTGAGGGTGCCAGAGCCCTGGAATAGGCTGCCCAGGGAGGTTGTGGAGGCTCCTTCTCTGGAGGTCTTCAAACCCGCCTGGATGCCGCCCTGTGCCACCTGCTCTAGGTGCCTGCTGGAGCGGGAAGGTTGGACCAGATGAGCTCTAGAGGTCCCTGCCAACCTCAACCATTCTGAAGCATAGTACTCAAGTACGTAAAGCACATAAACTTCTAACCAACCTCTTTTTGTGATGGAGAGCAAAAGTGCACGGCAACACCTGGCAATCCCGCTAGCTAGATTGCTTTCTCCTGCTAAAGCACAAAGCAAATTGGGAGCTCTCAATGCACTCCAGCACAGTCAGTGGGAATAATATCCAGGGCCAAGACTGAAGCACAATCACAGTAAGTAAATACACAATGAGGTTGCTTTCCACATCACAGCCTAAGCAAAATAAAAGTGCTGTTATTATCTCTGTCATTAGAGATATGACCCACTAACGGCCAAATCTTCTTCACTGAAGTCTTCAGGTAAAATGCTCATTAATTTCCGTCTCCAGCTGAAGTCCAAGGCCAAAATCCAAGCGCTCCTAAACATAGCTGCATTTCTTCCTTCACAGCGACCGAAGAAAGGCCATTTTTAAATACTCTTAAAAACAGGATTTTAAGACTCCCAGATTAACAGCAACATATTTTTTAAAGACTGTGGGGAATGCTGTGAGATTGGCAACACAACAGCAGATTTATCCAAGCTCCTTGCTTTACCATCACTGTGATTGAACAGCGTGGAACGGGATCTTCTTGTCGTAAGTTGCAATGGATGCAAAGCAAGTATTGATCTCCATTGTACAACTTAATTAAAACTTGTCCTGGTGATGCAGCTAATGAATGTAATTAGATGGAGTGTTTGATGCTATGAAGTTCTTTGTGATATATTAATTATGTAAAAAAAGAGGGAAAAATGTGCTTTTATTCAAACATCATATTTTAAAAAGAATATGACAGCTAAACACTGTATTCTCTTTCTATCAACGGCAATTTTTAAATTGCTGTTATTAACTTCAATTTCAAAACAATTCTGCGCATATGAGAAGATAATATGATCTATTCAGCTCTAAATGAAGTCAGTGGGAATCTTTACAACAGTGAGTCAACCAACAAAAGTGAATACTAAATCTTCGGTTCGAAAAGAGGCAATTCTTCCCTTATTCCAGTCGAGTTGCAAAGGGAACAAAATAAAAAGGAGACGAGCTACTGCGCTGCGCCCAGTAAAGGGTAAAACCCCAAATTCACAAGTCAAGGACACCAAACTCTCTAGGGACTCTAATTTCTTGTGACTAGGCCACTTTGGGGACCACAGAGGCTCCCAGTATAATTCCCATGGCTCTGAAGGGCTTACAAGTCACAGCAGCCTCTCGGGCTGCCCCATGGCTTTTGCCTAGAATTGCTTTCACGGTGTCTCTCCTAAAAGACTGCGCTGTATTGATCGGCTTCAAGGAACGCATTCAGCTAGTAGTTATTTTAAATTGCCTGTAAAGACCGAGATATTTCTTTCGCTTTCCAGAACCAAAAACTGTTATAAACAGAAGGAACAACTACTCTAGTGCAAAGTATCCACAGCTTTCCTATTGCAACCATAACCCCTGGCAGGCTTCTCCGGAAAGTCTGTGTGTCCTGGATCAGTGTCAGACCCTGACTCCATGCCATGAAAGCCCTGGAATTTCTGTTTTGAGGAGGGCAGCTCCCTAATCCTCAGCCAAAGGAGCTCCCAATATACGTGAGTCTTGCAGGCCATCTGCTTGGAGAGCCTGGACTTCTTGCCCCAGGGCTTGAGAGCCACAAACACAACAGATCATTTCAGAAGAGGCATAACCAGGTCCTCCCCAACCTGCCTGAAGACTGTGCGCTTGACTGTGGCCTAACAGCCAACTAAACCCAGCATTGATGGCACAGGAGGAGGCAATTCGGGCCAAAAACGACCTGGTGCTTCCATAGTGCACATGCGGAGCACCAAGCTCAGCCCCTGCAGAGCTGGGCGCCTCTGCATCCGTACCAGTGCTTTACATGCTCCACCAGCCCGGCGCACAGCCGCCCATCCTCAGCAGCCCCGGGCCAGTAGGGAAGCTTCTCCTGCTAAGCAGCCTCTCCAGAAATCACTAGCAGCTCTGCTGGGCTGGAACCTGCAAAGCTTTCCAAGAACAGAACTGATTTATTCCCGCTTTTTCCTCGGCACCAGCTAGGTTCCACTCAAGGAATCTGCAAAATACTAGTGCAGCACATGTATTTTTGCCCATGAACGGGGAGAAGGAGCACATATGTTCACAGACATTTCATGCTCACATCCACCATGAGTGCCACCCATCCCATAAGCTCTAATTATTCCTAATGTTCAGTCAAGAGGAACACAGAAGCACACAGATCTGTATCATCATTAACTTCCATGCCTTCAGGGTAGGATAAATGATGATTAAGTCTAAAGTCACAGCACAGTTTTTTTCCTCTTTAATATAGAATAAGAGCTTGAGGAATTTGCATATACTTATTCTCAGACAGGCTGGTTATTTCTGGGCTTTTGGTCACACCACTAAACTGGAATGGGGAAATGACCTCAAATTGTGCTGGTGAGGTTCAAATTAGATTTTAGGGGAAAAAATGGACACAGAAAGATTGGTGAGGCATTGCCCAGGGAACTGCTAGAGTTACTGACACTGCAGTAGCCAAAAAAAATGTAGATGAAGCACTTAAGGACATAGTTTAGCTGAGTGTGGTGGGGATGGGTTTCAGTTGGACTCAATGACCTTGAGGGTCTTTTCTAGCCATAACGATGCAAAATGGTCAGGATATCAAGAGCTGACAGAGTTTATGCTACGAAGCTGCAAGGCTCTAGGAAACATCTTTTTTTGTTCCCATGAAATAAAACTGAAAAGAATGCCCTCTACCACAGAATTACAGCTTATATCACACAAAGAAAAGAGGTTAAAGAAACCTTCACTTAAAGCTAACTTAAATGCCTGCAAGCAAAAAAAAAGTAGCATAGTTTGGAATAAAACAGACTAGAATTTCATATATATATATATAAAAAAATAAGGAAAACTTTGCTTTGAAATGAACACGTGTTATGGATTCATCAGGAATCTGAACACTGCTCCTATTAACTTGAACTCCTCTATGAAGAAAGAGATAAGGTGAAAAGCAAGTAAGAGCTCCTCTAACCTTCCTGCTCCTCCTGCAGAGCTCGGCCTCCTTTGCACAGCTCTCTACTTACCTACAAGGGCAAAGACCTTTGGAATATCCATAAAAACCTCTCTGAAGTTGATGGGAATACTCACGCCCTGGAAATTTAGCATGAGGTGGAATGATCTGCTGCAGGAGGTTACACATCACCGCAGTGCTTTGTGCTGCACCAGCACAGGGAGGTCTTCTAAAAGTGTTGCCTGACTTTTGACAGGTCCTGCATCTCCAAGATGTAATGGTTTGGGCCTTCAGCTGCATTTGTGCAGATGTGGCAGGGTCTAGGATGCTTTCTGAGATGCTGGGGGAGAATTGCATTTCCTTCAGTTGGACAGGGCTGATGCTACACCAAGTGTGTGAGGCTCTCAAACGACCTCAGCACCTGCCTCTTCTCACTGTCACTTCTCACCCTAGGAGAAGCCAAGAGTTACTGCTACAAAACCCACCACCAGTAAAGTGTTTGGTTCTTGTTATGCACTTATATCTCCTCATCTTACCTATTTTCCCAGAGCTCACGGAGCTACATATAGGCACTAACTGGAAGGGTCTCTTCATCATCACAAGTCAAGTTTTCCATCTTCATAAATCCTTACTGATTGTATTGCACTACTGTTGCCATTCACTTTCCAACTGTTTTCCCTGTTGTGCCAAGTATCTCTCAAGAAGCATAAGTCCAAGGCACCGCAGCAAACAACTGTAAAAAATAATCTAAGAAAGCAAAAGCAAACTAAAAAAAAACTGGAAAGAATCAAAGTCATCGGGGAGCAGATGCTTTGTATTAATTAGTTGCAACTGAGCTAGGACCAAAACAAGCAGGCAAGAGCTCAGGAAATATTTCCATTCGTGGAAATTAACTACAGCAGAACACACATTGTGGGAATACCTATTATATACAAGCCACTGGAGGAAGAAAGCATAGCCTACCTACTGAACGAACAAACTGATATTAACTACAGATGTCTTGTTATGCTGGCTACACTATGTTCTGAGTTTCCTCATGATTTCCTTTTGGGTGTGATACTGCCCCTTCTGACAAAGTTTACTGGATTGAGGGTATTTTTGGCAGACACAAGACTGGTTGTAGCATCAGGGATCTGGACTGTTAAGCTCAGTTCTATAACCAGACCCACTAAATGAAATCATGAACTTGAGGTTTTCCCTTGCAAAGATTTGCACTCAAGACAGGAGGCAGTTGAGTTTGTTCTTCTCATAACACATGACCTAAAAGCAGTCTGAACTTCATAACCTAGAGGTGATCAGGAAAATATTAGCCCTCTGCATCTCACAAAATAAAAGATATTTTTTTGTTTGTTTGGGGAAATCAGAGTGGTGGAATTAAAAAATAAATAAACAAAAAAAAAACCCAAAATGACACCATTTCCACTGAAACTATCATTTAATCTAAAGGGAATTACTTAGAGCCACTGCTGCCAGTCAATGTACACCAGGGCACAGAGGGAGATAGGAACAGATCATCAACAGCTTTTCAACCTACCTGCTAGTTCTTCAAAGATGCAGACAGTTTCTGCAAGACCCTACTTAAATGAAAGCACCTCTTTCAGCACCTGTTTAATACAAGCACCAAAATCCCAATGCAATCAAACCACCTGCTGATAGTGTTTAAATTCCTTTGTGTCCCTTCCCAAGGCAGAAAGTTATTGAGTAAAACCGAGCTTTGGTCCTAAAAGGGATTCCAGAGGACACAAAGAGCAAACCCAGACCTAACGGCTCTCAGCATCAGGAGACTTGAGAGACCTCAGTGTCCACCACGAATAAAGTCTTGCTGTTGACACCAATGACTCTTCTGCTGCCACCTGGTCCTCTGGAGTCACAGAGGAAGAAAGACAAACTGGCATAAATCTTAAACATTCAGTATGGGAAGAAAAAGTTTAAGATGATCTATGGATTTTCAAGGGGTTGACATTTTTTCCCCCTTCCTTTGTTAGTCTGTTTCTAGTAGCAAGAGTGCATTGCCAGCACAATACTAAGAAGAAAACTTCTAAGGATATTAGCAAAGGAAAGATGAATAAAGCAAAATGACTGCTTTTTGTACAAGAAGGAAATAAAAAAGAGAAATACGCAGATTTCTGCAAGTAGTCTTACTTATTTGGCACATACAAACCAGATAAAGCAATGTAAAAACAATGAGTCCTCACAGAAACATCATGAAGTGGCTGCCAAGGCATTATTTGGCTTCCAAGGGATTCTCTAAGCCATCACAGAATTATGAAGAAGTCCAAACTGGCTGCTCCACACTATTTTGAATCTAAATAAACCCAGTCCAAGTTAGAAAACCTTGGAATTAATACACTGTCAAAATATTGCAGCATGACCAGTTCCAGTCAAACGGAGTAGCTGGCATAGAAACCTGCAGCTCCAGAGCCCTGCTTTCCTTCCTTGTCTTCTGCAGGAGCTCTCTCTGATCTGAGGAGCTAGCTGGTGGGCTCAGCTAGGCCAGGTCCCATGGGTGCAGCCTACTTGGTGTCCTTGAAACACAGGAGCATTTGCTGCCCTCCAACAGTATAAAAGAACAAATCTTTGGAGCCCTAACAGCTACCAAAACTGGGACTGCAACAGAAATGTTAGGACAAAACACAACTAGAGAGGA
This sequence comes from Nothura maculosa, assembly GCA_032353885.1. NCBI lineage: Eukaryota > Metazoa > Chordata > Aves > Tinamiformes > Tinamidae > Nothura > Nothura maculosa. Next base: position 507,222 of record JAUBOD010000227.1, on the reverse strand, counting down.
AGAAAATCCCTAGACAGGCCTAAGCTACAATAGGTCAGAGCTCACATTTCCTGAAAGAGGTGGAAATTTGGGAAAGATGTGGCACCAAACACTTTTACCTCTGCAAGACTTCTCAGTGAAAATACAGCTAGTCAGAAGCACAGAATAGGGGCAAGAAAGACAAGTATGATATGAACAGGGGACAAAACTTTACTCAGGTCTGTTTATATCAAAAAGCAGTATCTTAAAGAATATTTTTGAAAGATGAAAAAAATTGCCTTTGAAATACAAAGCTACTTAATTAAAGAACTCAAAGACTTAATGAAAAATGAATTATAAAAAGATTCTTTTTCTTTCCAATACAATCATTAACACTATTTCTATATATATTGTGCAACATTGAGTAAAAGCAAAGATCTACTGCAAGCCCAGCTAGCTTGAAATAAGGCCCCAAGTCTCACTAGCACTTAGGGTCAGCGAGAAAGATGTTCTCATGACAGGAATTAAAATTACATGTCTGTTCCATTTACCATCAAGAAAAAAAAAAGTTATTTATTGATTTTTAAACTTTTCTAATGGCTGGAAGGCTGAGTATAAACTGAAGAGCTGTAAGGAACGTTCTTTCCTCTACACAAGTGAGCACTGAGGGTCAATGTTTCCAGAAAATCATCTCTGTGTTTCCAGTTGAGAACTCTGCACCAATGTATGGTAGAAATGCAACTCTTGGCAGAAGAAACATTGAAATCCTGAGAAAATAAAGCATAAACCAAGCTAGATGCGATGCACCACGGTTAACTGACCTGACTTTACAGGCTCAGGAACATTTATTGATATTTGACTTCCACCCTCCTTTCCTCCTTGGCTTGCTGCAGAATGCTATTTGTATTTAGTTCAAGGAGCAAACACTTTGTTATGTGAGAGAGGTGGTTTTCTTATTTCTTTCACAGAAAGGAATCAGCAGATGAGGAGATAGACAGTGTGTTAGAGTTAGAAATTAGGCAACTGGGGGAGAGTTAAAGGAGAGTGAAGGGGAAAGGCTGTCAGACACACACACTAACTGCCTTTAGCCCATGGTACCTCTCGGTTTGTTCATCTGTAAATTGATTTGCAAATAACTGCTTTATATATCAAATTATGGTGTCAACATTTACGATACTCTAAGCCGACGGTCTGCCAGTGGCTGTAAGACAATTTGCCTGTTTTCCATTATTTATTACAGTTTTTAAGGTAAGCCTCAAAGGGAAGCAGAGACTGTCTCCAAGTCAGCTATCACTATTGTTTACTTGGCATTTTTTAAAAATGTGTCATTAAGCAGCAATGCTTTTAGTCCTAGACTCACAGCGCTGCACTTCAAATGCCACTCTAGTATCAAATAAGGACGGTACTTTTCATTTCAAAGCTATGATTGAGTCATTCTATACCTCTTAGAATGACATACATCCCATAAGCCTGATCCCAGAAAGACCATTAGGGAGCTGTCCTTCCTCATCCCAGCGATCCCACGGCAGTGAATTTAGAAGTTAATGGCATCACTCCTGCGAGTCACATAAGCGCACGGCGCTGGGGCCACGAGCTGCAATTATGGAAAGCACATAGGGAGCCATTCCAATGCCCAAAATCAAGGAGAGATGACCTCAAAGCCTCTGTGGACAGCAGTTTCACTCTGTTCAACGCATGCCAAGCTCTCTGTTCTGCATACATGCACATCCTCACTGTCCTTAGTACCTGTAGAATCACACCAGGGGGTTATCACGACAGCAATGCACAACATAAGAAGCCAAACTGCTAAGAGCAACTTCATGATCAAAAAAACCCCTTGGTTATACATTTTGGGAACCTAACCATCAGCTTCACTGAAATATTCTAATGTAAGAATTCTTTTTATACTTATTTCCACTAAATATATGACACACTCCTTGAAAAAAGTCCCTGCTCACCAGCTGGATATAAACATTGTTCTGTTATACCTAAATATGCATCTATCTAGCATGCCAAGACATTAAAATAGTAACTAGTAGCCAGTGCAAACCACAAATCAACACACTGCTAACAGGAAGGATCATTCCGGGCTTGGTAGCAATAACCTGCAAACTACAACCTTCCCATCTTCTTGCCTGTACCAAACCCACCCTTTTAATTGTATTCACTTCTATAATCAACCTAAAAGTGATAAATTAATAAAATTACAGCCTCAAAATTTCCCCCAAAGACTTAAAAGGAGACCAAACACAGTAACTCAAGAATATCCTTCCAGACTGAAATCCCCAACATTAATACTATACATATTCATTGCAGAGGCAGATTCTTTTTACATTTTTCACCTTTGCCTATTTAAATCTCAATGCCATTATTTCAAGCCATAGTTTGTTTAAAAATACACTCAATTGTTACAGCATTGCCTTATCAGCACTTATTTCTGCTGAAACGCCCTGAACTGAAATACACTTCATATTTAATGATAATTATGCAAGCTTGTTGTGGAGTTACTTTATTACAAGCAGTCAGAAAGTATAAGGCACTGTAATCTTTTAAAAATCCGCCTGACACTTTTTAAGGTCATTTGGGTGATTTCCAAATGAGATCCGCGTCCACAGGAGATAACAAATCATGCTGAAGTCGGGGGGAGGACGTCTTTAAACAATTCGTTCATTCAGGCTCTTCTACATAAATAATTTACACAAGCCACTTCCCAAACCTGAGTGCTCACAGCGGATTCATTGAAAACACGTGCACTTCGGAACTAACGGAGGGGCCGGAAAGGCAGCTGTAAAGTCCAGGGCTGGCTCCCAGGTCCGTGACAGGGCAGGAGTGACGGCGGGCGGAAAAACAAGACACAGCCCACAAAGGAAATCTGTGCACGTTCACGTACCCTCAACACAGCCAGTTATTTCCTAATTACAAAGCTTCCCAAAATATGTAATTCACCAAATTACAGTGTCGATAATGCTGCTTTTTTTTTGTCTTCTCCCCAATCTGAAGCTCCTAGTTATTACCAATACCAGGATGTATTTTCATTCTGTGCTCAGTCAAACATGCTATGGAATGACGGTAATTCGAGGGAAGTGCTTCCCTATGGACGAACTGTAAGCAAGGCATTTTAAAGTAATAAATCATGATGAAATACTGACATTTCAACATTTTGGTATGACATGCAATACTGTCCAGTGCACTTTGGGGGGAATCTTCTTACTGTGCTGAATTCACAGAAATAGCCAGAGAGAAAGGAAGACTCCGATTCTAATTCTATCTAGCAATAGAACCTTGATAAAGAGTTAAAAATAACATCTAAATGGTACTGGGCTTCATTCTTCACCATATGGTATAAAAAAATCCCTCTTTCTCTCTCCCCACAAATATCTTGGGAAAAAAATCAACCCCATTTCCCTATTTATACTCTTAAAATTTATATCTGAAGACTCACAAAGGTGGCAGGTTGAACACTCAATAGCTGCACCTCAGAACGGGCAGAGATTTCTGAAACTCTGCTGCTCATCTGAAAACCTATTTCTGTGCTAAACCCAAACATAAGTATAGGGAAATATCTTTAGTCACACCCTGCCCCAGCCTTAACCTAGATATTTAAAGCATCCCCTCCATCACACACAAACACACACACACACACACAGATACATGAAAGAACAATTCCCAGAGCACGATTTTCTAATGGCACAAACGTGAAACACACACAAAAGACAAGGAAATAGAAGGAACTGCAAGACTATCAACCCCAAAAAGATTCAGGGAACCAAAACCCAACTGCTTTCAGGAAATACGATTCGCATGCCTAAGATGGCCACCTCCATCCAAGAAAAAGCCAAGCTCCCAATCAACTCAATACGACAACTAAGCCCAGGGAGGCTCTTTCTCTTCCCACGCTTCGAAAGCCAGAAGGAGCCAAACTGAAGTTTTCAGCCCTAAATTGGTGACAAGTGTCAGCGGTGTATGACTGCACGGGCAGTGTCGGAGGTTCCTCCTGCACCAGCCTTCCCGTACAGCACAGCTCTTCAGTCCTAATTGGCAAAGGAGACCTGCTGTGAGAAGCACTTGTCAAATAATGCTTGTTTACAAATAAATCTCTCAGCAGCCAAGGGGAACAGTTACTGAATAAGTTCAGGTCCGCACTTAGACCCCTCCTACCAGCAGTCTCTTAGCTTTGTGTTTGTTGAAGAGACCAAAATTAGAGCACAAGTAAGAGAAGGAGAGGGACCACAAAACAACCCCCTCACGCTGCTAACCATTACTGTAATACTCCCCTATAGCCTCTCTCTGAAGATGCCACTAAACCAAGCTCCTCAGCAACTGCATTAATCCCTTCCAGGCTTGCTCCCTCTTGGGCACACATCCCATTCTGCAGCTCCTTGCTCAAACACAGGGGGAAGGCTCCCTAATTTGGGGCAAACGTTTGGATGGGCGAAGCAGAACGGGGACCAGGCTCGGCGTGTGTCTCCAGCTGCCTCCTCACACAGCAGTAGGCTGAGCCTAAGCATGCAGAAGAGCCAAGGAGGAACACACTCCTCACTCCATTTTTTAATTGCGATTCACATCGTTGTGGCTCTGCAAAATAACTCGCAGCGAGCTGCCTGCCTCAGGCCACATCCCTGAAAATGTGGGGTGCTTGCTCTTTCCCTCTCCTCTTTTCCGTGCCTTGGACAGCCCGGAGTTTCAGGAACAAACCCGATGCCTCACATAGGCAGCGTGCTGCGAGCGACCCCGTGCTATGTAAAACTTGGGCCCCCCAGGCTGCCAACTCGCGCTGCCCCCACAAATAATGAAAAGCTTCACAGACTGACCACACTAGGCACGGATTAAATAATAGGAATTACAATAAAATAGAAAGATGAGAGGGAGTCTTTCAAACACTCGGACCCACCAGCTTCGCCCTGCGCAGCGGCGCTGGGGATGGAGCAGCGGCACGTTCGTGCCGTTCCTCCCTACATCCCTGTGTGCGTTCCTCCCTACATCCCTGTGTGCGTGTTTATCCTTCAGGATCCTTCTCCCGGGGAGCGTGGCCAGCCGGGCATTCCCGAGCTCCGTCCCAGAGCCTGCGAGCCCCGCATGGCAGGGGGGGCTCCGCGCCGAGCCCACGCGTGCACAGGCACCTGCCAAGCCCAGGACAAGCCCCCGCTCCCCATCCCTGGGAAAATCCTGCAAAAACGGGCGCGCCAAGCCCGCTGCTCAGGGGAAGCGCAGCCCGCAAAGGCGCCCGCCAGCAGCCCCGAGCCACCCGCCGTCCCGCGAGCTCGCACCGCTCGCCTTGGGGCTGCGAAACGCACCGAGCAAGATCAACCAAGAGCCCCCCCGAGCCCCGCGAGCCCCCGCTCACCCTCGCTGCCGGGGCTGGCCAGCAGGCTGCGGAGCGCGGCGCAGAGCAGCAGGCACGTCCAGCCGGGAGCCGGCGGCCCCGCACGGCCCCGCAGCCCCATCCCGCCGCCCTCAGCGCATGGGGCTGCGGCTCCCCCCGTCCGGGTGGCGCTGGGGGACGGGGCGGACTGGCAGCGCAGCGCAGCGCGGCTCGGCACGGCACAGCACAGCGCAGCACAGCACAGCACAGCACAGCGCAGCTCCGCTCCTGTCCAGCCGCCCAGCGCGACTAGGGAACCGGGGGCGGGGATGAGGGAGGCGGCCCGGCGCCGCCGCCGCCGCCATGGAGACGCCCCCGACGGGGCGGACCTGCCGCGGCCGCCGCCGCCGCCGCCATCCCGCGCGGGGACGGAGCGAGCGCGCGGCGCCTCGCCGCGCCTCAGGGCCGCCCGCGCGCGCCTAACATGGCGGCCCCGCGGCGAGAGGGGGTTTGGGGGTGACAAGGGTGATAAAGCCAAGGGGGCCATGGCGATGCCACGCAGCGCACGAAACGGCCTCTCCGCCTGCGGGACGGGGACGTCGGCGCGAGAAAGCAGGTGGCAGTGTTGCCACTGCGAAAGGCGAAGCGGCGCCTCCAGAGCCGCTCCGTGCGGCAGGAAACGCTCCAGGCTCGCGAGCAACGTTGGACTGTGAGGGAGAACGCTCAGGTTCTGCCCCCTGGCAGCACCTGTCTCGCAGCTACAAACGGGCAAGGGCAGCTGAGTGACATTAACACTTTTCTCCTTAGAGGCAGAGCCTGAACAGCTGTAATTCATTGAAAACTAATGGGAGTGCTCCTCCAGTAAAGCAAAAATACCGTAAACTGAGGTGCGACAACACCCACATATAACTGTGTTAAAACCTCACATGTGTCACACGTCCCCAAGATGCTCCTGCCGCCAGGGTTGGTGGTTGCGAGCAATCACAGACAAGGTTGGACCACGCTACAAAAATACTTCCAAAATGCTAGAAAGTTATAGAAACTACAGTGACAACCTTCCTCTTAGCAGTATATTATCTACAGAGACAATCCTTGATGTATGTTTAAGAGACAGTTGCTTTTAATGTATTCTCACCGTCACTCAGTGACTGCTGCAAGGGTATTCAATTGCATGAAGGCACTAATTTGCAAATAGGTTAAAGATTATTTTTAGACATATTTAACCTTTCTGAGGGAGGCACAATAGTACAGCTTTGAGTTCGTCATTGACAGTTTGTTTCGTGAACGTTTTGGCTGAAAATTTTCTGTCATTGACTTCGTGGAAACAGCCCTCAGCATCACCAAATTTTAACATATCTTCCTGTAAAAAGAAAGGGAAAAGAAAGAAAACAAAGCAAAACCAGAAAAATGCAACCAAAAATAAAATTGCAGGAGTATCCAAAGTTAATTCATGGAGGTTTATTCACCAATCAGATATTGATAGCAGATGCATTAGCCCTTGAGGAGACTATGTCTCATAAAATGGAGTCTTGTAGCATAAAGCACAAGGATTGAGTTAAAGGTTGACAGACACTCCTTTCACCTGTGTAGTTCCTCCTCAATTTCGCTTCATTATAGATAAGCTTTTCAAAAACACCTAGCTGTGCTCCCAGTTGTTTTTTTGATCGGATATCAGATGGACAGGAATTTAGTCCAAATGCATGCATGATGAAATTCCTTGCCAGCCCTCACAAAGTTTATGAGAGTTTTATCTTTTATTTCATTGGTGCTAGGGTTTTGTTGTGATTTTTATAGCCTCAAGGCAGTAACTGATGGTTGGATGCCTGCATTGTATTCCATGCAAGGATCTCTGTCTGCAGGGAAAGTTCGGGATGCAGACTCCTTGAGAAACTGTACATTATGTCACACAATCCCTAAACAAAGCCAGTATTAAAGAAAAAAAGGACTCAACTGCACAAGTTTGCACAATTAAAGGCTTGTACTCACCAGCATCCTTTAATGGGAACTTTCAGTGATGCACAGCTCTGAATTTTGGCATTTATTGTTCCTTATTCATAAGCTAGCTGGGCAATACAGCGTATCCACTGCATGCTGCTCTCTCCCTTGCCTCCCTATATGAATATCAGCTATTGAAAATGTGTAAACATCATCTTAGACTTTATCGTGAGTATTATTTTCAAAAGTTTTTGCACCTTACATGGGAGGATTCTCTAGCTCACAAGCTTTGCCATGTTTATTTGTCATTTTTACTGCCACCAGGAGGACAAGGAGGGGCTTTGTTTTATAACATTAGGTACATACATAAAGTTGTCAGGCAAATGAAAGGCACAGCATGTATCTATTTGCGGCAGCGTCAAAGCCTCACTATTCAAACATTACACTGATTCGTGGATCAAAAAGGAACTAAGGTTTTCAATCAGACCATCCCTAGCATAGAGCTGCATGGCCCGACTGCCAGCTGGGATAAATTGTTGTGATTCAGAGAACATCTGACCCAGGCCTGCATCAGATTTACAAAGAGAGAAGCATCCCCTGTTGTGTCCATTTCTAGGGATTTTCCATCTACAGAAGCATTTCTAACTTTTACTAACCAGAAATGAGGGAAAAGGGTGCGAGGGAGAAAGCCCTCAGAAATAGCATCTTGCTCATATATTCAGAAAGGATCGGATGGCAAAGCACAAATAAACAGGCCAGTTAAGCAGAAGCTTCCACTGGCTGCGAGGCAAGTCTGCTGTGGTTAGACAAGTCTCTTACCACGATCTAATATCGCAAACTGTTGTTTGCTCCCCATTTTCAGCTGCTATTTGATAGTCGTTATCTGCTGTTTGGATGGGCAGGCTTGTAATTTAGAGACATTTCAGCTGATATGTTAGTGACATCTTAATTTTCTAGGAAATACTGAGATGAGATCCATATGATTCATAAGCTATTTATGAATAGCAGCCATATTGTAGTTTTTCTCCTAACTACCTTTAGCTTAAGCATGTGGTTCACGTTCTCCCAGTGCCACAGCCAGGATATAGAAGTGCTCTAACCTCATCCCTCAGGTTATCCATGTAAAAAAATACTAACACAGCCTTTCAAATGCTTGTTGCCTCATGCCTTGGATGGATGCAGTCAGAACTCTTTGCTGTGCCTAGCATATCGTGTTTGGTCAGGGCTCAGATTTTGCTAGTGTCTTTCTGCCATGGTCAACACTCTGCTGAAATCCCTTTTCCTCCTTTATAAGAGTCTTTCTCAGCATTTCCTGATCACTATGAGAAGCACTCATCTCTTGCACCAGAAAAAGATGGGTGATCAGAGAGAAACTGGCTTTCATTCCTGTCTCCCACCCAAACAGAAAGTAGGTCTGGTTCAGCTTTGACTAAGTACACAAAATCACAAAGGTTGGGCCTCGGCTCTTGAAACTGTTCAGGAACCTAATGTGTCTCAAGCTCATACTAATTAATTTCTGCCCCTGTTATTTACCCTCTTTTCACTTTTGCAGCGTTTCTTCTTTGTCACGCTTTAGCCAAGATCTATATGTCATCCTCTACGTCTTTTGCTAATGAGTCATTCTTATAGCACTGGTAATACTGCTATGCTCTCAACTGCCTCCAGTTTTCCAACATCTTTCTCATACCCTTGTGTCCAGAAGTGTGATCATACCAAAGACCAATTAGGTCTAACATGCTTTGGTTTATAACATCTAAAATGACAGCTTTGACCAACATGACTCGTAACTTCCTAATTTGTTGTCAGCTATTATTATTTAAACTATTTTTTTAAAAACAGATCTTTCGAGTTAGTGCATTCACAATTATTATTTCCCCTGGATATGTAAGAGGTGATTTTTCCAAGTTCAATTTCACTCCCCTACTATGGATGTAGTTCCCTTTGTATAATTTTACTGTTCAGACCAGCTTCTAGCTCTGCATTGCCAGTTCATTTCATTAGCATGTTGTTTATCCTGACATCGATAGGATACAAGAGAACATTAAATAGGTTATTGCAGTAACCATCAGCTGACAGCCACATACATTTTCCTGTGTCATTGTCCCTTATTAAAGTATAAAAGTGTAATTTATTGCAACTATTTGATACGGCCACTCTCTGGAAGAAAGACTTAATCTCATACTTCAAATTTAAGTGTACACAGTTCCACTGAAGCCGTATTTTCATTGTATTAATGGAACAGAAGTCATCCCACAGTAATGCAACAAACTGGTCAATTAGTTGGGCATACAAGCATTATACCATTTTCTTGTGAAAAAATAGTTTTCTCTAAGAAGAGTTGAGAAGACTGACACTTGCAAGGAATACCATCATGAAATTTAGTAATTACTCTTGTGGTTTTTGTTTTCCTCCTAAATCCTAGGAAGAGAAGCTTTACCTTCTGTTCAAAAACTAAATACATATTAAAAGCAATCTGGGAGCAATGGAGCAGCTTTGTATAGTAGATGGATATATTTGAATTTGGAGCATGGATACAATACAGTTTTAACACAAAATGGCTGTGTTCAAGAAACACCACAGCGACCTACACAAGAATGCAGAAAGCAGCAGTCTCAGCCTGCACAGACAACGGAGAAACCTGTACCAGGAGCTGGAGGAGGAGAGAGGCTTGGCATCAGATGCTGGTGGGCATCAGATGCTGCTGGTGCCCCATGGCCAGTTGAAGAATATCAGAGATTGCACCTCTCCTGAAATCTCGATACTTAGATATTAGAATCAATGAAGCGATATTTGAACAAACTGAAATGAACAAGTGGTGAATAAAGCAATGCCTGTGCAAGTTCAAGACTCAGCCACGTGGTTTCAGCATCAGTTTCTCTTTTTCCACCCCCGCAAAATGCAGGAGTTACTGGCAACTGAGCGCTCAGGAAAATCTGTTCGCTTCATTTACAGCCTGAAAATAGATCCAAAGTCTTGAAAATCCATGGGAAAGCATATGAATATTTGAGAAAGTGTGACATTTCAGCTTGGCATTTTCATTTGGAGCATTTCATCACCAACCCTTGGTCTTGGTAACAGTTCTTCCCACGGCACTCGACTTGGCAGCATGCTCTCCCATTCGCAAGTGCTCACCACTGTGCTCCCCGTGGCTTGTAACCACCCCAGCAAGCCAGGCTGCAGGTGTTAGAAGTCACACTGTTCACCAGAGCACTCCACACAACATTTCCATGCCTTGGTCTAGATTAGATGCTCTGCAATATAGTCCGGGTCAGATATGGAAGTACACACACTCAGAGTGCCATGAATAGCAGCTGACAGAGCCTGTGATATTTGCAACCCACCCAGCAGTTAGCAAGTGTTCTTTGCCTCTCAACAGAAGTTGGCATTAAGCAAATGAAATGGCTTGGTAAAGATTTATGGAGATATTCGAATGTAGAAAGTGGAGCACAGGAGAAAGTGCAAAGGCTAATTTGATTACATGGTTAGCTCCGTATAAATTTAATAATGGACTCAGTACCACATTTGTCCTCATAAGCTATTTACATGTGTCCGCTAATGGCCGTAGCTCAGCATCTCACCCTCCTGAATCCATCTCCTCATCCACCTCTGCGAGGAAGAGCAGCACTAATGCTCTCTGCAGAAAGAAGCACAATGGCTATCAAAGATTCAGATAAAGAATACTTAATAGATGAGCCTCTTCTGGATTAGGGTTCATGTTCTTAAAATACTAATAAAATGATCTGGTATCAGAATAAAGATCAGCAGATATGAAGAAGAGCTGGCCTCTCCCCTCAAGCAATTTGTTCAGCAGCTTTACTAGACACTGCACAAACTTGGGCAAGCAACTTAAATATATTGGCAAGTAACAGAGCACCTTGTGTACACACAAGGACACACAAACTTTGTGTGCGACAGGCCCAAATGTAGCTCAGAAGCTATGAGAGGATCCATTTGCTCTTCATCCTCAAATGTCTTTCCCCAGCATGTCATTTTGGGTCAGGATCTGTGCTGACAATTGTGGACTCTTGCAATTAAAGGACCTTCATTCATTACACTTGGTCTTTCAAAGGTGCAAACACAGTAATGGATATAATGATGACAGTTAGGACTATATTAGTGTCTCAAAATAGTAATTGGTAATATTAATATCATACATATAGTGTTATCCAGAACTACATTCCATTGTGAATTCATGTTTTATCTTTTTATTTTTTTTTTTAATCTCTAAGGGCAGTCTGGATGGCTGCCCTGAATTACTTTCCTCATAAATAGACTAGTTTTGCTCGTTTGATCTATTGCCTTGTATTCCACACTGAGGCCAACCACATCTATTCTCCTGTATATTTGATCTCGCCTCTCCTCCAAGCAGGTCTGCTTGACACCACCTTCTCTTTCAACCTACCCGATTTGCTACAGAAGTCACGTCATTTTCAGTCATTTCATATCTCAAATATGTGCAAACGCTTAGCGGTTTCAGCTGCCAACACATTCATTTATGTTCTTGCAAGATGGCATCTGGATCACAGCTATAGACTTGGAGTCCCTTCCATCAGCTAATTGCAACTGTTTTTAAAATGCAGGAGTATATTTATTTCTCTCCTTTGTTTGTAAGGCTCAAGTTTTGCCATTAGTTAGGACTTGTGTTCCAAAAAAAAAATCACAGAAATACTTGGCTTGCAAACTGCAAGTATCTACTCATGGAGAAATGCTTCAGCAATTAAAATAATTATTTTCCATGTGCATTGTTAGGTAATTTAAACAACCAACCATGACAGGATAGGACTGGGACCAGCTCCCTGGGACAGGCTGCCTCATATGACAAATCCTGGCACAAATATTGCCAAGTGACATACAGGCCATGTGTTTCCCATTGTCACTCAGCTGCCAGTTTTTCCTGCAGCCCATCCAATGAACAGAATATATTACTCAAGAGAAAGCTTACCTGTGTTATATTTTAATGAGTGGAGGGGTCAAAAAAAGAAGGAAGCAGCAGGTCTCCTTTGTACACAGCTTCCCAGCTTGAGAGTCAAAGTGCTGGAAAGAGGCAAGGTTCTGTCCATTGCTAGAAAAAGCCACTCCTTCAGTCCCAGAGCAGTTGGAGCATTTAGGGGGCTTTGCCATTAAGATGTAGGACTTGTGCATCCACACAGAATCACGGAATGGTTAAGGTTGGAAGGCAACTGCTGAGGTACCTTCCTTCAAAACTCTGCTGTTCGGACTCAACCCCTTTGCTTGTCTAACACCTTCTGACTTCTTCATCAAGCAGAACTGCCTTTTAGCCTAAGAATTGGCTTTGCCTTGGTAAGGAAGTTTCCCTTTCCCTTGGTAAGGAAGTTAGGAAAATGTTCAACCAATAAATGTTAGTAGATCTCACTATCACCTGCAAACCATCTGCATCATATGGCTGTTAAGCAAGAGCTAGCTGCTCCCTCCAATTATGTCTCCATTTATAACTTCTCTTCCTCTTCTCAAACCTTCATTCTTTTGTGAGATCTTTTGGGTTTTGGCACCCTCTTGCTTAATTCTTGCTCAATTTACCCTTTTGCAGCTTCTGCCTTCTCACAGGGCACACCCAGACCCTTGGCTGCCTCTGTTTTCTGCCTTTTATTCTGCCCCAAGCTAAACAGAAGAGCAGGTGATTACAGTTTCATTCAATCAGGAGGTGAAGGAGATGGGGGCACATGCACAGCAAGTAGAGAAAGGAGTGGCAATCAGATTACAGCCGTAGCCTAGAGCAGAATACCTGGTAATGGGAACTTGTAATGGGTCTCTGGTCTAGGGCACATAAAAGATATTTTACCCAGACTGCAGTAGTCACCCAAAGACATTTGTTCAGGAAACACCGAGCCTGGTAATGTTTACATTTAAAATTTAATAAAACCATTAGAGATGCACCGACTGTACAGCTCCTTTGCACCGTAAAGCTGCATGCTGACCCGAGTAACGTAATGAGCAGGGTGAACAGAAGTGATCTCCAAACTGCACAATTATCAGCCTATTTACATAAGAGCTTACTTAATGCTCACCCTTAGTGCGACTTTTTGTCAGTGCATTATTCCAGCTCAAGAACTAGCCTTTGAATAACCATCTCAAAAGAGACCCTCTCTTAGGCATCCAGTGTGCTTGGCAAATCACTGTATTTAGAGAAGCTACATGAAAAATGGGTGTTTTCACTCACATTCCATATTCACATAATCCAACTGCTTACACACCTCAATATAATGTTAAATTAAAAGCTAATCTTTTTGTGGGGTTACACATCATTTCTGTATATGGTCAGAATCACTGCAGCTCTAAGACAACTTGTCATCTGCCTCACATTTGAAGTGACAGTCAACTCTACCCAAATAGCAATGAAGAAAGTAAAAAGTATTGACAAGGGAGGGGAAAATGCAGCCAGGGGAAGGTGCAAACCTATCTTATGCATCTTGCTGGAGGGTCCCTGAGCAGTTGACCAGTCAACTGGTCAGGTTGTGTTTCCTTTCTTGCCTGAAGATGCAATTTTTCCATGCGAAATAGGAGACATTGAATATGCTTTCCCTGAGTGTTCTAACTAAAACACTAGATCTCAATTCCCATTTTTGGAGGCCTCAGAATGAAGTTAGAAAGGAAATAAGCAGAGGCTGTCTCAGAGCTATAGGTAAGCTGCCAGGTAGGAGAGATAACACGAAGCACTATCTGCTGGCCACTACAAGGATCTGCTCCAAGAGTGTTTGCTTACTAATATGGTCTGTAAATGGGCTCATTAATGCACAGGGTGCTGAGCAATGTCCTTGTGCTTTGCTGTTTTGTTGCTTACGTGTTTTGTGACTCCATTTCATCCATGTTCAGCTCTTTATTTCTTTTATGTCAAACTCAGGCCTACTAACTCCATTTGAGATTACCTCTCCTGGGCTCAGTCAATGACATTAGGAGGCTGCTCTGGGTCTCATTTAACACTTCGTGTGGGAGTTTGGAACACCTTCAGGCTATGGCAGCACCCGGAGAGAAGACAGACTACTGCAGATCTGCCTACCCTAATTTTATTTTATTTTATTTTATTTTGTTTTATTTTATTTTATTTTATTTTATTTTATTTTATTTTATTTTATTTTATTTTATTTTATTTTATTTTATTTTATAGCTACATTCTCAGTATTCCTTTTTTTTCCCTCTGCTTGAGGCAGAAAAACCTACTTCAGCAAGAACAAAATTTTAATCTTGACAGGAGAGCTACGTGAGCCACAGAAATGCTTCTTTTGGACATTAAGAACTATTGAACATGGAAGAAGAGGCTTCTACCTCCTGGGCCATGTTTTCAAAGAAATACAGCTCTCTCCAAGCTGCGACTGACCTTTTATTAACATTCATCCAAGCCCTCACGTGAACTTTTAAAAGCAACACTGACCCCAGCACCATCCCAGTAAAAATACAAGGCTAACTGCTTTGCCTTTGCCTTTTCTAGCGTAGTCTTGGCACGAAGCAAACAAAATCTGTCTGTTTAGATATGTGTCCTAAAGTGATACATCCTTAAGCATTTTGAGCACATTCCTCCTTGCCCCGGAAATCAAGAGCAGGCATTTGACAAATCTGAACCAATTCTAGGTGTTCTGCAATGAAATCTAATGGTGACAAGTACAGAATAAAATTCTACATACATTGGAGATCCAAACAAAGCAAGTATGTTTTTGACACTAAAAGTGGTAGGAGATGCATGGGGGCATGCGAATATATAATAAAGTAGAACATTTCTTACAACTATTTATTTTTTGCCTTGGTCTGTTCTTTCTTTGGTCTGACACCAAAGTGAGCTGGACAGTTTCTGTAGCATTGCTGCCAACTAGCCAAGCCTCCTATACTTATATAGATAAACCATAGATAAAATGTAGGTCATAATTACCTTTTAACTTCTTTATGGAAACCAGGTTTGAGACCTGAGGTTTCTTTCCATGTATATACCTAGCTCCTCATGCAACATGCCAGCTTTGATGGGGGTCTGTCTTACTGCCCATATTCATCTCGTTTATACACAGGGTGCATAATATCAGTCTTCTCTTTAGTGTATTTCACTAGCAATTCAGTCCTGTCATCTTAAATTCCATTCCATTCAAAACACCGTGCATTTTGTACAGCAGTCCACTGTTCTGATCATCTTTATACAGCTCCTGGCTTTGTGTGAAGGAAATGTCTCCTACCTCATGAGGTGAGCAGGGCTGGGCACTTGAGTGGAAACCTGAAGGTCCTTTAGAAAACCTTCTTCAGTTGACTGAAGGGATCGAATTCTAAAGATCCAGGAGAACAGGTGAGCCACTTGTTCAGCTCTCATTTTCAAGTGTGCATACCTCTCAAAAGAGAGCCCCATCAGCCCTTCCCTGGCTCCACATGTGAGACAGAGTATGGGCAATACACAGCAGAACAGATGCTGTGGTAGGAGTGTGTTTACATGAAGCTGCTGACAGCAGATGCCAACTTGTAGAATTAGCCAATAAAAATACCAGCATCACTGTTTACAACTATTCAGACTAAGATGGGCTGCCAGCAAACGGGAAATCACATTGCACTGACACGCCCGATTAGGGATACTGCGTTTGCCAAAGTATCATGTTTTTTAGGCTGCAACAAGTGCAGTACTGCTGTCAAGAGCTGTCCAGTCTCAGTACTTCTCAGTTCTGCTTTCCAAAACTACTAGTGTTCACACATAACCTGATGAAAATTTACTGGAAGAACTGAAATATTGCAACTAAGAATCAATATGCTTTACTAATTGCTTAAGCTTGCTTTACAATGCTGATCAGACTAAAATCGAACAAATTGTTCAAGCAGGAGGTTGTTTCCTTAAGCCTCCTTCAGGAATTTCTCTGACCACAAATACAATTAAAAATGCTGATTTTGCAGCAAGTCATGTGTGCAACCTGCCTGTGTTGCTTTGGAGACATCCAGGAGGATTCTTCCAGGAGGCTAAAACAGCCCCAAATATTCTACAATTAGTTCTAATTAAAATCCTACACCAATTAGCTTGCACTTAAGACTAAAAGAATCAGAAACCTCGAAGAAAGAGATTAAAATTATATTCCAGATTACAACTTTGATTATATTCCGAATTGTTCCCTCTCACAGAGACAGCCAAACCAAATTTTAGAAAGAAACTTGTCTATCTCTTGATTACCCTGTATTGGAAAATACCAATTTGCATTAGAACCGCCAGGAATATTAAGTTTCTCAAGTATCAGAATGTGATGCATTAAAGAGAAATTTCAAGGACTAAATCTGTAGACAAAATAATCAATTGCTGCCTTTGTTTTAAACAAGTATTTCAGACCCCTTGGAAAATAACAATTTTAGGAATGGTTAATAAGTGGTCAACATCCTTTGAGTCTTTTGTGAGCCTGAGTAATAAGCTGAAAAAAGAAGAACGTAGATAGAAGAGCTGAAAGTGTATAAGCCATAATTAAAAAGGTCTCTTATCTCCCATAACAGCAGTCTATCTTCTGCTAATGATGCTTTATATCTTTGTGAGGTATCCATAAAGCCATAACACTAGGTGAACTCTAGGTCTAGAGCACTCTTTCTATGAGATGAATAAAACAGCTTTAGCCTTCTGTGTTATGAACTAGTCTATAATAATCAGTATAAAAGGAAAAGAATTGAAGGAGTGTAAACTCATTCCCTATTGAACTTAGCCAGACAATATATCTAGCAATTTCCCCAAATCACTAAAAAGAGACCAACTTAGAAACTTAACCCAAAAAAAATTTTAGAAGCTGAAGAAAATTTTCATTTCCTTTCCTGAAGAAGTAAGGATTCTTCTCTCCTATCTTTTTATTCCTGAAAGAAATGGCTGTCCAGTTTCTTTCTTCCTGAATTTTTCTCTATCATCTGTATTTGTTTCTTGTAAGTAGTAGTTTTCTCTTCCCGGAGTATTGGGTTGGGCTTTTGGGATAGTAATAGAATGTTAGAAGAGTCATGAAGAAAAGGGCACTTGCTGTTTCTCTTCAACAGGATTTTTGCTTCAGGAAAACAGTTGAATATGCTCAAAACTAAGGTGTTCCTTGCCAAAAACAAAACCCACTTATTTTTATCAGTTGAGTTAGTCCAGCTTTTTCTGCTAGGTGCATGTTATCTGCGTTGTTTTCTGTAGGCTGCCTCCCTAAGCACTTGCTAATGCTGTAAACAAGTTCTCTGCTTTAAGCAGAGAAACTCTGCTTACTCTGGGGTTTGGGTAATTCTGCTGATGTAACTGAGGCTGCTTCTGGTGGGTAAAACAAACAAGATTTCTTATGCAAGAAATCCTGTAAAAGTTGAACTTGTGTTTAGCTCTCTTGAGCAGAAGCTCTGTGGCTTGGCTGTAACACCTGGTGTAGTATGCTACATGCTGGATAACTTTTAATTATTTCCTCTGTATACTGCAGGGCAATGTTTTGGTCGGCCTCTCACTGTGGTATGACTGAGGAGGTCTAGTCCTACCCTTCATGTGAAGTACATGATGAGCATGAAGCCAAAGGTGTTTGTACACTTAGCTATGAGCCTGTTTGAAGTGTTTAAAGCTTTCGTTGTCTATACACCGACCTCTTCTTCATTCTCACTGTGGAAATGTGGAGATCAAGGCCTGCCACTCAGGAAATGATGGTTTTGTGCTTCTTTTTAAACAACATAATGCTAGTAGTTAGGGCTGAGAGATCTGGGCCTGTTCAGCCTGAAGAAAAGACTGAGAGGGGACCTGATCAGTGTTTGTAAATACCTCAGGGCAGGGAGTGAGGAGGATGGGCCCGGCCTCCTTTCAGGACTAGAGGAAATGGCCACAAGATGAAGCACCAAAAGTTCCACAGGAACTTAAGGAAAAAAATCTTAGCAGTGAGGGTGACAGAGCCCTGGAACAGGCTGTTCAGAGAGGTTGTGGAGTCTCCTCTGGAGATCTTCAAAATCCCCTTGGATGTCGCCCTGTGCCACATGCTCTAGGTGACCCTGCATGTGGAAGAGGGTTGGATTAAATGACTTCTAAAGGTCCCTTCCAGCCTTAAGGAATCTATGATTGTATGATTCTAGTACCTTCCTTGTTACCTGTTCAGTATGCTCTCTCACATTTTCTTGAAGGTTCACTGGCCTCATGCAGGCAAAAATCCTCCTTGGCCATATCCAAGGCTTACAAAGCTGATTCTCTTGCCACTGCTATAATAGCACAGACAGGGCTAGGCTAAGAATGAATTTTGGCTACTTGTCTATAAACATTAATAGTAACAGGGTTGACTGTGACAGAGCTTAACTTGCACAAAATTTTGTGTAGTTATTATTTGCTTAGGCATTTTTTAAAAAAGGTTGAAATTAAGGATTTCCCTATAGAGGCTTCTGGGAAGCTTTCGAATGGCTGTATAACTCATTTATCTCTAAAGGTTTTAAAGCAGTAATAAGAGCTATCATTAGGGCTTTATCATAAGGGCTTCTCAAAAGAGATTTTGGTTGCTTCTAGTTGTGAAATGTGCAGCACCTCAAGAAATTTGCACTTTTCTGAAAGTGCCCGCTCATGCTGGAAAACAAAGGCCCTTTGAAGGATTTAGACCTTGAGACTGAATTCACTCCTAGCTTTGCCCTTACTTATTTCACTTTTCTTTACAGCGAAGTTTCCACAACTTTCATATATATTGTTTCAAAGAGTATCTTTGAGAAATACCCAAAATGAAAAATACTCAATTGATTTTTGTTTTTAATATGCAACTCTAATGGCTGCTCTTGATTTTATGGCTTCCCTATTTTGTACTGGTCTGGGGACTATTATTCTTTCCTCCCTCCCAATATTAGTGCTGTATCTGATAATGTAACTGTGCTCTGTTAAAAATATCTTTAAAATAAGATCCTTATCCTTATTATTT
This sequence comes from Nothura maculosa, assembly GCA_032353885.1. Classification (NCBI taxonomy): domain Eukaryota; kingdom Metazoa; phylum Chordata; class Aves; order Tinamiformes; family Tinamidae; genus Nothura; species Nothura maculosa. Next base: position 488,184 of record JAUBOD010000227.1, on the reverse strand, counting down.
ATTATCCTTATAAAATCCTTAGCTTGGTGTTAAGATCTGAATGATATTTTCCATTCAAACTAATAAAACCAAATCAGGAAGTTTGTTTATCACAGGAGTTGCCACAATCTGTAAATAAGATAATGAATGGAACAGTGTCTAGAAATATCATGGCCTGTGAGGGTGCAATCCCCAGACCTGTAGCAGATCAGCACCTCACTCTTGTATCTTCTGTTTAGATATGGTGCATAAAGGGAATGAGGCAATTCTGCCTCCCCAGACACCCAGTGCCAGAAAATGCAAGTGATATGTCAGGCAAACGTGCAAAAAATGGCATGGGGAATAAATTCCCTCAACTGTAGTACTGCTGCTAAATTTAATCTGGCTGTTCAGCTCTACTCTACCTGTTTATGTCACACTTAACTGCCCATGAGGGGCATGTTATACTTGGCCATGTACCACTGGGCAGCTAAGGGAGGATAGTTACGCGGGACATAGTGACTAATGTTTAGCTGTGGGTGTTCAGATGAAATAAATTCTGTCCTGGCCTTCTGGAAGCTGGCTGATTTTTTGGATAGTAGTGTCCCTTGCTTTGTGCTCTTGTTGTCCTTGCCCAGTGGTTGACCAAAAGACCTTAGCTTTTTCCAAAATGAGAGCAGACTGTTTTTTTTGTGTTTATATACTGATTTAACTAGGATGCCTTCTTCCAGATGAGATTAAGACCCACTTATTTATTCAGAGAGTGGGGCGTATAGTGAATTACGGGTGTTTACAGCATCACCTGCAGCAGCACTCTCAGACCATAAATGTCCTGCTTGGTGGGATTTCAAAGACACATCCAGAAGGTGGAAGAATTGGATTCATACCTATTTCCTAACAATTGACTTGCTTCTGGGCTACCCAGAAGGCTATTTCAGAAATAGGGAGGTTTCAAAGCTGTTAAAGCTATCTCACTTCTAATAACCCACAAGAGGAGAGACTGGCACTCAGGTTGTTTTTATTTCTTTTTTTCATGTCTCTGGATTACTGGCCCAGAGGCTAATTCCCTACCAGCGCCTTTGACCTGAATAAAATATACCTGACAACACTGCTGAATAAACAGTGAAGCCTAAAAGTGTAGCTTTGGACTTTTGGCCAATGCCAAATGGACAACTGGTCTGAATTAAATGCTCATGATGCAATTCAAATCGTTAGCCTTTTTTTTTCTTTTTTTTTTAACAAAAAGAAAAGCTGCAGCTCAGAACTGGTTTAATGTCAGATGCTATTATTCATCATATTGAACTGTTTGCTGATGAATGAACACAACAGATTGGACTTAGTAAGGTAAATATTTAGTAAACATTGACTTTGATTTGTTTTTTGACCTCAGGAAATGAAAGTTGAGTGTGGGAGATTTGATAGATCTCCTTTGTGTGAGTCATTTCGTAGATCTCATTAGGTCATACTGTCAGGGATTCCTAGCCTATCTCTATATCTGCTTGGCCAACAGTATTCCGAAGTGCTGGGTATAAATAGTCTGGAAAACGAGTCAAGTGCAGATCTGGCTCCAACTTCACTTCATGGACATGCTGAGAACTCGGTCCTACTCAGGCTACAGCAGCACTTGGAGTCTAGGTGGCTCATGCTTTGCTGTGCCACCAGTGTATTTGACCTGGGTATCCACACTGGGAGTTTTAAGGAAGGTGTTATAATTTCCCCTGTGAAATCCAGAGCTTGCATGAGCGGCCAGAGTGCTCTAACACGCAGTCTTGCTGCTCTCATGTAAAGCAGCAGTCACTTGCCTTGCAGCCTGCTAAAAGGAGGAGCTAAAAGATGAGTAGTTAGGAACTCCAAAATGAGATGATCTAAACTGAATTCTGACCTGCTGTGCAGTTTGGACAGACCTCAGTGCTGGAAGGTGACCTCATCTGCAGGGGTCTAGTTCCTCGATGGGATTTGCACAAGGCACTTAAACCTGGTGTGCGGAAAAGATCTGCTTTGCAGTGGTACAAGAGGAATATGTGTGAGCGCTGTCAGCAGCGCCAGCAGCCAGCCTAAAGGCTGCCGCAGACTGGTCTACATGTGCAACTGCAGGGCTGTACTTTATGTATATAAAAATAAAGGCTTCCCTTTGCTTTTCCTCCCTTAAGGGTAGATACTACTTGCTTAAAATTGTAAGATAATGACAGACGTGGTAGTTGGGTTCTGTACATTGGTGTAACAAACATGAATACATCTTGAGCAATTTCATTTTCAGTAATCATGTTGCCGGTCTTAAACATAGTGCAAATACCTATGATGTAAAATATTATCAGAACAGACTGTGGCTCTTCTTTCTGTGATTTGAATGGGACTCTTGGGAAGTGAGGTTGTAGCCAGAGGTTTATTATTGTGCACCTAGCCATTTTATGTATTATCTGTGTAGAGAAAAGCTGCCCAATGTGTAGTTTCCCTTAAAATGCATGGCTATGTCATAGTCCAGTGGTAATGGCTTTTTTTGATGCACAGTAAAGATAAATCTTGTCTAGTTTTCCACTTAATATTCTAAAAATACTTCTTACCAGATCTTTGTCTTTTCCTGGAAAAAAAAAACTAATAATTTGAAGTACTGGTGAGTGATCAAAATGTTATGTGTCTGGGGTGTGTATGATGGCTTAATCTGTTCTGCCATGTGTAGGTCTATTTTATAGGAATTTATCTTTAGATGCCCATATAATTTTGTAGTACACTGAGGCAAGATAATTCATCTTACATTCTGACATTCATTTAATGAATTATATAGAGTGGGCTTGTATATCATATGCTATAATCTGAGTGGTTTGATTGACTCCGTAGTGGAATATTTGCTTAATTGGCTATCCTGAAATGTTTCCAGTTTGACATCTTGAATTTGGGAAGCTGTTACAGGAGTAGTAAGCTAGTGATCTATGTCAAAGGGAGGGAAGTAATGATTCGAATGTCCAAGGGCTCTGATTTTCTGTTATAGGCTGCAATTGGAGAACTGCTTAAGACTGACAAGAAGGATGACAAGGTGGTGTCTTCACAGCCTTGACCTCTGCAGGGCAGTGGTTGGCCATGGGAGCTTACCATGCCTTCGTGATGATCTAATCTGGATCTCACCTCATGAGCAACACCAAAGGTTAAAAGTCAGCTGTGATAGCTATTCTTGTTAATTGTTCTTTTCTGTTGATTAAAGCACAGGTATTCCAAAGGAAAAGTCTGGGGGAAAAATATCCCATCCATTGTGAAAGGAGTAATCCTAGCATATTTAGTAAAAACAAGCTAAAACATGCAGGGAAAAGAATATTGGGTCTTGTACAAAGGTAAAGCTGTCTAGCAATGTTGATTTGCCAAATTTTGCATATAAAATACATTATGATTTTTAATTTTTTTTTTTGCCTTGAGATCCTGAGATCTCTACTTTGATTATGATATGTGTTGCCTTCTTCTGGAGCTCATATTTGGTCCTTGACAGAGGTGGGGCTTTAATGTGGCCACTGTTTCACTTGATGGTGAAGCTGTTTGGCTTCAGTTGCAGCAGGTTGGGTAAAGTTCTGCCCACCCTCACTAGCCTCATCGTGTCCTGCTCAATCCTGTCCTTTGCTGCCATGAAGCTGCTCAGATGAGGCTACTTATCTAACATCACTGCACCCAGACGCTATATTTCAGGTTCAGCCTATTTGCCAATTTAGTACTAATGTCTGATTTGAATCTATTTTCAGCCTGTAATTACTACAATGAAAATACCAAAGAAATTGATTTCTAATATTCTTCACATTATATTACTCTAGATTGCTGTCTAAGTGCCAAGGGGTTAAATATGATTCATGTAATCTACTTTCCCACTAATCATTTATTCAATTACCTATTAGAACTCTGGCAAAAAGACCAAAAAAAGGAAAGGGGAGAGACCATCCCAGAGTTGCATATTGAATAAAATGCTACAAACAACAACCAATCATTAATTATCTAATCAGAATTCTGTGAGTCTTTTAGCCATAATCTCATTACTGTAATTAATTGCTAGAATCATTTTGTAAATAGAGCCCAATAAAAGTATATGCAACATAACAGCGCCCAAATTAAATCTAAATCCCAGAATGAATAACAGAAAGCTGGAAGATATTACTAAGAGGGTGTCATTAAAGGAGATCATATTTCAGTGTCAAAATCTGGTGGGCTACATGTGCTGCAGGAGTAAATCGATAGTGTTGCATTGGAAGGACTGGGCCACATCCACTTTAGGGTAATTAATCACAACTCCATTAAAGTTCAGAAGATTGGAGAGAAGTTTCTTAACAAGTTAAAATGGATCTTTTGTAGTTAATAGAGGCTGGTATGTGTTGACAAAGCTTCTGTACTAGGCTAATTTTTTGCACTAATTTTTTGCACAGACTGTCAAACTGTGTAAAGGATTTAGGAGACCTCGTCCTTTTTTTCCATTTCAGTGGGGAAGATACAGCCGAATGCTTTCAAATAGTTTTGAAAATCCTCCTTTGGGCCAAGTTTGTGTAGCCCTTTCCTTCTAAAATGATGGTAGTCCCTCGCCACCTATTTGACTTCTGCAGTAAATAATCTAACCATGGGAAGAGATCCCACACCCCCTGCCAGGCTTACAGCAAAGCTATTTTATGGCATCAGGTTTTACAGCTAATATTTCAGCAGCACAATACATGTTATTATCTTTGCCTTTACCCACATTTTGACTGAAGCGAGTATTTTGCTGTTTCTGCTTTTCATTTAGTTCTTTCTTTATTTTTCATTCGTTTTCTAAGGATCAATGCCAGGATTAATTTAGAAGTTATAACACAGTATATGAAACCAAGTCCTGACTGCCAGAGGTTTGGTTGGGCCATTGATTTGTGGAAAAGGAATTCCCTGCAGGCTGCAATGGGGAGTTGCTCCAAAATATCAATTGCATAATGTGCCCCTCTGCAGAAAATTTATATTAAAACCACAGTGCTTGCTAGTTGGAAAGGCTGTATGGAGTGCATTAATTTGGGGAAAAAGTGAATTGTATGGAGAAGCCTTAGAAAAAGCAGATTCAAATCTGCCCCTGCTAGAACAAACAAGTAGTGGGAATCTGATGCTGCGATAGGCAAGAAAGCCTAGATTCCTTCACTTCTCCATTCCCTGCTGAGATTGGAGGTGGTATTGGCATGTTGCTGAAGAAGCTTGACGTGTGTTTGAGATCCACCTGCAGGTGAGGGAGGAACTTCTTTACAGTGAGGGTGCCAGAGCCCTGGAACAGGCTGCCCAGGGAGGTTGTGGAGTCTCCTTCTCTGGAG